>VZSF01004592.1:91844-175569 GCA_013398295.1 Chionis minor
CAACTCCCGCGGCAGGACACGCTCTAAGCCCCCGGGGCACCCACAGGGGCCACCAGCAGACGCGAGGAGGGGGGCGGCAGGGTCACAGCCCGCCCGGGGGGTGCAGCCTCCGGGTTTGGGGAGGCGCTGCCACGCGCTCCCCTTCTCCCCGCTTGTTTTACAGTGAGAACACTGAGAGATGCATCTCTAGGTTTTTATTACTGCCATGTAACACCTCACTAGTGTTACGACAGCTCCGTTCAGCCTTTTAGACTTCCCCAGACAGTAATTTCCTAGCAGTAATTTCCCGTTTTTTGAATACTGCCGTTAGTAAGATTTGTCAAATCAGCCTTTTGCAGCCTACCTTGTTCTACACGGTATTTCCAAACGCCCTGGCAGACCTTCCAGAGTTGTACCAAGAGACCTGGGAGAAAAAAAGAAAAAAAAGGAAAAATATTTAAAAAAAAGAAGAAATCATCACCATCTGTTGATTTTATTAATGTAATTTTCCTTAAGTATTTATTCGGGGTTACAACACTGGCCATATTCACGAGGTCCTTCCTAGCTCCTAATCCCAGATGTGTCTCCGCTGCAGGATCACAGCGGAGCCTCCCATCCCACTCGCTCACCAGGTCCCTTCCACGCACCTTTTGAGCTCCTGCTGTTCCAAAAGCCTTTTCCGAGGCAATTGTAGTTAAGGAGTTTCAGCAAGGTCCAGGGATTTGGGAATTCAATGCATTCCCACACTTTGCTGCTAACATTAGAAAATTAATTTCGGACATGGTTCAGTTAAGACTGATGATATTTGGGGGCCCCAAGAGCCAGAATGAAAACTTGCCCATAGTAACCACTGAGTGCGGGGATGTGCTGACGCTCCCGCTCCACCCCTCCGAGCCTGGGCACTCTGCGGAGGTGTCCCTGCTGAGCTGGGATCCAGAGCCTTGGATCCTCCTTTGTAACCTGCTTTGGAAAATTAAGCAGATCTCCCTAAATTCTTTTAAAATATCCCGGAGGAGGAGTGCCCAGCAGTGTAGAAATAAGTTCAGCAATGGAAGCCTTCACCTGGGAAGCGAGAAGGCTGGGATTGATTCCCTCTGCACCTGAAAATGCTATTCCGGCTCCCGGGGAAGAGCCCGGAGCGGCCAAGCGCTGGGGCAGCCGAGGGCTCGCTGCTCTCGCCTCTGGAAGGCGCATCCACGGGAGGTGCCTTCCAGGGAGTAAGGAGGGAAGAGAACAAGGCGACGCACAGGCAGCAAGAGGAGCACGACTGCCGTCCTTCCCTCGGGCACAGACCCCAGGGAAATTCCCTGGGCCCCGGGACAAAAGCCCCAGCGCCCCCCTGTCCTCCTGACCTCTTCCCTTGCCGGTGCCTCCTCTGAGCGCGCCGGGCTGCGCGCAGGGTGCGGAGCCCTGGAAACACCCAACTCGCCACCCAGGAAAGCAAACTCAGCCTGGGGGGTGTTTCTGTCAGTCTTGTGGGTCTGCTCTCTGAGTTTTATTATGTGTTTATCGCAACTAATGGGCTCAGATTAACGTTACTTGGTCTGAAGAAACTTCATTGCTCCTTCACAAGCAAAAACCATTTGACCAAATGCTTTTAGAAAGACTATACCAAGATACGAATACACCAAAGATGAAAGTAGTCTAGGATTAACGAGCCATTAAATAAGACCCCAAAAAAGCTGCTCTTCTACAACTTTTTTTTTGGTTTTTTTTAATTGCCATGCAGGTATATCCAGGGAAGGCATTCAGGACTTCCACGTTGCCCCATCATCAGTTAATCGCAGTGGGAATTACAACATCTTATTACGATTAAGTCCAACCTGTTGACTACTTCGTAGCAAATGCTATGGGTGCACGTAATATCACACAGGAATAAAACACAGCAGCACGTTGTACCCCTTACTTGGCCTTGTAAGTAGTAGAGAGTGATTAGAAAAATACATGCCAAGATCTAATAAAAAAAAATAATGCTGGTTTGGGTGTCAAAGCAATAAAATAACAGAGGAAAAATTTGCAACTCCCTCCATTCTGAAAGCACGGAGTCACTAACCGCTCTGCGACAAGGGTTTGCCCAATACCTGTTAAACCACATAGTGCTTTCCCAAAGATCCCAGCTTGCTCACCGGAATGCCATGAGAGTGTCAGAATCCTCACCCACACCCAGCTACTGCTCATCTTTCTGACAAAATCAGATATACATAATGCTGTACTTGGCAAATCCATGTTTTCTTCCTGTCCTTTTGAAGACTTACAAATAACTTATTTGCTCCGTGGTATTAGAAAGCGTAAATACATCTCATTCAGACTCATGTCTGGTTCATAGCATGTAATTATGACTTATGCTTTCTTGTTTGAAGGAAGACATAGAGTTATGAATTAGGTAATTAAAGCAGTTGAGGTTATTCTTCAGCAAAGAAAAATATCTACAGAACACATTCACATCACACAAGTGATGAAAAAACCAGTATCTCCTGAGCTTGTCAAGAACAAGAATCAAAGCTCATAGGAAGAAGTTTGCAGCACACCTACCTGCAAAAAATGGTTCTTAATAAAATGTCCATTCTGTTTTTAAATGAACATTTCTGATAAAAAAAAAATTGTTAGCTATTTATTTTAATGGCATCCCCAAATGTGCTTTTTATTTCACTACATAAATAGAAGGGAAAGGCTTTTCTTCTAAAATTTTCCATTTTCGTTACAAGCATTACAGGGGTCCAGCAGGAAGAATGTTCCATACTCTCTCCCTTTCGGTATAATAATGGAGCAGAGCCTAGTGATTTCCGGAATATCCTTCCTCTGTATGTCTCCTTTCTCTATACCTTGGAAAACCTATTGCAGAAACTTACTTTCAAGCAGGTGACAGAGCCGAACCCATCTCGTCCGTAACGCCGAGAACATTACAGGTGGTGCCCGAAGGCTGGAGAGGACCCATGGAATCTATAAAACACATATTCCCAGCCTGGCTGGGCGCCAACGGTGATGATAATTCAGCGACATATTTCAGGGTAACCCCGCTGTGCCGGTGTGCGAGTTCGCTGTGTTTGGAAACCCCTTCGATCACCCGCGGACGTTCCTGCGTACAGCGAGGGGTTTTACCAGACTTTCTCCTCTGGAGCAGCACAGCTCCGTTCAGCCGCCTGCGGGATGCCCGGGAAGCAGGCGGCGCCGCCTGCACCCCGTATACAATTCCCAGGAACACCGTCAGCATCGGTGACAGAACCGCAGCAGCGCTAAAAGCCAAAGTCTCGACCAGAGACGGAGGAACAGAGGGCGCGAAGGGGCTGTGCCGGGGCAGGTGTGGGTAAAGCCGGCTGTCCCCGGGTTGCGTGGAGGCCTCCGATGGCTTTGCTGAGCAGCACTGCTGCACGAAGCCTGGGGACCCCCTACGCCTGCCGGGGAAGAGCCGCAACTCTGCCCGCGGGACCCTGCGCCTCCGGCATCCCCCAGCCCTCCCTGGGGACCGGCACAGGCCACCACAGCCTTTCTGGCATGGAGAAACCAGGCGTGCCCACCCGCTCCCATCCTGGAAGCTGGCTCTGACAGGGAGAAAGGCAACGCTAATGATAACTCCTAATTACTACCATCCTCTTCCTTTGTTCCTGCCCCGTGGCCAGCAGCCCGGCTCGCTGGCTCTGGCGATTTCTCTGGAGCTCAGCACACAACGGAAGAGCCACGTTCCATGTTCTCATCCGCAACGCCCAGATCAGGCTCCATTTGTCCTAATTAGTTTGTCCTTAGGGTACCATGGTTTTTATTAAATGTTAATGTTTGATTTTCAGAAAGGCAAAGTGCCTGACCTTGCACTGAAGTCAATGGGAGCTCGGGTTATAAATAGCTAAAAACACTTGTCTTGTATGTACCACCTACACCAAATTACAGGGATTTGTATCGGGCATGCTTCCGTCCGAGGTCGGGCATCGTTAACCCTCGTGCTTCCACCACAGAAATGTACAGCAGCTACTAAGTCATCTAATAGGACAATGCAGAGCCACAGCTTTCATTTAAAGGTCCGTGAAGCTGTCAGTCTAAAATTTCCTGTTCCGGCCCCTCTTTCCCCATTACGACAGTTTTTTAGCTGCATCTACAGCATTCCTTAATAATACAGATACTGAGGGGTTTTTAAAGCTTTATTTTGTTCCACATCCTGGCTTTTGGGTTGATTGGGGCTTTTTGATTGTTTTTGGGTTTGTTTTTTTGGTTGTTTTTTTTTTTTTTTTTAGAATCTCCTTTCCCTCTCACATCCACTACCATAATTGCATTTTTTTCTTGAGAATCCAGAATATATATACATTGACATGATGAAACTCTCCCACAATACGTCTGCCATTTTGATCATGCATTGTAGCAACCTTAATCCCTTCCTTCCCATTCCTCCCTTTCCCACCATCCCTAATAACACATGTGCACGAGTTTATCTTTACTCTTTGATACCAAGAGGCATCTTGTGGTTAAACAGATCTAGTCCAAGAAATGCACCTACAAGCAATATGTTATTAGATGGAAAAGCCTAACCAGATCTCTACTCCCTCCAAAAAAATGAGGGCTGCTCTAGAATACGTTTTCAAGCAGATGTGTATGTAATGAGCACCCTAGGAACGCATAAAGAAAAAATTATTTTTCTAGTCACAGAGATAAGGGTATGAAGTAGTTTGTTAGTACAGAGCCCTGGTCTGTTATTCAGCTGTCAAGTTCTACATGACTTCTTTAAAAATCTGATGGCAACCTCCATCAATAACTTTATTTCTCATTTGGACCAAATCTAACCAAAAATGTCAGGCAGGCTGGAATGATTGCGCCAAGATTGTAAGATTGTTTTCCAAATACATCAACAGAACAGTGCGGCTGCGTGGCTAATTCCTGATGAGGAGCCACACGACTGACTCAGTACCACTCCATGACAAGGGCAGGAAGCCAGTTCAAAAGCCAGACCCTCGTCCCAGGGGAGCACCCCTTGCTCGGCCGTGGGAGTCGGGCTGCTCCGCTGCACCCACCGATCCGGCACAGGAGATGCTCTACCGCTGCCTACTGCCGGTTTGTACAGCCACTCCACTTTTACCCTGCTTACAGTATTCCCTTTGGATTTAGGCTGCAAGGAATCTCTACGTTGTACTCTTGTCCCCCAGAGACAGCAGCCTATGTGGAAATCACAGGGGATTGTTCGCACCCAGCAAAGGAAATCCCACCGGAGCGCGGCCTGTCACCACAGGAACGGGAGCTGCTGCTGCTGGTGATGCAATGAGACAACTAAAGGGCAGCAGAACTACAGGAAAAACCGTAAAAGCATGCAAGGGCAGCTGCTCTGACTTCAGAATTCCTGTCCCTAGCCAGGATAATCCTGTCCTCCCAGTTATTTCACGGAGAAGTGAACACAGGACGCAATTCCTGAGCAGCACAAGCTTGCTCAAAACTGAAGATGAAGTGATGAAGTGCACCCTTACCCCCTCCAGGCTTCCTGTTGTCTATGACAGTGGTCACCTCATCTTCTCTTCCCTTTTCCTCAACAACCTCCTACCCCCAGTCCAATAGAGCACTTTCAGGGTGAGGAGATGCACAGAAAATTATCGCTCACCTGAACACACTCCGTTTCAGAACATTTCCATCTTCACGTCTTGACGAGACCTGCATGGGCAGATCTGCATCAGGACAGCAGACACAAGTGGGTGATAACTAAAACCAAAATAATTTTGAAAAGGAAGTGCTTGCATAAGAAATCCTACTTACAGTAAAACCGGAACTCTTTGGCCAGCAAACAATATTTTTTAAAGAATCCCAAACACAGGAATAGCCCCAACACGTCCCACCAACGCAGCTCGGAGGACAGAAACACATCCCACGGTGTCAGCCGGGACGCGTTGCTGGGGCCTGGGGGAAGAGCAGGGGGTGTGACTCTCTGAGAAGCCCCGTCCTGCCCCCTCGCCCCCAGTCTTCCTCCTCGCTCAGAACCTGCCGAGTGTCCAGCGGGCGCTGGAGTCCCGCTCCCACGCTGGGGGCGACTGCGAGCTACAACCAAGGATCCAAGAAGTACACTGCATTGCCTCTTCTGTCACCATACCAGCCTCATGCCAAGGTGACGTCTGTAACATCAGTGCCCTCTACAAGAGCTGGCAAGTTACCTCTAATACGCTGCTGAGAGAAACTACATGAAAAAACTCATAAAAACGTTGCTTAATTTTATTATCTCGGGGGGGGTGTGTGTTTGTGGTGTGTGTGTGTGGGGGTGTGTGTGTGTGTTATGATCAATGCCTGATGATGCATTAAGGCAAGAAAGTTTCAGTGAAATATACGTACTTAAAATCTTGTTCCACTAAAGCAGAACTGAAGGGAGTTTATCGACCAGTTTGAACACGTAAGGACACATCTTGCACCTATCCAGCCCCCACGAGGAGCTCAGGTTGTGTTACATATGTCATCTTACACAGCTCAGCTAGATAGGTATGTATAGTTTGAAAACTCTGGTTTCAGCCGTATCACGAACATTGGGAGTGAAGACATATCGTGACAAGATGGATACACCTGTTAATTAGTGCAGCTCATCCTAAGGGATTTCAAACCATTCCATGACGGTGACCGCCACGCTGTCAAAGGCTGGATGCACCCAGCCAGCTTTTGGGGACTTCGGCAGAGACGGCTTCACTTCAGAAGAGACTTGCTGAGCAGAAGGGGAGCTGCCAGACATCCAGCAACGAGGAAATAACCGGCACTTTCGTCCCACGTAACTGGCCTTGTCCGGGACAGGAGGCCGCCCCTCCGGCAGAGCTCCGGAGGGGCACGGAGGGGAGGGAAAGCCCTCCCTGAAGCCGGCGGCAGGTACCAGCCTGCCCTGCTGCTCCGGACACTCGTTCTGCGGTTCTGAACAAATGTTTCATCACCAAAAGGCAAGTTCAAACAGCACCTGGTTACCAGTTTGGATCACCAGCCCTATATATAACACATGACTCAAAGTGTCTCCTCACCATTCAGGATTACATACGGGATTTCGGTTCCTGAAAGCTTTAGGGATGCCAGCAGGTAATGGGCTGGGGGACTGAGCAACTGAAATGGCTGAAGATTGGATTACGACGAGCAATGGTGTAAAAACTTGTAGCCAAAGCTGGAGGAGTTTATTTGGGACCTCAATGCACAGCTGTTAGAAAACAGAGATTTTAAGGCTTGTTGACACAAATCAATCCACATCACTTAGAATATAGATATTGGCAGTATATTCAAATATCGGACAAGTTTTTCTGTTCCCCCCCATTTATGTTTGTATTTATGGAAGAAACGTAGTACGTCAGAATACCCACCGCGGTGCTGTCACACCTGCCAGCTCCAACACTCTACCCAGCGTTTCCACACACCACGGCAATGCCACCGATGTTATCTACTTTAAACAAGGCCTCATTTGCATGATTTAATACTGATAACACTGTGTGTCTTCAAAACACACTCGATACCTTTTGTTTCCATCCAGGTCATTAAAAACTAATCGTCTGGGCACTTCATATGCTGTTATATTTAGTATTATACGAAGTCTGCGAAATCTGGAACCATGCGTTTCAAATTGTCTGCCAGATCTTCATCTCCTACTTCAATAAGTAAATATATGTAAATATATGTCATCATAACTACTATTGATACAGAATTACAAGCTACTCACATTTTTAAATTGCTTTGAAACTGAGTTTAAATCCAAAAAACCCACCCCAAACCACAGAACCCACTTGTATTCTCTCAACCCTTCTCTCCACTTCGATCTCTGTACTGGTTTGCCTCCAGCCCTCAACCTCAGCCACTGGTTAGGAAGCACCTGACGTTACTACGATATGTAATAAAGCCCATTGCTAAAGCAACAATTTACATGCTTAACTGCCTTTTCTCAAAGCTCATGCTCTGAAGATTGGCCTTTTTTTGTTTTTCAAAGATTACCAGCATTGCTCAGCTCTACAGCCACGAATTTGGTGAACTCTTTGAGATGCAGTAAGAGTAGAAAATACGAGAACGTAAATTTAAATTGAATTTCTGTAATTTAAAAGCAGAATTCTCTGTGTTTATTAGTACAGTGTAAGAATGGAAAGCAGCGAGCACCCTCCCTCCTCCTGTGGCCTCCCGGCGCCACGGGTCAGGGTCCGCTCGAAGGGCTCCTGCTGGAACGCTGAAGTCCGTATGGATGGGCCACGGGCTGGAGCCGCCCAGCACTTCAGGGCAGAGAGGGGAGGAGAGCCAGTTACTCACGCCTTGCCGTCTCCCTAGAGCGTAGTGGGATTTGCAGGTTGGGTCCCGTTATCCGGATCACTCAACTTCCACCCTTTGGCTCTCATCTTCATCAGGCCTTTGACACACCAAGTGCCAGTGAAAAACAAAAGAGCAACAAAACAAGGGATGGAGGGAAAAACCCACCACACTTTGCGGCTATTGTGAGGCAAATGTGCTCCCAAGTTCGATGTTTGCATGGCATGGTTCATAGTAGGACAGAAATAGCGTATCCTGGGGATTTAAGAGTCTTTGGAAATGGGTAACACCATAAAAACATTTGCCAACTGGAAGTACTTCTAGGGTTGGCTGGAAAACAAGAATTTTGTTTTGTAATTTGTTTTGCTCCACATCAGGACAAAACTGAGACCTATTGAAATTTTGTGCAAGCAAAACAAAATGAAGAACACAGACATCCCCGAACGGCCAACAGGGCAGCAGCTTCCACTTACCTTAGTCCCCTACGTGCCAGGCCAGCGTCCCAACGACAGAGCTGTCCTGCGGTCCGTCTCCTGCTCTGTTCATCCAGAAATGCTGTGAAACCTTCCAAAAACTGTCATCGGAATGATACATTTCTGCAAAAACATTATATTGTTGACCATGGCAATTAGAAAAAGTGTCAAAAAATTCCCAAACTGTTCCAAGAACCATTTTACAGTTCTTTAGTTACACTTCACACCCCCAACCCCCCACCCACTGCTTTCTACAGCTCTGACCTCTATTGAACAGCAGCCCGTAAATCTATTGGAAAGCTCATATTAATCTTCGTGGGTGCCTTTTTGATGAGGAGGGTAATAATGGAACTTCTCGGAACATTTTAGCATCATTCAGACACAAGAAGTGTCCAAAGCATTAGCGTAATTAAAAAGTTAATTCTCTAATGGGACTGCTCCTCCGCTCCGTACCCCTGTTCTCGGGCTGACGGGCAGCGAGCTCCTCTCTCACCACCCCAGCGCTGACCTGCCGCCTTCTCCCACCCGCCTCCTCCTCCGGCAGCGCTGCCAGTGCCCGGAGACAGCGGCGGCTGCGGGGAGACAACAGCGGCAGAGCCCAGGCAGGGCAACGCTGCCGAGTCCGGTTCTTGGTCCCGGTGGTTCCTCTCCACAGCGTTCAGCGCGACGCATGAACCGCAGCCAGCGCAGCCCCTTGGCTGGTGCTCTGCTCAGTGCTGACCTCAGGCTGCAGGGACTCACCTCCTCGGTGAGCCCCCAGGGCAGAGCGCAGGCGCAGGGAGACCCCTGCTCAGAGGAGGAGGCTGCTAGAGATGTTCCTCCAACCCTGTCCTCACCAGTCGCTTCTGCGCTGGTGGGGACAAGAAGGCACTGCCCAGTCTCCCCATCCCCTAACACCGCCCCCGGGCTCTGGACCCATCAGGGAATATTCGGCGTACTTCCTATGGGGAGATCCTGGTGGCCCATTTCGGAACCCTCTCCGTGGGGAGCGAGGTGAGAGGAGATTCACCAGGAACAGCAAAAGGAAAAGTGAACCATCCCACGGGAACTGCCGGAGATGGACAAAGGAACAAAGGGAAGGAGCAAAGGAAGGGCCAGAGCCCTTTCCCTGACAGCTTCCACTGTAATTGGAAATTCCTTATAAAACAGCAGCAGACACTAAGAATATTTCTCAGTCAATTTTTTAAAAAGATGCTTGCAGAGAAAACACAATTTAAGATTATCTCATTGCAGTGAGCAATTAGAAACAGTAAAATACCGTTGTCTTTTTTGGTTTTTTTCTTTCTCCTAATGAAGGTGGGTACTTGTATTTTAAATTCCCACACAATCTTGCTACAAGAGACTTGACACAGTAAGTTTGTCACAGTTTTCAGCTCGTTTTCGATGTAAGTTGAAATACAACCATTTGAACTCCAGGCACGGTACCGATGGAGCGCTACAGAGTTTAGGCACAACGTTGCCTGAAGGGAATCTCGAACTCCCGGCCGAGAGCAGTGCGTCTCCCACAATTCTTACGCAGCTCAGGTGTACGGCAAACATTAAGCTATTTTTACCTCCATGCTTTAAAGACCCACATTGTCGTGGTTTGGGCACACACACAGTAAATAATCAAACAAGGATAAATAGGCAGACAAAATGCATTATTTTTCCCTCCTTATTTTGTAGCTTCTCTGTACAGTGAGTTACAGTAAACTTTTCTTTGCCAGCAGTTCCACTACTCTTATAAACTGCCTTTCAGACCTTTCAATGTCCTCCTTTTCAGTACTTACGTTGAAGATACGTTCTCTTTATGGGAGGCAAACAATGTATTGCAATAGCTATTTTTGCTAATTTCTAGAATAAAATCCCTGGCTATCACCCAACAGTTCACTATCCCTCACCACCTTTGGTAGGTATCATGTTTTAAGGCCCCAGGTTTTCCAGGAGAATGTTCCAAGAATGAAGAGAGATCCGTGCAGGGAATCTGAAATATTTACAGTATTTGGGCGGGTTCTGGCTGGTGGGAAATGGGGAAGGCTGCAGAGACCTATGGGGGGAGAGACTGCTGTTACACAAAGTCCTGAAATCTAGATAGTAACAAGTCATCCAGCTTCAGTCAAGGGTGTCGTGATCTTTTAAGATCGCAAGAACGGGTTGACTGCAGGTTTACAACGTCTTCCAACAACAAAGCCCCCGGCCTGGCCAAGTCTGATTTCCTTGTTTCTGTTTTCCGATTCCTGTTTTCAAGTAACGCCCAGGGTTTCATCTTGACTTCTCACAGCGAGACTGACAAGAGATGAAAATTGCAGCCTTACTCCACTCAGGCACTGCAACATCTTAAATGAGCAGAAAGAAGCGACCATAGAGTGCAGCATTAACTAAGGAACTGACCTGCCAGCAGCGCAGTACTGCAGCCAGCGCGCTCTTTGCCTCTTCCTCTCTTTTCTAAAGTACTGCCTCACTACAGTTAATCAGGTCAGAGTGTGCTGGATCCTTCTATATGCTGTGAAAGCCACCAAAAAATAAAATAAAAAAAAAAATTAAGCTTTCCAAGATGCCTACAGGAAGAAGAAAAATACATGTGTTGAAGCTGAACGCAGCATCAGCTTTTCATTTTCTGAAAGCAACAGATTTTATCACAGTAACACACACACGCAGCTGCTAAAACTGATGCCAGTATCTGAATGTTGTTGATTTTAGGTGTTCGGGGCTTCTGTGACAGTGAAGCCCTCAATCGCTGCACTGGAAGACGCGGTCAGCGTTTTGGTGGGGATCGCAGTTGGAAAGACAAGTTAGTAACTACTGACCACAGGCAACTTCTAAAATCCACCCCACATCATCCGCAGGTCAGCTGCTTCAGCAGTCATGCCCTTCACAGCCACGAAAACCCCGGTGTGAAGCCCCAGTGCGAGGCAGCCGCCCGGCAGGGAGGAGGATGGGGTGGCTTTTTCAGCCAGAGCCGCTGCAGGATGCTTCCCGGCTCTCCGTCTGGGAACGCCGCTCCTCCCGCAGCGAGCGCCCGGCCGCGTCCCCTCCAGCACAGCCGTGGCCTCCACCAGCCCCCCCGCCTGGTGTCAGCCTGGCTGGCAGCGGGCAGGGGGAAGGCACTGCCCACCAGGCACCGCACCAGGCAGGAACGTTTTGGGCGAGAACAAGCGGAGATGGAGAGTCCTGAGGAGCTACAGGAGGACAGGACACATGCACCAGCTCGTGCTGCTCTGCCAGGGCTGCAGCCCCCGGTTTGGACACATTGCTGGGATGAGCCCCACTTTGCGCAGAGCAACACACGGCAGCGACTGCGGTGGACAGGGGGGCACCTTTTTCAGTTTTTGGGTTTGCTTGGTTTTTTTTTTAAAAAAAAAAAAACAAAAAAAAACCCAAGAAAAAATCCAAGCCCAACAATTAGGTCTCCCCAGCCTGATAGCTGCAGGCACCTTGGTGTTCCGTGTTACCATCCCACGAGGACCACATTCCTGCGCCTCCAAGCAGCTGGGCTGGTGGAGCACAGGTTCACCGCGCCAGCGGATGTCCCAAGCCCTCGGAAGATCTCTGCAGACCTCCACAGCTCTCCACCAGGCAGCATCTGGAGGCAGCGAGACCAGCCCATAACCAGTGAGGACCTGCGCTTCCCACAGGAAAGGTGGCAGCTTCTGCTCCGCAAGAACCGGAGGTCCCTCTGGCAGCCTCTCTTCCTCTGTGCGGGCCCAGGCCGCTGTAAGCCACACGCGGCTGCGCTTTGCTTCTCCTGGCATGCTTTGGCTTGTGTCTTGGCACAGTTTCTTGGTTCAGACACTGGAAGCGTGGTGGGTTTTCTCCTTCGAACTGGGGATAAAGCAAATGTGCTATTCCCAGGTGAGGGCATCTGTCGCAGTACATCATTAACTCTACGTGTGATAAAACCCTTACCTTCCCCGCACAAATCTTAGCTTTACATCGTAAAAATGTATTCTGTGTTGAACAAAGATTTATTTTCTCTATGCATAAATGGAACGGCACCTGTAACATCTTTGTTTCCCTTCCCCAATGCCAAACACTACAAAAAGGTTGATCTTTTTGCAGAACAGACATTTTGCCCTGCAAGGAAGAAATTTCTCCTTGTCCCTCCCTACCAAAATAGTTTAATCCAGCTAAATAAAAAAAAATTACGGAAGGCTCGATATGGATTTTTCATGGAAAATTCCAGCACACAAGCCCCACAAGGAAAGTTATAGACCAGTGGGGGGAAGCCTTTGGGGGCTCGACTCTGGCAACACTAGGACAGCTGCTGGCCAGGGGCTGCTTTGGGCAGCGTCCCCAGGCAAAAGGCTTGTCAAAGGGCAGCGCTTCCCTAACCAATAACAAACAAGCCTCCTGCACAGGAAAGAGAGAAATCCAAACAAAAAAAGCAATGACCTTCCTCCCACAGATGTGAAGTCGCCGGTTCCTGCCTGCCTTCCTCCTGGAGCGGCAGGTGGTGGTACCTACCAGCAGGACAGCCGAATGGGACTGCCCTGACCTGCCACTGTGCTGGTTTGTCCCAGACCCTCCTCTCCCTCACTGGGGCTCTGGCGTGCGGGCAGCACTGCGGGGATGGCGGCAGCCCAGCTCCACACTGCCCGGGTACGGTGCAAATCCACCAGACACACGAATAATTCAACTTCAGCTACGGAGCTGCTTGTGCCATCTCCATAGTAATAAATGCAGCGACGCCCTTAATGCAGCAGATTATATATAAGCATTCCAAATCTCTTTAGAAGATTAGATTTTATGGGGGTACTAGAGGCACATCGATTAATAAACATGCTGGAAAAATAGCGTGGGGGGCGGGGGTGTTATCTTCACGTACATAGCTCGGAAACTCTCCTCCGCTGCCCAAGCCTGGACACCTTGAGGGGAAACGCTGCAACAAATTTTCTACCATGACTGTCCAAACACTCGAAAATGAGGTAAAGTAACAGAGACCAGAGATAATCCTTTCCTCCTCTGCTCCCAGGTGCACCACCCTCTAGCTCCCCAGAGCTCAGACCACCGCTACTTCTGCTGCCTTTTGAAAGCACGGATCCTGGCTACCCGCAGTGGCAACCATACGCTACAAAAGCACAGTGATGAATGACTTATCCCTACGTCAAGGAATAACAAATTGCTAAAAAATTACTTTTTATGATTACTTTCCATTCAATTTTCTTGATTAAAGTGTGCCAAACAATCACTCAATTTAAAAAAAAAAAAATAGTTAACATTGCAAATAGTTCAGTCAAAGTCTGGACCAAAAATCCTTCATTAGCAGGGCATGAATGTGAGTTTCGCTTAAAATAACCCCCGGATGCTTTGATATGCAAAAGGAAGCTACCAGCAGCAGCACCAATGCCAATGACCTTGTCTAGCACGTCCATGAGTGCCCAGGAGTCCCAGCATTGCACAGGCTTTTTTTCCCCTGCCAGGATAATCCCCTTTACCTAACACAGGATAAACGGGATGTTACCAGGGGGTTTTGATCGTTTGTGTTTTTATCCTTTAGTTGGTTATCCCCGCTTTATAGACAGGGAGAGCCAAGACTCCAGTTTTAATTCCTGCTGAAGTTCCTCAGTCAAGTCTGTATCCAAACTTGGAAGAGGCCAGTGGTTCCCAGAGCCCAGCCCTGAAGAGCGCCTGGAGCACGCGTGTGCTACCTTCTGCAGGCCCCGCACCCCGCGGCATCCCAACAAGTCCCACCAGAGCTAACAGACTGGTACCCAGCGCCGCGGTTAGAGGACTCGGACCTTCAGAGACAGCAAAGATACACACACACGGGTATACACACACACAGAGCTGTGTCCAACCCGAAGTCCCGCTGTTCCCCTGTGTACACAGTACTTTTCAGAAGATGCTACGGCACAAAGACGAGACGCATCAAGTATTTACCATGACCACCTTCCCAAACACGCAGTAAGGCGCTGTGACTCAGCACGTGAGCGCTTGAGAAAGGCACCGCAAGTTCAGCCAGCAGGGCCAGAACTGTTACCAATCATCAGCACGACAGATCGTCTCTCCCCTCCAACACCTGTACTGGAGAGTGCTGGAGATGCAAAAACTCAAGGTAAAACAACCTAAGCAGCCACTTCAAATTCACATCGCACACTGACCGTTCACCTCTGGCTCCGTCCGGGTCCTTCCCGCTCGCCCTCCGCTGTCCGGCCGTCCCCGGCCGTCCTCACCTCCGAGCGCCACAGCAGCTTGGCACCTCCACCGGCAGGTCGCCTCTTCCCATTTGTTTTAAATATCGGTGTCTGTTCCATCACACAAACACACATGAAAGCAGCAGAGAGACGTGCGTGCACCAGGCACCTGGCACTAAAGGCTTCAGGTGATCCTGTGTCAGAAAGTTCTCTCTGGCGCAGCTGCTGGCTCTGTGACTGCCCCTCGCCACTCCCGTCACCGGGCATCTTCAGCCTGAGGGACCGACCCGCTCCGGTGGCTGCTGAAGCACGGTCCCTCCCGGGCCGCGGTTACGGAACAGCCCAGCACGCGTCACACACAAACCGGTTCAAAGCAAACCAGAACACATTCAGGCAACTGAGCCCTTGAATTCCTAATGAAAACCAATCAGATCCCGCTTCTCCTATGTTTTTTGCAGCACTGGATGTGCTCCGATTCCTACCAAGTATAATCATGAGACCCAGCAACCGGTGTCACCTCAGGCTGCCCACAGAGCTGTCGGACCACGCAGTCTCTCCGCCCCAGGCACGACCAGCTGGTATTTCCGCACTGGAAAGGGAGAACGAGGCAGCGTGCCACTCGTCCGGAGCAGGGCAAGGAAGGCCGGTGTTAAGAAGGAGCAGTTACACAGAAACAGGGCAGCAGAATCTGCCGGACTTAAAGCACAGAAGGGAACCTCAGAGAAATTTTTTACCCAGAGAGGAAACGTGTCCAAACGGCTAATTGCCACCAGGTCCTTAGATGACCCCGATTTCAAGCCCATGAATAAAGGAGCTCTTTTCCAAAGAGAAAGGGCACTGTCACTTCCTCTTCCTGCTCGAGGAGGTCCACATGGACAGGGTACATGTCGTGTTCAAAGAGCACACCAGCTTGGGATCCAGTTCCATACAGGAACCACAGCCCCCACCAAGAGCCGTTACAGCCTCAGCACCTCCGTGGTCCACCCGGTATGGACCTGGACCCCCCGGCACCAACTGGGGACACCCACTGCTGCACTACCCCACCTTTGTCACTCACAGGCAGGAAGAGAACTAGAACACTCTCTCGTTTGACTTGAAAACGTTCTATTTAATTTATACAAATAACTACTAAATAGAAAAAGTAGATTAAAACAAAATAGTTATTTTTCTGGCAGAGTTTAAATGCATATTATATAGCTTAAAAGAAATAAAATGCATTTTCCCCACAGCATTCATGACCTAAAATTCTAGTTAATTCCTCCATTGCTTTCCTTTTCTAGATCAGTAAGATACTAGACACAATGTCATGTGGGTAATGGCTATATATATGTTCCATATTTGAACTGAAAATATGTTACAGACCACACACCTACAAATGTGAAGCACTTAAAATGTGACTATCAAGTTGTAATATGATAATACAGAAAACAATTTATGTTTCAGGTTATACTGTGTTACAAAAACATCTGTGTAAGAAATCATGAAAGAGGCCACATAAAAATAAGCTTTAACTTTATGCACTTATTTACAGTTTAAAAAACTGGCAAGTGCACTAGTAATAAATAATTTGCAAGTTTTGTATAAACGAGAAATTCCTAATGTTCAGCATTATTGTAAACATCAGTACACATGTAAAATGCAGCTAAAATCTGACAGTTACATTTTCAGTTTACCAAATTCATTTCCTATTACTCAGGCATAGATCAATGTAGTATACAGCCAATCATATTTTTGGCAAGTCATGTCATTAAAATTAACAGTGACAGTGCAAGTAAGGAATGCAAAGAATTCCTAGTGCAATAAAGAAGAGAAGCACAGGCAATATTGCTGATTAAACTTTACCACTTCCATGTGTTCACCCTGGGAGTGATTAGGAGAATTAAAAAAAAAAAAAAAGAAAAAAAAGCTGTTCAAAGCCATTATTTAATGCCCTGATCTTGTCTTAGGATTTCTCTGTCTTCCTTCAGGCCACTACCTTTGCAACAGTACATCCAGCGTGAGTCCTTAGAGCTTGACCATTGTGAAATGCCCGTTGTAGTCACTGAGCACAGTCCCTGGGGTTCCGATGTCTCCGAGCAGGCGGCTGGGTAAGAACTTCTGCCTCTGCGAGAAGCCACCTGGGGACCAATCGTATGAACTGCCTGGCCAGATTACTTCTGAACCAGAGAAATGCCTTCCTACCAGGAGAGCACCACGAGAAGAAGGTCAACAGTCAGCTTTCAGTTTATCTAAGGAATTATCAATTTTGGTCAAAGTCTTTTTGATTCGCAGGGCTGTTAGTCTCGCTGATGGGTTTTGATACCAGCATTCTTTCATCAGCTTGGCGAGAGATGTTAATGTCTGGGAAAAGGATAAAAAACAAAACACATAGGTAAGTACACAAATCGCAAGCCAAGAAAGCACTAGATTGGGTTAAGCACTAACACAGGTTTTATTGCCTTAAGAACACTCAGTCTGCAGCGAGCTTGCTGCTATCTGTCAAATATTCAGCTTTCACGTGTTGGAGAAAACCCCAAGTTTGATAAATTGGTTAAAGCAAAAGAATAACTAGACAATGGGCTGACTGGAGCGACAAGCTAGCATAGTTTTAAACAAGGGAGTTTTGGAGTTTTTCTAATTAAGAAAACACTCTACAGAACCTCTTTTCAATGAAACCGACTTCTGCAAGATCAACGAAGAAAGCCAGAGAAGGCACAGACTTCCCGCTTGTGATTTCATCGTGTCCAGCGCAGCTTTAAGCAGCTGGGATTCACAGCTGGCTGGGGCAGCAGCACAGGTCACGGCTCCATAGCTGAAACCGCTCATCCCTGCTGGCCCTAGCCAGCCTCACGGCTTCAAACCGACCTCAAGAGCTTCAGAAACAAGGAACAAAACAGCTGGTCAACCTGGAGAGTCCAGGATGATTCTGAAGAAGAAAAATAAACTTCAACACTAACCTTTCAAATGGAACAGCAGCCCCTTATCCCTTACCCTGTTCCAAATCTGCGCACTTAGACACCACAGCAAGGCTTACGCAGGCTACCTTGCCCTTAAAGAAGTTTCCCCTTGGAGAGAGAATAACAACGTAGGAAACGCAGCTTTAAAATAGTTACTGTTAAAGCATGCTACTAAAAAGCCAATCTGTGAATAATTCAGACTTAACAGCCATGAGTTCGCCTATTGCTTTTTCTCCCTGCTCCAAGATAAAGGTCCATGCCAGCACGCTTCTGAACCCTGTACAGGTAACGCTGCCGAGACGCAGCGCTGAGATCGTTTCAACTGCAGGCGATAACTGAAAATAACTTTCCAAAGAAGAAAGGTCAGCTCGTACCTTCTGCAACCCACCCGCAGGCACAGCCACTTACCGGGTCTGAGAACCATCTGTTGGGAATGTTCGGCCTTTGCTGATCTACACAGACCACTTTTCTCATGTCTTCAAAACTGGGATCGTTTGGGACCAAGTCATAAAACGGTGGTTTATAGTCTTCCACAATACCTAGTGAGACACAAAAACAGTGGCGTTATTTAATGGCCGTGCCAGCGAAACGGCATTTCTGCACAGAAAGAGAGAACAGGTCTAAGCCATCCAAGAAGCACAAAAATTTTTTTAAATTTAACACCACAGTGTCAAGCAGCCATTAAACAACAGAATAACACTTACTATCATAGGAACAGCTTTCTCTACCCAAAACATTAATTAATTGGCTCATATTACAATCCCACGAAGTAAAAATTATCGCTGTTTTGCAGATGCTTGAGTTGAAATGACGAGAAATAAATTCACTCGACAAAAGGCCATCTTTTACAATGCATGGAGGTTTACTGACTACCACAAAACTGGGATTTCTACCAGCAAATGTACAAAATTTAAGGTCTGCATTGTGGTTTTTAGTAGGCTTGCTACACACTTGGCATGGTTTTATGGTTCCTGAAAGAGTCCCATAAGCATGTCAGCACCTACAGCCCCTCATGCTGGTGCTTCAAATAATTTTATTTCTTGTTATTAAAACAATAAAATACCTCGGGTAGCTGGCACCCACGCCATCACACGGAGCCTGTGGCACCCAGTATCTGAACGCGTTTTACAGAATTCTGCGTTGAAAACTGAGTTGACGTGTGCGCTCTCACAACTTGTCACCCAGCTGCCATAAAACTGGCAGGCTAAAAAGCCTTTTGCCCACTCCCCACAGCACGCTTGCAGCACTGCTCTTTCAACAGCGGATTAAGCCCCAAACGATCTACAGGGAGCTCAGCTTTCTTGTGAGGCCAATGTAAAAAGTGGCGTTCAAAAGACAAGGCATTTGGGTCAGCAGCTTGGCAAGACACTGAGCAAATGAGGCCCACTATGTACAGCAGAAACATGGGCAGAACAATCTTAAACTGCTTTTGATTTAGCAGACTGGCAGCTGTCCCACAGTCAGGCGTACATGAAATCTAGGAGAATTTCTCTTGCTTTGGATATAATGAAGTTGAAGAGAGGTTATCAAACTTTGCTACAGCATTTAGTTTGCTTGTTCTGTTGGAGATGAAGACCAAAATCCCACAGATCCTCTGTGAAAAGTCTGTAAATCCCTATCTGTGACAGCTAGTCAAAACGAGAAGTGGTCTTCAGGAAGTTACCGCTCCCTTGGAAAACAGCAGGACAGCTCAAAGACCCGGCTGCCCAAGCGAGTTACCAGAAGGAAGCACCCGGCAGGCGGCAGGGTTTGCCCTGGGCTAGTCCGACGCGGATGCAGAAGCACGGACTGTATGACATGCTGCATAAAGCAGCATCACTCACCCTCCCACTTCCAGCAAGTCATAAGTGCAGATATCAAACATCAGCTACAGCGCTGAACTCTTGAGTGGGTTTTTTGTTTGTTTGGGGTTTTGGGTGGTTTTGTTTTTTTTTAATGTTTTACACTCCTCTTGCCTCCTCCCAGAACACAGAGTAAAGTTTCTCATGAGAGCTCAATAACACAAAAAGCCCCTTGCGCATCGGCACTGCCTGTACGTCCCTTTCAAATACAGCAGTGGCTTTACACTGGTCAGGTGTGGAGCTCCAGGGCTACGCCATACGGCTCTGGAAACGTTTCCAGGGTCCCTCGGGTATTACAGACGTAATAATAATATTATTATCACTAAAGGAGAGAGTCTGGCTCTAATTTGCTATTTTCATGTGGGCTTTCTGAAGTATAGGGTATATAACCGGGTATTTCAGACAGGACATACAGCGATAAATACGAGAAGCAGCGGCTCTAGCCTTTACTCCAATAGAGCCATTCCGGAGTCCGCTGATCTACCAGACCGGCCCTCAGGGGCCCCGTGGGACCAGCGCTGGCTCCGCCGCGGCCCGTCAGCGGTGCCAGGGAGGCACTGCAACCTCTGGCCCACACCGCTCCGCTCGCACAGCCGCCACTGACCCGTGACACGCTTCCCTCACCGCTGCCCCGGGAAAGCTGCGGAGACCCCGGAGCCCGCCAGCGTGGCCCGCAGCGTGCCGCTTGCTGGACAGCTTTAAGATGACTTCTGTAATTTACACTATATTGTATTTTTTTCCCCTGAGGTTGCTGGCTGTTTGCTACTCAAGTCAAACAGAACGCACGCACGCAGTAGCGTTTTCTTCATCTTTATTCCTCGTTAACGTTCGCTCATCCTACGCGTGCGTGAACCTCACCGCTGGAGCAGGGCACGACCCACACGAAGGCAGAGCCACAGGCACAGCCTTGCAGACACCACGAGCGCCACACACCAGGGCTGGCTCTCAGCAGTAACCGCCTTTCAGCTCCTGGCGTTACTATTAAAATTGAACACGACAAAATTGAAACAAATAAAAACAATTGCACAAAAAAACCTGAACAAAATTCAACACAAGCCGGCACCATGCGCTGGCAGCCCAGAACCCCCTGTCCCCTGGGCTGCGTCCCCACAGTGGGGGCAGCAGGGCCGGGGGGGGATTCTGCCCCTCTGCTCCGCTCGGGGGAGACCCCACCGGGAATCCTGGCTCCAGCTCCGGGGGTCCCGACAGCAGGGGGACACGGAGCTGTTGGAGCGGGGCCGGAGGAGGCCCCGGAGATGCCGGGAGGGCTGGAGCCCCTCTGCTGGGAGGACAGGCTGGGAGAGCTGGGGGGGTTCAGCCGGGAGAAGAGAAGGCTCCGGGGAGACCTTCCAGCCCCTGCCAGTGTCTGAAAGGGGCTCCAGGAAAGCTGGGCAGGGACTCGGGATCAGGGAGTGGAGCCACAGGACGAGGGGGAAGGGTTTTACACTGGCAGAGGGGAGATTGAGATGGGATATTGGGCAGAAATTCCTGGCTGTGAGGGTGGGGAGCCCCTGGCCGGGGTTGCCCAGGGCAGCTGTGGCTGCCCCATCCCTGGAGGTTCAAGGCCAGGTTGGACGGGGCTTGGAGCAGCCTGGTGCGGTGGGAGGTGTCCCTGCCCAGGGCAGGGGGTGGAACCAGACGAGCTTTAAGGTCCCTTCCGACCCAAACTATTCTGTAATTCTAAGTCACAATACTGAGAATGACAGTGAAAATTCACAAGGAAGAGAACTGCAAGTGCCAGTATATATCTAATAACTATGAGATGAACTGGCTCTGGTCTTGACTCCTCACCAGGTAAGGAAAGACACAAGGCACTGTACACGAGGAAGGGAGCGCATTCAAAAGCAGTGAACAACCACTCTACAAAGGCACAAGCACCAGTCTATTTAAAGACAGTAAAATACTGATTTAGGGGCTTAAATCACACTTTTCAAGTACAGAGAGAAATGCTGAGTGGCTCCTGCTGCAGCACAAAGATGGTACGCAAGTACCCTTGGTTGTGATGAAAGAGTTTCTACCACATTTTCCTCCCTATAATAAGCCACAACAGAAAAGTACTGAGAATCATTGTGTCACCTAGAGGTCCACTATATACGTTTTTAAAAACTTAATAATAAAAATTATGTTAAAAAAATTTAAAAATATAAAATTTTTAAAAATACCAGACTTGTTAGTCCAATTACAACAACTTCAGAGTCTCCACGACCTGAGGTACTAAACCAGGCTGACTCACTGGAATAGACTCTGCATTTCCACCCAGTAAATGAGATGACACGCGTCCATCAGCATGCACAGCGCACACAACTTGGCAAGTGTCTCTAGCCGACCGAGCACACACCATCACATGTTCGCACAAACACGCAACCTGACCTCAGCACGCTCACTCCCGGTGCCAGAGTCCTACTATAAACCAAACAGGGTTATCTGAGTGACCACCTGATGAAGGAAGTAATGGTTTCCACACAGCTAGATGCTGGGAATCGAGAGAAAATGTGTACTCCATTTCAAACCAGTGCAAGGAAGTGTAATTACTTATGGCAACAGCCAGAAATACCGAGCAACTGGAAATAAGTACTGTGGAATTAGTATCACCGTTGTCTTAAGACTTTATTGACATGACCGATGTCACAACGTACCTGTATTACTACGAAAAGTGCCTCCACGGTGGCACTGAGCCCAGCCTGGATCAAATCACCGAAGCATTTACCCATTGCCTTTGGTGGGTCTGCGGCCCACGCGGAGCCTCCTGCCCCGCCGGCGAAGCTGCTGCCGCACAATCTAAGCTCAGTAAGTTATAAGTAGCTCAGGGAAGTTGTGTGCGAACTGCCGTTACTGCAGCAATGCACATGTATCCAAACTTCAGCATGGGAATATTTAAGTTATTTAAGTAATAGGTACTGTTTCGTGGAATTTTCAATGCAAGAGGTAACTAGGTAACACTGTGTATATTTATATATATTACGTACAGTCCACACACACAAGTACAAATGTATACTCATATACAAAGAGCAAGACATCTAATATTCCACAAAAAACACCAGCCGCCAAAATAGCACTGTGGCAAGACAGACTCCAGATGAACTACTCCAAATTCGAGACCGGCAATAAAAGCAAACTTACCAAACGCTTACCCACCATGCAGGCCAGCTGCCATGCTCAAACCAACCATCCTCTACGCGGTGCCCCGGTGTGAGCACACATCCCTGTCAGCTGCTGCTGCCCCCATCCGCAGCCCCACGCATGGCCCCTCCGCCGGCAGCGGGAGAAGGCCAACTGCCTCCTCTCCCGAGGTGGCTTCCCTTCCCGTGGCAGCACCACCTATCGCACAGCGCATTAACCAACCCCCCCCAGCAAGCCCATCCCATTATGGCAACTGGTAAACTCCAGTGCTCACAGATCGCTGGGACAGATAATGGGCAGAGTATAAAATGCACTGAAATCAATGAATTTGCAGCTTAAATTCTCAAGGCATTCGCACTGCCATGAACTGCAACCCAGAGGTCTCCAAATACTGGGAAATGCAATGAGCAAGTCTTCATAACTGCCTACAACACACATTTGCCAATAACCAGAGTACGTCACAAGAAACGTTAACACCATGCATTCACAAGACTTTCTTCCTTTCTCCAATTAATCACATATACCTTCACCTGAGATCATCGTCACACTGTGATTCAGCTGATGTGTGTTCTCCTGTCAGAACAACACCTCCACTTTTTGCTGCACATGTCTTCAAGTAACTCCTCTGGCAGCGAGGGGAGAAGGCAGGCGAGGTCGGGGGCTCGGCTCTGGCCACTCCACAGAAAGGCTGTGCAAGTTCCCTCTGCTCCTGCCGTCGGTGCCGTGACTGCCGCCGGCTTCCAGCGGGACAGGAGCTGCTCACTAAGGACCCCGCAAGTTCAACTGCACCAGGACAGAGCTGTCCACCCGCACAGATTACCCTCCCTCTTGATCACAGAGAAATGCCCCTTTCGGTTCTCTCCAGAGCTACCAACGCAAGCTCTCGGGCTTACAAGGAGACTCAAATTAGCCACCTGAGCCCACCTGATGCATTTTGCTACCTCCAAGTCAGCTTTGTTCAAGCACCCCTTATGTATCCAAAATGGGGGCTTTGGACAGTGCTCCAGGGCCCAGGAAACCACACAGCCAGCTTGGAAGGTCTGCACATCTTCTCCGAAGTGCCACCTTGCAGCAGCCCTCTCATACCAAGCCTCGCTGCGGTGTTGCTGGAGACAACTGCCTGCCTCACAGTTAAGTCATGTTGGCCACCAACAGATTACAAATGAAGCAAAAGGTTCGTATTTAGAAGTCCTTTGTTTTAATAGTGTACCCGTATTTGTCTGCTTCTAGAGCTGCTGCACATTTGCCTGTCCACTGGGGTCAGGGAACAGAGGGGAGACAACACATGAGAAACAATATGAGGCAAGTACCTCAACTTCCACGGGAATTCCAGCCCGGCTTTGTTACTCCGTACTCGCTGCCCCAAGCCTTCACTGTCACACCCCACTGCAGCCTACCTCTGACACTCACTGCTCCTCTCCCCCAAAACCACTCACACTCCTCCTGTGCCTCTCAACAGCTGCTTTTTGACAACATCTCTAAAGCTATCTTAATCCTTTCCTCCAAAGCCTTCCCTCAAATTCTAGCTTGCAATAGTTCCTACCAAAATACATCCCCTCAGTTCTTCAGTTTGAGGCATTCCGATCGCTACCTATCGTTGTGACCACACCTCCGTCGAGCAAGCTCATCCCTGGATCCGGAGCCGGCAGGCAGCGCCGGCTGGCACCAGGGCTGCGGGGTTCCAGCCTGCCATCAGGGCTCAGAGGTGCCGCAGCAAACGGACGACTGGTCGCCTGCTCAGGAATAAGACAAACCCCTTGTCTGATGTCAGGTACAGAATCCCAGACGTGGATTTAGTGGGAAGAGATCAGACAGACACAGAGAAAAACACGTATGACAATTCAGAATTTCCTCAGATTTAAACACGTGGCCGCTAACAAACCATCACTGCCAGTGTCTGCAGACAGCCCTGAAGGGCATCTCCTGCGTTCTCCTGTCCGGCTGGGTCCAGAGAGCACAACCCGAGGTCCAGAAGTCAGAGAGGACTTCTGAGTTGACAAGCACAAGAAATCACGCCAACAGAAACCCAGCTGAAAGGTTCCTAAACGCAGAGTCCCTTGCCAAGGGAGCGCCAAGCCACGCTGCGCTGCGGAGCAGGACTGCAGTGGCACTCTTCCCAAGCAGAACTGTACTTGGACCAACTCCTGCTGTGTGAGTGCAGTTAACTTGGTACAGCCAAGAGCGTTCCTAAACTCCGATCGCTTCACTTTTAACTTCCTACATATCTTCCTTCTGTTCCTCAGATGTCTTCACGAGAAACAGACACCTAAAAGAATTCCCTATGGTTTAACAACACATGGAAAAACTTCAGTGACTTTATGATGTAAAATTTTAACTAACTACTTGGTATGAATTATTTCTTATCACAGGGGATAGCAGGGGACCCTCTTCCTTCTCTGCCTTACCAGAGATGACAACAATACTCAGCCATTGCACCCAACATACCCACAACTTCAACACAGGCAGCAAAGCATCAGGAATCAAAATACTCAGGAGGTCCAGTGTTACTGCGCATCTTATTCTCCTGGTGGCAAATGCTTTGCCATGAATTACCATTTGCTTGGCCACTTCTACAAACAAGTAAAGGAGTCCCAAACACTTACCGTTGCTAACCATGCGTCTAGCTACTTCCCAAAGGACCAGCCCAAAAGCCCAGATATCGACCCTTTTGTAGGAGTCGAAGCAGTCTGCCTGGATAGTTTCATCCAAGACTTCTGGAGCCATGTAGCGTTTGGTGCCCACGCGGGGATTGTTGCCCACGTCCAACTGATTGGTGCTTTGGGAGTGCATTACTGCAAGGCCTGAGGGACAGAAAAAAAAGTATCTCTGTTAATTCCCCTTTAAAACTATAGCAGCATACGTTCAGAACTACACGTGAGCCATGACACCCATGAGACAGTTTCTTAAAAAGAAGGCACTGAGGGTCCAACTGTCCAAAGACCAACTGGGTCAGCTCCAAACTAGCTATCGAAAACAGCCACCGTGTCTGTAGACTTAGCCCAATTATCTCCTCAGGGATTACCATTAAGCATGTTATTGCGCTATTGCAAAATGCTGCCATTAAATGTTTTGCAGCCACTGGATGTCACCAGCGCTCTAGGCACGTATACACAGAAGGCCAAGCATCTGTTACTTAGAAGAAAACAATTTTACACAGCATTCAAATTTATTTATAGAACTTTTGGGTAGGTGGATATATCCGAACTGCCGGGAAGAGAGAAGAAAAACACTGCATGACGGATATACACAAGTTAAAAAATAAAGCTGGAAAATAAAAAACACCGTATTTGCAGTAGCTTGAAAAATAAACATCCTCAAGCTGATCTAAAATGAGTCAGTCAAAACCACTCTACCTGGTTTCTACTAATTACTAAACATTTAAGCAAAGAACATGATGTGAGGGACTAAATTACTGTAAATTTGGAAACACACAGAGTACTCATTTTGCCACGGTAAACAGGGAGCACTGCAAATTGAACAGCAACAGGTGCATGACATAACTAAGCAATAGGAAAGACAACACAAACTCTCCCTAATTTCCTCAACAACTCTTGTAAGAATAACATATACTATTTACGTTTAACATGAGTTTGTTTTAGATGAAACTTTAAAAGGTTTTTAACTCTGTCCCACAAAAAATTAACCCGTCACCAGATTTTTTTTTTTTTCTCCTTTCCAAAGAGACAGTCTGTACTTCACTGTAACAAAAATTTGGAAAACACTTGCCTACAATTTAAATGCACTTCAAGTGATTTCAAGCTGTTAAGAAAATGCTTATGGCACCTCTAGAAGGATACCATCTACTAACCCTGTGACTGCTGAGAAGATAATTTGGGAAGCCTGCTCTCCAGATAAAAGTATTTTTGTCATATAAATGATCACACGCATGACATATTTACACACACAACTCTACCTTTATGTATTTGTTTATATTATTGATATTATACAATATGTATGGATTATAATATTTAAAAAAACCAAAGACCTTGCACACTGGAAACAAAGGTTAGAAAACAAAATTCCTGGCAAACTCTGAAGACGTCAAGACTTTGGAGAATGCTTTGACAAAAACTGTAATACTGCATCCAAACTGGGCAAAACACATTCAGTAGATTGACAGGTCAAAGGTTTAAGGCTGAGGGATGCAAGTCAGCATCCCGCACACTACACACTAAGAACGTGTTGCAACAAGGTCAGGGGACAACAATTGTGTAACCGGGTTCTCATCATGGTGGCATCTGGGCTGTTGATGAGAGCTGGGACGCAGATACTGCTCTGCTCCAGGAGACCCCAATGCACGTTTCACTCAAGGGCGCCCAAGTGCTCGGCAGGGAAGCCCTTCCTGTAATATACTAATTCTTTTGGGAAAAAAAAGAAAAAGCTGGAGGGGAATACAAATAGATGAAACACGTTGGTGTTCAAGTCACCAAAAAGTCCTCTTTAGAATACTGGAGTATCTGCTAGAAACAAAGATCGAGCAAATGTGTTTTGTTAGAATTCTTTGCACCTTCCTTACAAATACCAGTGTTTGTTTCAAGCAGACATCCACTACTGGAGATGGAGGGCTGGCCTTTTTGTTCTTTTTGTGCAAGCATTATTCTGCTGTTCTATAAGGTTGCTCAACTAAGACCTATTACCATGCATGCGAATTGCTTTAGAAGGGCAGAACTTTTCCAGAGTGCTGACAGACTGAAGCAAGACTGACATCCATCCTTGGACTTTATCACGCAGTTTCTGCTTAGCCGGAACACATTGGAAAGGGGCAGTTTTGTAACGGCGGCTCTGGGCACCCAGGCGGCCGCTGGAAAGCACGGTTCCCGCGGGATTGCCGAGGGCCAATTCCCAGCGCTCCCGCACTCGCGCCAGCCACAGGGGCCGGGACCCAACGGCAGCAGGCACCGCTGCCCCCAGGCTGCCCGCAGCGCAGGCGCTTGCAAGGAACACACCAAAGCCATTTTACTCCTCCTTGTTTTGGGAGCTGACACCTGTTCCAACGGGCACATTGCACCAGAGCCCGGTGTGCGGCCAGAACCCACGTCCAGCCCGGCTCTGGGCAGCTGCTCATACTTAACCAGCCTCTACGTGCCGTTTTTTTTGTATGGTGCATATGTTGAAAAAATAGAGGAGAGAGACCAGAGGAGGAAAAAAAGACAAAGCTACACAGGAACAAAGGGTTTGAATATATGGCAGAAGCAACATACTCTTCCGCAACTACTTTACAGATAAGGAACAAATGAAGAACATGTCAGATATACGCCTGAAGATTTCACATTTTAAATATAAGCTATTTTACCACCATAAAAACTCACTGGGAAATATTTATTGCTGTGCTCTCTCAGAAAATCTCTGAAATTTCGGAAGCCTCTAGATAAATAATGTAGATTTCACTTCATTACTGTGATGTCAGTCAATGCCAGTACGTGCTCCCAGCTCCTCAGTGTGAACTACAAATTTATTCTAAAAGCCACTCTCTCAAGTTTTGTACTTCCAACTTACTGCTCCTTTTTTTACTTACTGTTCCCTCTGCAAACGTAGACACCCCCACGTGTGTGGCTTTCCTGTCTTCCTTGTGTGTATCTCATGTCCCTCAGGCAAAAGCGATAGGAACAATGCAGTGGAATTACTATTGAAAAAATCCCATCTCCCAATATACTTCTTGGCTAGCCAGTGACTCCCCAGTACTACTGTGCTACCGCTCTTTTCTCCCTTGTCTGTGGAGGAAAAAAAAAAGAAGCCAGACCTGCCCCCGGGGTGTGAACGAGCCACACTGCCACAACTGCTCCTCAGCATCCTGCCAGCCCCGAGCCTGCGGCCAGGAGGTCACGCAGAACCCAGCTTTGGGCTCCCTGAATTATCTGGCAAAGGACTCAAGCTGGATGGAGCTTGGGACAGCGAGTACGTAGTTCTTAGACTGTAAATGGAAGGACATTTATTAGCTCAGGAATGAGCTGAAGCCCGATAACTGGTGCCTTCTGGGATCCATGAGTGGAATTTAACAACAAAGGCCCAAGAAAAAGTCCAAAATGTTATCCCTGCTCCTGAACTCAGAGGCTACCCTGGGCCTCCTCTGCACCCGAGCGGATTTTTAAGCTTTAAGTGCCATCTAGTGGCTGTCACAAACCTTTAGGGTTATACCAGATCATGGTAAGGTTATTTTAAGATTACTTTAAGACTTTTCCGGTCGAGTTACACAGGACATTTGATTTCTGCAGGACTGCACTTGAGCATATTAGCATCAGAATGAACTCACCTAAATCCGCTATGCAGCACTGTCCGTTTTTCTTAACAAGGATATTCTTGCTCTTCAAGTCCCGATGCGAAATGGCAGGCTTCCCCTGCGTTCCAAATATCTCTATGTGCAAATGTGCAAGACCACTAGCTATGGACAGTACTATGCGCAGGCAGCTGACAGTGTCCAGGGTAGTGAGCTGTAGATAGTCATACAGAGACCCCATTTCATGGTAGTGGGTAATTAGCCACAACTGGGTACTAGAGTTTCTGGAAGTCATATCAGACGCAATAAAACCTAGAAAGAAAGGAAGAAAAAAGGAGAAACAACATAATAAAATGACAATGCTCCTTCAAGACTCCCTCAAGAAAAGAATCAATACTACTAGGCCCCTCTTGTAATTTAAAACTGTTTAATTAAATTTTTTCCACGGTTGTACTGCACCGAAAACAGACTGCAGGTTATTACCATGATGAAAAAAGAGCTGACATATTCTGGAACTCTAACTCAAGTGGATTCAGAAGAATGTATTTATGTATTTTGTCATTCACACCAAACACAACTAGTTGTTAGGACCACATACTTCAAAAAAAAAAGTTATTTTTATTTTTTGTCATCCTTTTTGAAGGATTTGGGGGTGGGGAAGTTTCCAGTTAAACAAAAAGCGCACCAGGTTGTAGCACATCTGCTGCTCTCCACTCAACAGGATCACACTGCAGAGAAGCAACACCCCAAACAGACAAGTCACAGAGTCACAGAATGTCAGGGGCTGGCAGGGACCTCTGGAGATCACCTGGTCCAACCCCCTGCCAGAGCAGGTCACCTACAGCCGGGGGCACAGGATGGCGTCCAGGCGGGTTGGGAAGGTCTCCAGAGTGGGAGACTCCCCCACCTCTCTGGGCAGCCTGTGCCAGGGCTCTGCCACCCTCCAAGGAAAGAAGTTCCTCCTCATGTTCAGGTGGAACTTCCTATGGTAAGTTTGTGCCCGTTCCCTCTTGTCCTGTCACTGGGCACCACTGACAAAAGCCTGGCCTCCTCCTCCCGGCCCCCTCCCTTAAGTATTTGTAAACATTGATGAGATCCCCCTCAGCCTGCTCTTCTCCAGACTAAAAAGACCCAACCCCCTCAGCCTTTCCTCATCAGAAAGATGCTCCAGACCCCTCATCATCTTGGTGGCCCTTCACTGTCCCCTCTCCAGCAGTTCCCTGTCCTTCTTAAACTAGGGAGCCCAGAACTGGACACAGGACTCCAGATGTGGTCTCCCCAGGGCAGAGTAGAGGGGCAGGATGACCCCCCTCCTCCTGCTGGCCACACTCCTCTTGATGCCCCCCAGGATGCCACTGGCCTTCTTGGCCACCAGGGCACATTGCAGGCTCATGGGCATCCTGTTGGCCACCAGGACGCCCAGGTCCCTCTCTGCAGAGCTGCTTTCCAGCAGGTCACCCCCAACCTGTCCTGGTGCCTGGGGTTATTCCTCCCCAGGAGCAGGACCCTGCACTTGCCTTTGTTGAATTTCATACGGTTTCTCCCTGCCCAACTCTCCAGCCTGTCCAGGTCACGCTGAACGGCAGCTCGGCCTTCCAGGGTGTCAGCCACCCCTCTCCCAGCTTGGTGTCACCAACAAACTGGCTGAGGGTGCACTCCATCCCTTCACCCAGGTCATCGACGGATACAGGGAACAGGACTGGACCCAGCACCGAGCCCTGGGGAACACCACTGGTCACAGGCCTCCAGCTAGACCCTGCCCCACTGATCACACCCCTCTGAGCTCTGCCTGCTGCCAGTTTTCGATCCACCCCACTGCCCATCCATCTGACCCACACTTCCTACGCTCGTCCACGAGGATGCCATGGGAAGCAATCATAAGCAATCCTTTCCAATTTTAAATACAAAAAGCAGCCAGCGCAGGCTGCTGAGAAGAGCATTAAACACGTTTCCTGTACATCATCCTTTCACATCCCAGTACACAGACACTGTAGGCCGTGCGGCCTCATATTTACATCCAAGGGAGGTCTGTTCCCAGCACTTCCAACAACCACCCTCACCAAGTCAGAAGCTGGCTGTCCCCACAGGAAACACAACCCCTTTCTGACCAAAGACGGACTGAAAACAGCCCAGCTCACCACAGCGACAACCTGCTCTCCAACATCTCCGGTTGCTTCCAAGGCTGCAGAGGGATTGCTGCAGCCTGACAAACCCTCAGACCTACAGCACTGCTCTGGGCTCCAAATGCCTCATCTTCTTAACCCCACACCAGCCCGCAAGGGAGTGGCAGATGGCTAACGAGAGCGCAGCAGCACCAGAAGATTACCGTACTAAAACCCAGAGAATAGTAATTCTTCTATTTCAAATTCTAGACAGTTCAACTGGTGCGCAACTTACTGCCATAGTGAAGTAAGGCAGAGCACATTGATGCTCATAGCTGTATTTCACAATGATTTTCTACAAAGGAACAGAGGAAAAAAACCCAACTTCTCTTCAGAACTCGTGAACCTCAAGAGCTGCTTTCAAAAATATGGTGTCTTAAAACTAACCCCAAAACTCAGGAGTAGCTCCCTTCCTGTTACCTCTGAATTTACTGTGTATCGGCACACTCTTGACCTCAACAGCTTTAGCTGGGAAGCAACAAAAGTTTTATTCCCAAGCTAGAGGAATAAATCATGTTTATTGAAAACCCACATATGACATTTGTCAGAAAGAACACCCACTACCTTTCTCTCCTGAAGTCAGATTTCTGCACAATGTGACACTTTTGTAATCTGTGATATTGTTTAATATCGCATCTAAAAAAAGTCTATAAAATAGCCAACAAATTTGACAGTTATCAAGAAAGACTAAACACAGAGGAACATGGGAAATCTGTAATGTAATTTCAGCCAAGTTACTTGCTCTCTCGGGAAGGAAAGTTCAATAATTCACATTTCAGGAGCCCACCAAATTATTTTTGTAGTAATAAAGGAACTGCTTCAGGAAACATTAGACAAACGTCTAGCAGGGTGAGCTATACAGCCAAGGAATATTCTCTGACAGGAAACAAGAATAAGGAGCCCAAGTAAAACCAATTGAAGACAGACAGATTGCTGGTGAGGTAATGTCAGCACTCGGAAAACATGCTGCTGCTTTTATTTGTAAAGGTGGCACACCAGTGAAAGCAGCTCGTGTCCACGAGGAATCAAAAGGGCTGCTTGAACTGCAGCCATGGCTCACAACACAAAAGAGCCATTTTCTCAGCTCTCAGAATGAGCACACAAGGTACAAGGGATGCAGAAGATTCCAATCATCGTACTTTCATATTTACAGGGAAATGTGATACATCATAAAGGGGCAACCATAGCTGAAGTTAAACACCTAAGGAGCTTAGGTTGACCCTGAGCAGAACAGTTGAACAGAAGAAAATAACAGATTCATCCTGCACTTTAGTCAGGAAAAGTATTCAAATACTTAAACCTCATTATAAATGCCTCCCCGCTTTTTCTCCCTTCATTCCTCCCAGGTAAACCCAAGTTATAAGAAAACACAGACCCACTAGAATGTCTCCACCTACCACTCTGTGCCATACTCCCTTGCCATGTGGCTGCCCTGCCACAAGAGCCGCAAAGGGGAATTCCTGTGGCACCTCCACGCGTCTCTACACACCTGCTGCAACGCCCCATTAATCTGTCTGACTGCTTCTTGCTGGAGTATTGCAGGAGGACAATGACTTGTGGTTGCTACCACACTTTCTCCAGTTGAAAGTCAGATTTCAGCACCCTCCTGGCAAGTCTCCCCCTTAGAACTTCCCTTCAACTATTTATCGTGAACGCAAGAACCTGATCTCAAAGACTGCAGGATACCTGGCAAATCTGCAGTGCTTTGCAAGTGAACTGTTGAGTTAACTCACCTTGGCAGCAGCTACACTAGGGCACATGAATACGGTTGTCCTACTCACCTAAAATATTTTCATGCCGCAGCAATACAGTGTTGTACAATTCAGTTTCCCTGAACCAGGATTTTTCATCCCTGGAAGAGAAGATCTTCACAGCAACATTTTCTCCTTGCCACTGACCCCTCCAAACTTCTCCGTAACGGCCCTTTCCTGGTGGGGGGGAAAAAACACAGTAAAAGTTGTCAACTAACTATCGTCATATGGCAGAAGGACAGCATTAGCGAGTAGGACAGAAACTCAGCAGTCATGGCCCAAGTACCACACCGGTGTGCCCTGGTCACCCCTGCATGTGCTTTTTACCACTTTACAGTCACCTTGTGCTCCACCGTCCCTTGATTTTTCCTGTTTGTTTCAACTGCAAATTCCGAGCGGATGGATCTCTCCTCCTTGCACGTTGGCAGAGCACAGAGAGTGCTTGTGCTGGGCAGGTATAATCATTCAACGACCAGCAACCAAAGTGCTTTTGCAGCCTAAGCAACTTAGGCAGCACGCTACAAGGTCAGCACACACAATACAAATAAATCTACAAATTCTGAAGTTAGGAGGACAGGAAGGATACATAATGCTGGCGACACAGCCTTTACATTTCTAGTACATCATCAGCCCTTGCAAAAACAGTCAGCACAGCCAGACACACAAAATGCAAAATTATGATTTTAAAAAGAAAACACACCCACCACACTCCTCCCCAAACAAAAAAAACCCCACAAACAAAAAATGATTAAAAAAAACCCCACAAAGCCCACCCCTGTCCTGTGGGGAGCAGGACACATTGTCTACAGGCCAAAGTTTTTACCTAGATGGCTTAGAAGAAATGTATGAAATTACCAAGTAGCCAAGAGCAAAGCGACACCCTGGACATGGCGCACTTTAAAAGTTCTGGTTGTTGCCATTTTCATTGCAGCCTGAGCACAACCACCTCAGGCTGTGTGCAATGCATTACGCTAGATGTGACGACTAGAAATACCCAAATTCTGCCCCTCAGTGCCCTTTAGAGGAACGTGCGAATCAGCAGCAGGTATAACCCAGCCAAGAGAGATACCCAACACAGCTCTGGCACTGCTGTCCCCTCGAAGAGGAGACTTCCTGCGCAAGCGCGTCCAGCTGGTTCCGCTCCACAGGCTGACACGCACGGCCTCTGGAAACAGCCCCAGCCTGAGTGAACTTGGGGCAGGCTTAATTCCAGAGACAGGCTTACTCACACACGGATACGTGCACAAAAAGGTATGTCTCCATTGCAGGCAAAATCACATCCTACAGCTTCTGATGAAGAGACCTTGCAGAGCGCCAGAGGACGTACACTTGGATTTGACGCAAGTGGGAGCATTTGTGCCCACTCAATACATACGAGAAGCCAAGAGCAAAGAAACACCCGTAAAACGTAGGCCCAGTCCCTACAGAGTCACAGATTCATCTGGTTTAGCCGGGCTTGATTTAACACCCTGATGAGTTAAAACTTCCAGTGACTTACAGGAAGGTGTTAACCCATTCTGAGTTCAAATCACTGAAGAAGCACAATAAAACATTTTTTAAAGTCCTTTTTTCCAACTAGAATCAATCGTTACCATGCCTTCCTCACCTCTTTAGTGTCAGCATGGCATCTTGCCTCAGTGTTACTGCCTCAGGATATCTTTGACCTAAATGCTTCCTAAAATTACTTAAATCTAACACTGTTCATTTAATAATATATATATGCACTGCAGAAAAATGTAATGGATCCTTAAAAAGAACACTGAAGTCCTGCAAAAAAATAAAGACCCAGAAGAGTTTTTGGGAAGAGTTACTAGAGAGATTCTCTCTTCAAGGGGGAAGAGAACAGCAGCAGTGCGTCCCTGTCTTCGTGGTGCCAAAGCAACAGCGCAGAGAAGCAAGCCACACAACATTCCCCTCACCATTCTAACGGCCCAGATCACAGGGCTGGTTTGGGGTGTGGAGGGCTTTTTTGTTGTGCGCGGTTTTTTAGCCACTTTGCTCGATAGTTCAGCTCCGGATCTCAAACCCAGATGACCCTTTTCCAATTCTAAAGCTCCCTAATTGAACCCCATTTAACGAACAAATGTTTGTTCCACAAAGTACCCAAACAAGCCTAGTTTGTACTTTCTAACATCACCTTACTGAACAAAGCTGAAAGCTTTCAATCAAAGCACAGATGATACTTGCCCCTTTCTTCTGCATAGATCTGGAAGGAATTTTTCACTTGACTTTCCAAAACCTGAAGCCTGAAGAGTTTCATGTTATACAAGTAACTGAGGAAAAACAGTTAATTACAATGGGAGATAAAGCTTTCTCTCTCCACTTGTTACCAAGACTCGGCACTAGATGGGAAGGAGAATTATACTAACCTACACACTCTACAAGCGTGATCTGGCGAGCCACCGTTCTTTGCACCAAGAAAGGAAGTCCAGAACCACTTCCAGATGTGCAGGAATGGTCCAGTAAATCCTGTTCAAAAGGAAAAGCAGAAGTTTAGAACCTGTGAGAAACTACATTTTTTTCTCCGTTTAAATACACAAAGGTACACCACTTGACAGGACAGGTTAGTTAAAGCCCACTGGTATCTCAATGGCTCCGGCACTGCCATTTGGTCACTCGGGATCAAGACATACCGCTGCCATTGCCACACAGATGGAGAGAGAATGCTCTTCGCAGGATTTTACCTCTTCAAAGAAGATCCCGTGCATAGGAGAGACTGGTAGGGAGCTATAACTTAGGCATAATCACTTTCTGCTGGAAGTTTTACAAACACCACAACAAGGAACAGCAAACAAATCAAGCATCGCTTCATTCTCAGATTCCTTATTCTGTCTCTATCTTTTATTTGGCATTACAGTATCACTTTGTTTAATAAATAAATCATTTTGTTTAATAAGTAAATGACTAAATTTACTGCCTGTGAATCTGGAAGCTCACTCCTGGCCTACCAGCTATCCTCTGTAGTGAAATTTCACTCTTTTTCAGTACTTTGTTATCCTCTTACTTAGCTTATGCTCTCTCAATTCTGTATCTGTCACCTGCTTCAAACAGGTTAATAGCAACTTTTTTTCCCCAAAAAGTTTTCTGTATTGCAATAATCTGAGCTGCCTCAAAAAGAAATAAACTTACTTTCTCTGCTGTACTTAAAACCTTCATCCCTATATAATTAGCAGAAAGAAAAACAGCCTTTACTTTTGAACATTCCTGCAGACTTCTCCCATTCTTCCAGTCACCTGTGGTTTCTCTGTAAAGACGACAGCACAGACACACAAATGTGTTTTCACTGACTAGAGCCAAGGTCATGGCCCAGCTTCCCCGATCCCTGGTATCAGAGACTCTCCAAATCTATTTTACAAATCCCTACGAATAAACCTGTATTAGAAAGCTACATTCAGAACTTTGAACTTTCTTTATTACTATAAACAGAGTCTAGAAACAGACGCAGCTGAAAGTTTCTAATTGAAACGGTAAGACGTATAAAACCAACACCTTCCTGTGATACAACTTGCTTTTTCCCCACCTTTTTAATCACGCAATTAGCACTCAGCTGACCATCTTGTCGGAAGTACTATGGAGGGAGTCAGTTTTGCTGAGACAACCTACAGACGGGCGTCTCTGGGTCTGTGTGAGCCGAGCAGAGAGGTGACAGCCCACAGCTCGTGGCCCGGGCTGGCTCCAGGGATGCCTCCGGGGCTCCTGGACCAGAGAGGCACCTGCACAGGGACCGGCCGGCTGCCAACACCGCTGCTGACCAGCACCAGTGCCAGCACCCACAGAGCCCGACGGCACGGCCAGCCGGGACACCGGGCTGTCCTGCGCCAGCCAGTTGGGCTGCTTGGAGCTGGAAAAGCAATGCGAGCAAAGCAAGTCAGGGAAAAGGATCGCTTGTTTCCCTTCAGCTTTTCATCACACATTGAAGGCCACTGACCTCCCTGCTGAGCTCCTCACAAAGCACGCTCCAGCAGGTGGAGCAGCCCAGCGCCCCAAAAGAGAACCCTTCTGCAAGGGCTGAGCCAGCGGGTGGGTTTGCACAGCAGCCCAGGCCCCCATTGCCCCACACCATCGTCCCCGCTCTCGAGTCTAAGCGTGAATCCAGGGAACTGCGCGCCCTGCGGAGCGGAGCGGCAGCTGTCACGGAGCAGGAGGAGGGCTGCTGCAGCGCTCTGCACCCCCGTGCTCCTGCACGCCCCACTTCGCTTTGGCACAGTGGGAACCAGTGGCAAACCGCTGGCTGCCCGCACCCAGCGCCGTCTGGGATGTCCTGGGCTACCCCACTGACCCACAGACACCACCCCAGTGAAGAACAGGTATCGACAGGTCCCGTACCACAACCCTCTAACTTCCACAGATGCCCTAAAAACCACACAGCAGCTTATGGCACCAGACACCTCTGTCACAGCAATCAAACCCCAACAGTAAGTGCTAAAAATTGTTATAGTTAACAGTGAAGAGAAACCAAGTCATGCAATACTTTGCTGCCCCGCAGGTAACCTGCCAGAGGGAGATTTGCAGATACGTCCCCTGCAGCACGGCCAGAGCTGCTGGCTGCAGAAGCCCCTTACCTTTGGCAGGGAAGAGGAGGGCAGAGATCCACGCGTTTGTCAGAGTTTATTTCACAGGTATTAGCACAGAAAACGGAGATAGTTTGGGAGTAACACTCCTCCAGTACAGGCTCTTTGCTCATCCCTCATTCTGCCCCCCACCTGCTTTTCTGTCCTTTTCCTTCCTTCCGTTCCCATCTGCTCCTGCCCTTGCTGTCATTGTCCCCTCGCCCCAGAGGGCCACAACCCCCTGCCCCTCGGCTGCCCGTGCGAGAGGCCGAGCGCTGCGCTCCCTCCTCCTCTGCACCTGCCCGACACGCCGCAGGCACCGGCTCTGAGGAACCGTGTCCTGGCACCACGGGAGCGCCACGTGTCCCCGGCGGAACGGGCTCCCGTCTCCAGCCACGGCACTTTCACTGCGTGAGCTTCCGCAGCGGCGCAGAACAGCCCCGAACGGAGCGCCACAAGCATGCCTGCCACCGCAGGGTTTTCTCTAACGAATGTCAAGTCCCTGCCCAAATTAGAGCTTCTTTAAAAGACAACACCCAAATAATTTATTCTAAGTCTCCTTCACTAAAGTGGCTGAACCACACTAGATGAACAGTGCCAAAAAAAAAAAAAAAAAAAAAAGCCGTTCTGTGGTAGATAACAGTCATGGGAAGTTTTGGTCCAAACTATTCAAGTTTGGTATAGTTATTTATAACTGAAAACAATTTCAAAACAAACAAGGTGATAGATAGGAGCATTACCTGTGTCACCTGCACTAGATATGTCATAGACACTTCAGAAAGTTTTCTGTAACGTCTTAAAAGTTGTTATCTGGTATTTTTAGACCATGGAAACCAGATCTTAAACTGTAAACTTGTAAGAAAACATGAGTGAGATTCTAATTGAATGTTAAAATCCTATTAGCCTTTTAAAATGCTAATACCTCGCTACTTTTATGGCTAGGACTGCTGTACTAGTTCAAAGCATTAACAACCGTATTACTCGATTTTTTTTTTTCTTTATAAAGGAAAACAGAATTAAAAAAACATAAGCATAATTAACTTTCTAATATTTCCAGCAAACTACACTACTGGGCTTTAACCAGATCTGATGAAATCTCATTTCTCCTAACAACTTTTTAATGACTTTCATGACAGGAGACTGCTATTTTGCTTTTTAACACAAACTGAGAGCTCCAAACTTATCTGCAGTGACTGTAAAAAACAAGATTTGAAGAGGCCACAACTCTTGCCGTTCCCCATTAGGAAGCTTAGGGCTTTAAGCATTTGCTTCACTACGGAGCCTAAACCTAAATGTAAACTAATCTAATGTGCAACAAAACGAGCTACTTAAAACACACAATGGAGAAGAAAAATCTGGAATTTGAAAAAGGCTTACTGTTTAGAGGAACACTTTGGAAGAAGGAACTATCAATTTGTTCCCCCCCGCCCCTGCTCCAGGGGCACACCAGAGGCACCGCAATCACACAGCCAAGAGGCTCTGACAGCTGAGAAGAAAACAGCTCCCTCAGACCCAGCCTTCACAGTTCCAATTTCTCCAATTTCTTTTGAAAAGAGTTTTGATTTATTCTTCTCAGGTTTTATCAGTGTTTCCAAGTAACATTAAATGACTTGAAGTGCAAAAGGTTTGCAAATGGAATGGAAATGGTCTTGCCCAGATAAGAGTTAAGAGCCGGTAAAAGCTGCAGTCAGTGCTTACAGACAGATAACCGGTTGAACACATGCCTAGTTCACGGTGGGTGAACATATCAAAATTGGCTGTTTTAAAACAGTAACACAGAATCAAGCCTTGTGGGCTAATTAAAAAGCGACAAAGGTATTTAAAAAACCAACTACCAAGTATGGTTTACACAGGGCCAAGCTGAAGCAAACCAGCAGGGCAGTAGCGGAGTGCTGCTGCCATTCGCACCACGCTTCATCCTGCAGGTACATGAAGTGCCTGGAGACTCCAGTCTCGGAGAGAGAGGCCATTTCCACCGCTCCATCTTACCAAGGAAGCCAGCACTTAAAAGCCAAAACTCTGGTATCAGAGTGGCCACCCTAAGGTGCCTCTAGATCGCTAGCTTGTCTCCGACTGTGCCCACAAGAAGTGCCCTTTATTAGGGTATTACAAGTGGAGTGAGCTGGGGTAGTAAACAGACAGGAGCATGAGACGTGCGGAAGTACACAGGGGCATTGGGGTATTAGAATGTTGGGATACTGGAGTGAATTAGAAGTGCATATGGGAATACTTTAACATACATGATACTTCAATGCTCTCCCAGTCTCCAAGCCCATTCAGATCCGGGGGGGTGTGTGTGTTTTCATGCATTCCCCAAAACAGTTCCATTTTTGGAGTGGTCCCACAGATCTTTCTTTTAGTAAATCCCATAGCTGGCCCTGCAAAGCAGTTGTCAGCTTTCAGATAAGTAGGTGCAACAGTTTGCTGGGGTATTTTTTTGAACATAGTCAAAACTGCTTCCCTAGTCGGTGGTAACCAGCACTTTCTAAGGAACGTATTGAAAGTTATTAAAGAAATACCAGTTTTAGTTTCTCTCTCCTACAGAGAGAAACAGAGTCCAAAACACAGAAAGAAAATACCCAGTCAATGTATTTAGGAGCATATTATTAAAAGTATTTCTGGTTTGGACCATTTTTCTTTAGCTACTTTTCAGCTCTGCAGTGAAAGCACATTATGGCAGGAAAGCACCAAAATGGAAAGTGTTTTCCAGCCTCTTAACGTTGAGTAGATTTTATCTCAGAAATGCAAGGAGGACTTCTCCTCTCTGCATTGGTTTCGGAAACAAACACTCGAGCTGCCTCTGAAGCCGTACTTGCCCAGTTTCAATAACGCATAGGAAAGCTGCTGGGAACACTTTTTTCTGGGCTCAAGTGAAAGGGTAAGATACATTACGTCTTTAAAAAGGAAATGCGTCCCCATGTCATTTTAGAACATACAGAAGATATTTTAAAAACTGATTTTTGAGTAAGCAGTTCTCATTTCTTAGAATTCCTACCGCTCTTCTGTCAAGAAAATTTCGCTAATTTCCTAGTCATCCAAGAGCCCTTCTACTAGGATCACGGGAGCCAGGTTCGAAGTTTCCGAAAGTAAAAAAAAAAAAAAATCTGTATTTCCTTCTTCCCCTAGCATCACATCTTTTTCAACCTTTCAGATCGTCTTTCGTATATCAAAGATGCAGTACATTTTTACACCTTTCACATCACTTCAGGCATGCTGTTTTGCTGCTTACACTTTGCTTCTAGGAACATAAACAGTTTGGCTCCAGTTTATAGCAACTCTCCAGGTCAAAAGAACTATACTTGCCAAAGCTATCTTTTGGTTAAACTTCATTTAAACTACAGTGTTGTGAGCACAGGAATGTCACCACAGAAGTCCTGACGCTCAGTGCCATCCTCCGGCAGCAGAAGGTCCCGTTACCGATGCGGCCATGTCTAGAGGGCACACGAGGGGGGGTCGGAAGCGAGGAAAGCTCCCACAGCTTTTCACCACGCCCAGGGGTTACTTACTGCCAACGTGCTGTCTCCAACATTTGATGCAATGAGTCCCTCAATTGTGCCATATTCTGCATCTCGAGAATTGAGCCTCTCCATGTGGTTCTTCTGTATTCTCCGGATGATCAGCACAGCTACCGCAGAAAAAACTATCAACACTACCACAGGAGCCAGTATAACAATGATTAGCGTTTCCATGCTGTAACCTGCAGCTTCTCCTTGAAAGGTTTGCCCTTGGAAAGGAGGGGGGAGGGAAGAAAAAAAAGAGAGGTAAATAAATTTGTGAATTCCCAGAGAAAGTCTTTAAAACCAGCAGCACTGACGCCAACGTTTAACTCGGTAGCCACCTAGAGTGAAAGAGCGGCCGCGAGGCAGCCGGAGCCGTGTGCTCTGACACAAAGGATGCTGCGGCAGCGGCTGCCTGCAGAGCTGCCAGGACCAGCCCCACCTGCCATGCACGGCCACTCTCGGGCAGATTCACGGATTCTCCGGCAGGCAGTGACAACCCTCACCCTGGCTGCACGCTTTAGCCCTACCAGACGCGCAGCAACGCAGATCATTCTGCGTGGTGGCCATCAGACGTGGGCCAGAGCAGGGAACCAAGGGCCTCGCTGCACTGACTGAGCCCTTACTTTCGCTAGTCCTGAGGCCATCTTGCTCCCATCACATCCGATGAAAGCCGAACCTTTTTTTCTTCTCCGAATTCTCAACATTCACTGCTTACTAATTAACCTCTCACCTTTAGAAGAAGGCAACTGTGCAGTGATATTCATGTTGCACAGGTACCCTTGGCAGCACTCAACAGCTTGGTCGGGAGACGGAGGTGTTTTGCACGTCATTTTCCCTTGTTCGTAGACTTGGAAGCAGCCTTTCTGGTAAACCTTAGCACCATCATTAATGCTCAGGGAAGCAAAACACTGCTGGCCTTGGCAGCGATCTCCATTCCCACAGGACATGCCTTCACACACACATTCATAGTGGACCATATTTAGCTTCAGTTCATCATCTGTAAAAGGGGAGAGTTGAGAAAAAAACAGCATTGTATTCTTAATAGCTTCAGGCATGCAGAGATAACGAAATCATTAGACAATAAAACCTTCTGTTTAAGGGAAGAAATACTACTTGCAGCTAGTGCTGAAGAACCAGCAAGTAGGAGCTAACGATACTGATTTAGCCGTTCCCACAAGACAAAGGTATGAGCTTGCACCATCAAAGAAATACCAGTCATATCTGCCCACTCCAAGTACTCAAATGTGGAGGGTTCAGTGACATTCTACATCACCTCTCGCGCATACACTACCGCGGGTATACAACACAGGAGGGTCACCTACACAGTGACACTCAGCAGAGGAAAAAACCTAACAAACAGTGTAAATTTAGAAGAGATTTGCTAAACCACATAACACTTCTATATGGAAATAGTTATTCTCAACCATTCCGGAAATGACTTTAACAAAACCAATTTAAGGCCATTTAAATTTGCAGTGGACACAGCCACACAGGATTTAGGGGGTTTAATTAGCTTCCTTGGAAAGTAGTTCTGGACCAACCTTCCCGGGAAGACAAGCCTTTGAGGAGTACCTTGCGAGTCAGTAACCACTGAGATAAAAAGTGAAGTGAGAAGCAGCACATGCTGCCGGGAGGACACCACCTCCCTTCCAACTCCAACTTGGGCCAAGTAAAAGGAAGCACTTTGAAGAGAATGTGTAGAGAAGGAATCTAAACTCATAAGTGTCCTCCGCAAAGTGTCAGGAGATCCCTAGCTGGGAGAATCCCTCCCTCTCTGCACAAAGCCGCACACACTGCCGCTTTTAGGGATGGCACGTGCCTTTAAACACCCAGCACTGGGTCCCTCCGGTCTCTGCAGGAGAGGACACAGCTCTCCACCAGCTAGTGGGGAACGCCGGGAGCTCTTCAGTTTCCTGGAAAATCCAGGTGCCCGTGGTGGCAAACTGCCTTGTGCACTCACAGATGGCTGAGAAGAGGCACAGCTAGGAAGGACAGAACACGTCGCTGCTGTCACAAACATCCCGTGCATACACACGTTTATGGTAACAACTCATATTTACATTCCCTTTTTCAGTTTTAACACACAAGAAAAATTTCCAGCCACAAATACAGTGGATGCTCCTAAAATAGCAGCTGAGCATACCATGTGTTGGACTTCTTCAAGCCTATCATTACAGTCTGCCCACCGGGAATATAACTCGGTTTGTTTTCCGCTTTGTTTTCCTCCCCTCCCACAAGGAACAAATACACAAATATCATTTTCCATTTCTGAATCACTAACAAGAACTAAATTAGGGAAAGAATCCTGAAATCAGACAACATCTGTTACATGGATTTCAAGTAGTGGTATACACAATCCCAGTCATACATGCACCAAGTAATAACTTTCCTAAATTTGTGGAACTTTTTAAAAAAAGAAAAAATATGCCAAACATTCCTATAATCAAAGTTCCGAGCCTTCTCCTCCCACAACAGCAGCAGTAAAACACAACTAGTACCGGAACACACAAGTCCTTAAACTTGGTTCACCTGGCCAGAACCACCGAAGCCATTCCAAGCCGGAGACGGACAAGGTGCTTCCTCCCAAGGCACGGTCACGGCGCCTGACCGAGTCCGAGATCCATGCCTTCGGAGAGGCCAGCCCTCTGGCAGCAGGGTCTGGGAGCCTCCGGGCCAGCCACACATTCCTGCTGCCACTGCCGGACAGAGTGAGGAGGTGTGCAGGCTGCAGGAACTGCCATTTCAGCTATGAAGTAACAGCAGAAATAGCTGCTATTTGCAGCAGGACAACTAACCCACCGTCCCAGAGCCACACCACGTCCACCAGCAAAATCCATCCAGCTTGCAGCCTGATCCAGACTAACGCTTCCCTCTTCTCTTGACCCAAAGACCCCTTGAGGCTGGGCAAACCTCACGGGCACAGGAGCAGTTCTGTCAGAAAACCACCTCCCGTCACGTGCCAGCTGTCGGGGGGGCTCTGCAGTCCCCAAACGGGCCAGGAAGAGACTGCGCAGCCACGGGGCATCAGCCGGCGCAGCGCAAACCTGCGAGCCCCTACAGGCACGGCGCCCCTCTCCAGCGGGCTGCTCTGTCTGAGGCCACGCAGGCTGCGGGTCCGGTTGACTGAAGTGAAGACACAGTAACGCTGACTACGTACATGGGAACTGCTGCACAGTCCCATGTGCCCACGGACCAACACACATCAATTATCTGCTGTAAAAATGAAACATTTCTGGTGAAGAACTCCTGGGCTAGACACGGAGACACTCTCCCTTCTGACTGTTGCTATTCCTTATGTCTAAATTGCTCCTTTCTTTGCTTAGCTGGTTTTCCAACTTCACAGTGTATCACCACGTACCAGCCAGCCCTTCCCTCATTAATGCTCCTGCAGTGCTGCACTCAAAAAAATCCAGAATCTCCGTGGAACTTGACCCCAAGAGGAAAGCTTTCAGGCTGCAGAGCCAGGCACAGCACTGCCCCGCTCCTCCCGTCCCCGCAGCCACTGGCTGGCACCACCACAGAGCTGCAGGTCAGCAGCCCGAGAGCCGGCAGACGGGCCGCGCTCCCAACGCCCAGCTCCGCGCACAGGGCGCCCTCCCGGTGCACTACGCGAAGGGCTGGATGGTCCTTCCCCAGAGTGAAACCAGCCGCCCCGCACAGCAGTGTTGTGGGCTCCTGCTGAGCCCAGAGCAGAGGCAGAGGCGGACCGGGAGACGCTTCTCCACAGCTCCCTCCGGCAGGGCTGCGCGAGCGGGGCTGTGGGACCAGCAAATGCCTCAGGCCGGCTCCATTCAATCAGTCCTGGCTGAAGCAGATCAAGCCCCCAAACACACACGCCGAGGTGTCTACTCAACAGCAGCTCCGGGCACGCAAGGCTGTCAGGCCAGCCACGCGTGTGGCAGGCAGGCAGTACACGCAGGCAAGAAGCCAAGCTTAAAAATACTTCCATTACCTAAACACGTTCACTGCGTATATTCTTCTGTCACAATACTGAGACTCACTGCTGCACTTCTGGACCATATATATTGTGCGCATGCACCAAAAAAACCTGACTTGCCTTACAAAAATAGAGATTTTCATTAACTTCTCATTAACTAGTTGATTAGTTCATTATTATGAAAGTTGAAAGTGTCAAAATTGAAGCTCCTTTATTTTGTTTGCTTATTCACTTTGTGAAAGTCAACAATTGGAGTGCTGAGACTGATTAGCTAGGTATTTCAACAGAAGAACCACCGAGACACTCCACATTCTAACCAGGGAACTGGGGAGCGCCGTGCGTAGCCCCCTCAGTGACGGCAGAGGCGCCGTCAGGCCGCATGCGGTGCTCTTGTGCCAGGACACGGCCCCGCCATCCCACCGACCCCTGGGGACACCACAGCACAAGAGGCAGAGAGCACCGGGCAACAATGGACACCTACTGAAGCAAGGAAACAAAGACAAGTTATTTACTTCTGTGTAAAGTTTATTTCACACAACCAGTCACCAATCTAGACCATGTCATTTCATTTCATATTTTGTATCCAATTCCTGGGCTGTAAAAATTTTTAACTGTTTGGGAAAATACCAAACTTCTCACCAAGAAGAAATACACTAGGTATGTTTCTGCTAACACATCTTAATTTCGAGGTGATCTCTTCACACTCTGAAGAGTGATGCATTTTCCATCCAACAGCTAGTACAACCGGCACTTGCCCACCTTTTCTTATTGGCAGCACGGCAACACAGTTTCTTCACCTACCTTTGACTTGAAAAAATGCCTACGTTAACTATGTGACATTGTCAGCAAATACTGAAGCAATTTTAAAAGCTTCAAGTAAAAAACATATACCATAAGAGTCTCCATTTTCTTTCTAAAGACGCAGTCTCCAATTGTATGTACCTTTTCAACAAGGGCTTTAACAGGATCAAATCGCTTCTTCCAGCAACGCGCTGCCACTGCACACCCTCCCTTTCAACACTCCCTAGAGTATCTCAGCGTGGCAGGGGCCCGTAAGGGCCACCAGCCCGACTGCCCATCCCTCCCGGGGCTACGTTTCACCGCGCAGACAGAGCCCAGCACATCTCAGCGCACGGCTACAGCGCACCCGTAGGGGAGCGAGCCCCCAGAGGGACAACCCGCCGGCTTGAGGCTGGAGACAACACCAGGGGCCAGGGAGGGACTGAGGTCAACAAGCCTTAAACGAACCAGTCCCCCTCACCAGGGCACATCTCGTAACAGCGTAAGTGTAAGGGGCACAATTCCCCCGACCGCTCTGTGGCAAGGAGCGAGGCGAAGCAGAGAGCGGCGAGCCCTCGTCCCACAGGAGCGGGCAGACACGCTGGCCGGGAGCTGCGCCGGGCGCAGCTGTGCAGCAGGCAGGCGCCTGCCCCACCGGCCGCATACCCAGCATGCACAGACGCTGCGCTCAGCGGCCAGCCTCGGCACGCGCGGCCAGCCCGGCCCTCGGAGACGCCGGGATCCAGCTTCCCAGCCCGAGACCGCTCGGAGCCGTACCGGGGTTGTTATCCCCCTCGGAGCTTGCTGCTGGGCTTTGCGTGGGACCGCTCACTGGGCGGGATCACCCTGTTCCAATGGAAAACCTCAAAAAAACCCAAACCCCAAACCAGAAAGGTTGGAAATCACAGGCGAAGCATCTATCGGAGAGCTGCTGAGATCTCTAGCAGGATGAAAAGGACTTCATGCTCAAAGGCCAAAATATTTAAAGGCAGCAATATTATTTTTCATTTTAAATGACTAAGACTGGGGGAAGAGGAGGGATCTGCTAGGGCTTCATATCGTAATGAACTAGAGATGAAGGAAAGCTGACTTGGAAAAAATAAAATCTCTGCAGATTCAATTTAACTGTGCATTATTAGACAGCTCCTTTTTGGTGGTTAGCTTCCCTTTGCGATTCTTAGCCACTTCAGGGAAACAGAAGATAAGCTCGTAGAGATGACTACTCCATTCAGAGTTTTATTTTCTCTTTCTCATTGCATACAGCAATGAGCATTATACAACAGCCATAGGAAGAATCACAGAATCATTTAGGTTGGAAAAGACCTCTAACATCGAGTCCAACCATTAACCTAACACTGCCAAGGCCACCACTACACCATGTCCCTAAGGGCCACGTCTACACGTCTTTTAAATACCTCTGGGAATGGTGACTCAACCTCTTCCCTGGGCAGCCTATAGTAATTTATTTTATATAGGATTTATTAATTTAAACAAAAGCCTTTGAGTTTTCCCGCACTAAGAAACAGCTATTCAGCCTTATTACCCTTGTCCAAATCACAAAACGCCCTAAACCAGAAGAAGCACCAGGGGTGCGGAGACTGATGGCCAGTGGGGAAGCTCGGGGGCGCGCGGAGGGGCGGCCTCCCCCAGCCCGGCTGCTGGAGCGGGATGGGGCTGTCCCCGGAGCCAGCTCCCCGCGGCCAGGCGGCCCCGTCTGCACCTGGGGCAGCTCCCAGGCGACACGAGACCCTCTCCAGCCTGCCCGGCTCCCAGGCGCGGGAGGAGGGGCCGCGTTCGGCAGGGAAGCCGCGGCAGCCGGAGCAGAGCGTGGCCCGGACACCTGCCCCCAGTCACTAGAGAGGGCAGGAGCTTGGGCAGCACCGTGCTCCAAAGGCTGCCATCGGCATTGGGAAATGGCATTTGTGCACTGTCGCTCCTAAGTGAAAAACCTCATGCTCTTCGGCACAGACATTACATTATTCGGAAAGTGCTTTGCTTTAGTCAGGGTTTAGCTTCTGGGGAAATGAAGAAAAGCCTCTTTCCCCACTTTACCGGGCTAATAAAAAGCAACACAGAAGTAGTGCCGCAATAAACCTTTAGAATAAAAGGATTTTCTGGACACTCAAGTAGGGAAGAGACATGTTTCTGCACTTAGAATTCTACACAGTGTTTGATTTTTTTGGGTTGGATTTTGGGTTGCTTTTTTTTTTTTTAAAATCATGTTTAATCTCATCTTCTGAAGCCTTGAGGCAATGCAGAAATAGTCAGTCTGCCCCTGAATGCTACCCAAAGATATGCCCAGAATTTTTCACTCAGCAGAAATGCAAAAAACCCACCAACCTGGTCCAAATCCCAGTGAAAGGAAATTGACTGATCTGTGACAAAATACATGGTGGGGGGATCAGAAGCCTTTGAGCTTGTTGTTATTGTTATTTTGTGCAAAGGGAAGACAAAAGTAACTGTTCTCCCCCAAAACATCAACTTTTTAAAAATTTCAGTGAAAGCACATGGGAAAGCATGTGGGTCAGGGTGTACCAGACCCATCTCCGTGCCCTGTTAGCAGCGGATCAACTGCCGTTCCCTCGGGACCTCCAGAGGCGCTCTGCTCTCCCTTGAAAACCACACCAAACACAGGGCTGCGCCGCTGGACCTACCACCTTGGGCCCGGAGGCGCTGCTGGCTCCTGCGCTTAGGTGCTCAAGGGACAAAGTGCTGTTCTCCCACTGCTGCTACGTGTCTGCCTGGCGAGGAAGCCAAAGCCCAGATGAAGACACATACATGAAACTTTGCTGAGGGATCCACCGTGTGTTTCTCCCAACGCCGCTCTACAACCAGCTCGGAAGTAGGGAACTATTCCCAAAGGAAACAGAACAGCATTACTACTAGCAAACACGAAAAGGGGGAAGAGCAGTATTGTTTATGAGCTCTAGACAAATAATTGCTCACAGAAAAAGAAAACTCACCATAGGAAGTATGAGGGAGGGAATAAACCAAGAAAAGCAAAACAAGATTGTCACATCTCTTCTACAGGAGCTCTGCCACTGTGGGAGAGAAATGCAGGCCCAAACACAGAGCTCTTTAGAAAGCATCACTGGACAAGCTGTCCCTCGCACGGCAGCTCCATGTGCGGAACAGGAAACTCTTCCTCAGACATGTCCTGTTGGCACAGGTGGAGCAACAGCCAGAACACACCATCTGCACATCTCTGCTCACACGCTCCTGCCCCACACCAGCTCCGTCCAAAGCCCCTTCCAGCAGCACTCCTGGCCCAGCGCTGCCTTTGCTCCCAGGCCAGGCACGACCTTGTACCTTCAGCCTTGGTATCACACACCGCCAGGAAAAGAACGAAATAATTTTGGCACAGATTTAGTAACTCTTCTCTTGCCAATCACTTATTGGCACCTTTTCAACAAAAAGGCAACATTTAAGCCCCAGAAGCTACTCTCCTTTCCAAAGCGGTGGCGGGTCGAACACCCCAGACGCGAGCACCTGCAGGGCAGCCTCGGAAGGGCGGGCTGGGCGGATAACGCAGCTCTACCGGCTGCACTTCACAGGCAGCGCATGTGTCCGGTTCCACACATCGTACAAGAAAAATTAACCTCAACTTCAGACTTCAACATGCACCTTTCCCATGTGCTTCCCCTTCTCCATCTACTGCTCTTCATGTTAAGGGCGTGAAAGGCAGGTGGTTTAAGATTTTTACTATAAGCAGCTCTGAAAGCTGAAAAAACATTTTGGAGAAGCAGATAGCTGCATTTCAAGAGTGATAAGAAGGTACAGTGTGCTAACAGCTACCAAACCTTATTCCAAGATAATATTGTATCAATAACATTAGCAGTTTAATGTATTCCACATTCATCCAACGTATCCTCTCTTTTAAAATTGTCTCAGTTTCCTATTCACAGACATGACTGAAGTCAACCACTAGACCTCCGTTCATTTTCAGTCTTCACCTTCCACCATCCATTCTAACATTCCATGTTATATACTTGCATCAACATTTGAAAGTAAGTGCATTTCAGCAGAGTAGTTCAGGAAGAGATTTCACGTGGTAAATACAAAAGAGCATAGATATGCCATAACAAACGCTTGAAACACTTCTCAAATCACTTAAGTTAAAACTAAGATAATCAAGCTACTTGCAGAAAACTTTTATTCAGCATTTTTAAAAGGCTGTTTGTGAAGTAGCAAGCATGCATCTTTCGGGAGGTCATCTTACCAAACATCTGAGAGACCTTCAAATGAACCATTCCTGTCTCTCCATAGCAGTGGAAATATCCTTCTCCCATTTCGCTGAGACAAATTTTAAACGCACTGCATGTCATAAAACCTTTGTGTGCACACAGCTACGTAAACGATCTATGAAAAGTCACTTTCCATACCCAAAGACCTTATTGGAGCAATCACAGAGGAGTTATCAAACGCTGTTCCAATAAGGTTTCCCATTTCCCCCCCCAGGCCCTGGCAAGACCAATGCCAATCGCACACGCCATAGATTTTATACATAAATGGGCAAAGAATATCCTTTGAAGCACCTTGAAGTGGAAAAGCGAACACCTCCTTCCCAAGAGGAGCCTGCCCATGCCATCAGCTCGGGAAGCGAGCAGGGTGCCACGGAGCCAGGCGGCTCCGGCAGCTGTGCGGATGTGGGAAGCGGGTTCCTCCAGCAGCAGACGGCTCCACCACGCACGTCACTCACCTTGCCAGCTCGGGGAGGGAAACACCATCACCATCAGCACAGGAAGAATCATAACTCCATCTACCATTGCAGTGCTGCAGAAAGAGAAAGAGACGTGAGAGCTGTGAGCACTTTCATCGTTGTCTTAGAACGTAGCTACCCCAAAAACTGGCATTTAGCAACATCTGTCATCAATTCCTTATACAAAATGCAGAACCGCAACGGTTGATAGGAAACAAGACACAGTAAGGAGGAGACCAAAGTCATCTCCTTCATTTATAAAATTTATAATTTACTGCAATTTCTTAAAACTGGTATTTTTTTTCAAGAGTCACAAAAACACCACATGCAACTATAGTGCATATATAGGAGCATGCTAGTAGGAAAACACAAACCCTTTCAGTACCAAGCAGGCATGTAAAGATATGCTCTTCCAACCAGGTATTAAAAACTTAAATTAATGTGAACTCAAAATAAGGTCTGGAAAACTGTGTATTCTTTGGGCTTTGAGGGGAAACAGAAAAGATCTCAGCCAGAAAACTCTGAGTAACTTTCTTTAACCAGGGGAAACCATTGCTAGACAGCAAGAAAAAGAGCAAGAGGTATGTAAGGGAAACACCCCTCTCAGAAGAGTAATTTCCCAGTTTAAGCTGCTTCTCCAAAGGTTTTCCTTTCAACAGCCCAGCTCCACTTCCCCGCTGCCGAAGACAGGTAACTACATCTTGTGTGAGAACTCAGGCTGTTTCCAGCATACCAGTAGAGGCACACGCTCCCTCTAAAACAATACATAAAGAAGTGAATTCTCTTGTGTATTTCAATTTTTTACTAGGATAGTTGGTCTTTACAAGAACATGAAAGCTCCACTTTTTTACCGTGAAATAAGAATTATTTAACAGCCTTCTGAAAGCATACTGTTCTGCAGCTTCTTAAACTCTGCATTTAAACTATCACCATTACCAAGGAATACAGACTAACTGCAATCAGTCTTCACTGGATTTAACTCAACAAGCAGGGCTCAATGACTCGGAAGGGCTTGTCTGTCCTGTGCTACTTGGTTCCTCCAGAGACTCTCTGGCCTAATCACACACCATAAAATTTCAGTCAAAAGCTGCAGCAAGTATTATATGCAAAACAGAGTTACTCTCCTTCACCAAGGCACTCAGCCATTGCCGTTCTTCTTACATGTAAGTATTTGTCTTCATTTTCCAGATTTAATTCTAGTGAAGCAGATGAAACTTGAAAATAAATTTGATATTGCCATTTTTCTTTCAGAAATCTTCTGTTGCTGCCTTTTCAAATCATGAGCAGGCTGCTTAAGTGCTTGGTGATGAAAGCCAAGCCATTTACTTCTATATTTATTTCCTGACATGGATTTGTTTTGCAGAATATGAGAAACATTTCAGCAATTGCTTCATCATCAGTTAAAATGATCAGAAAATTTCTGAACCCAAGTATTCAGAGATTTTTGTCCTTACAGAAAGGATCAGGCAGCGGTCACCACTTCACCCCCAGGAGTGAAACTCTCACTTTCAAACACCCGTTCACCAAGAAACTTTGCCTTCCTCCTTTTTGATACCCATCAATGCATTCTTAACACGTGCCAATATTTAACCTTCAATAACGATGCTGGAAACCCGATGAAATGAAATTATACACAGCACGTTCCATTGAGCAATCCCATATAGGACGTTTAAAGCAGAAGAAAGCTGTCCCAGGGGACGATTAGCTGCTCAACACTCCGGACCAGCTCAAAGGGGTCCCTGGCTTCCCAGGGGGCAGCTGCAGGGCACGAGAGCGGTCCGGCCTCCTCAGCCACCCCGCGTGCTTCCCTTGCGGAGCGGCTGACACCACCGTTTTCCTCGGCACTGCACCTGGGAAAGAGCAAGTCTAGGCAAAGCTGGCTCAGGAGACGTGCCCTCTTTCTTTCAACACACCAATGGGCCAAAGAGCAGAGGCAGAAACCTTCGACTTGAACGATGCTGCCTGCAGCCACCCGGGAGGCTGCTGGGCAGAGGGCAGCAGGGGCAGCGCTCCGCGGACCCCGGCAGGGACAGGCGGCCCGTCCACCCAGGGAGCCCCTCCGGCAGCGGAGACACCGAGCAGACAGAAAAAGGGCTTTACAAGAGACCAAAAGTGACTTTACCAACATAGAGCAGGTTAAGACATTAAACAGTAGCACAGGGCCAACGTGCAGAGCGGCTGCCAGGTTTTCCACAGATCCAATTCATGGCTGCATCCTCCATGCCCGGTTAGAAAGAGACAAGGGGTGTTTTCTGCTGGCAGGGAGCCCCGGCAGCGGCCCGGAGACCCGCACACGCCGCAGCCTCCCCTCAGCAGGGCTGCGTCACTCCTCCCAGGCATCCACCACCTGCCGGTGCTCCCTCCTGTCCCACCTGGGCGAGAGGACAGCCAGAGAGCAGCCTGCAAGGAGTTCCCTGCAGCTTTGCTAGGAAAGGAGGGGGAACGCGAGAAACATGAGCTGGCCGGAGCAGAGGAAATTAAAATACAGGAAGCAGACAACACTATGGAAACCAGGAAAACTCTGCAAGTTGCACGTACCTATTTGTTTTCTTTTCAAAGGGTTGATTTCATTTCCCAAAAAAAAAAAAACAAAACATATACACACATATATCCAGATGTATAATACACACACACAAGCCCCTGCCCTGTATTTCCCAGGGGGAGGAGGAGGAAGGAAATCCAGACTGCACCCCCCTGAAGAGGCAAACAACCTCCCACAGGAGCTGGCCCACCGTGACTACTTCTGGTCTCAAGAAGGGGAGTTGTAACACGCTCGGGGTGCTAGAATGAGCTCCCCATCCTCTGATTCCACGTGCCCCCACGTCCCCAGCCCGCGTCTGCGCTTCAAGTCAAAGCCAGCACGGGCAGAGACAGACAGCAGTTCATCAACGAGCATGAGGATTTTTACCAGTCCTCACAAAAGGGATCAAACAAGGAAAAAAGCCAGGAAACCACAGTAACAGTCATTCCCGATCCCTCATCCAAAACCTTCCGAGCTCCTCTTCGGCAAAGCCCAAGGATGGCTCCATTGAGTAAGGCTCCTTTCACTGGGCGACTACACCGGATTTTTCAGCGGCTGACACAAAAAGGCTGGTGTCCTTCCCCGGCTCCCCAGCGCGGGAGAGGCGTGTGCGCACACCGACGTGCAGCCACCCGCGGGCACTCGGCCACGAGCGCCGGCGGGAGCTGGGTCGGAGGCCGCTCCACCCCGGGTCCTGGTCCCACAGGCCACAAATGCTGTGCCCAGTGCCTACGGAATGGCCTGTGAGTGTCCCGCATCCAGCCCTGCCTGGCAAGCAACTGCCTGCGCCAGCCTCTTTGGTAAGGCTTGTTTATGAACAAACTTTTCCTATTATAACAGCAAACAACAGCAAAATCCGATTATTAACAGACTTCATGCATTTCAGAGCACACACAGTCCTCTCAAAGAAAAAAAGACAAATACTAGGAATTTAAACCCTGCTTCTGTGAAACTTTGTTCCTGTAGACAGTTGTTTTCCCAAAAGCCTCGAAGAACGTTTTGCCTGCTTTCGCTGGGAAGTGCTGTGCATACTTACAACAGCCTATAAAAAACCCACCCTGCGTGTTCTTATGGCCAGTTAAAATCCTGCACCGTGTACGCACAGAGTCGGTCGGCTCCCGGGCTTTTGGCGAGCTGCCCGCACAGCGCCCAGCACGGCACAGCCCCCTTGCACCCCCTCCACTGGGGCTGCTGGGCTGGGGAGACGGGAGAGAAGTTGGGAAGGAGCCCCTGACCGTTGCAAAAGACTGATTTGCCTTCAAAAACAGTTTGAGAGCAAGCACATCCACTCTAAAAATTAGAAGTGACAAATAAAACTCTGCACTACACTAAACCTACGTCAAGTCCTTAATCCTTCCTCTGAGGCCAGAGACCACCTCCGGTGGGATGAGGCGAGGTCCGCTCCCCGCCAACGCGCTGGTCAGACAGCTGAAATGCTGCCAGAGCCTCCCAGGGGTGCCACGATCCCTTGCTGGTTGCCATTTTGCTCAGGGTATGCCCTATCTGCTGCGCGCCTGTTAGATAAATGAGCAGTTAAAAATAAGGCTGGAGAACAGGCTGCCCGCAGGGCAGCCGTGGGGCCGGGGAGTCCCTCCCCAGGGGTCCCGCCAGTCCCTCCCCGGGGGTCCCGCCGGGCACCGGCCCCACTCAGAGCCACTGCAGGGGCCGGGCCAGGATCCAAAAGGGTGCTCTAGCTGTTCCTCGTCTGCATTCCCGCAGTATCCCTTTAAGTGCAGGCACAAAACCCACACGCAGCGCTGCAGCCAGGCTTTTGCTCTGTTTCACTTTCAGGTTATCCCAGTTGCAAACTGCAGACATCAGAGGACAAGTTTAAAAGTCCCATTTCCATTGCTTAAAAAAATTACTTTTTTTTTTTTTTTTAAAGCAATTACTACCTAAGAACCAAAAGCTAGTTCTAGTGACACCAGCAAGCACGTCTCTTCCACTTACTACTTGTTTAAAGAGAAGGAAAATACAAGTTTCAACATAAAGACCAAAACATTCTTTAATAAAACTCAGTAGCAAGTTGCTATGGCTCTAGAGATCCATGAGATACCCAGTTATTACCCGGTGTTTGAATTCACAAGAACTTTTTCCAAAAGGAAGGACTAGGATTTAATCCAGATACAGAAGGAGGAACCAGAAAGCAAGCAGCAAATATTGCACAAAGTTTATTTTCCTTTCCAGACGCATGGATCTGCAGTATCGTTTGCCGCAGCGGTGCAAGGCGTGCTGCAGGGGAGCTCCCCAGCTGCAGCAGCCACCAGAGGGCTTTGGGAAGCCCGGCCCCTGGGAGCCCAGCACCCCGTGCCACCCCTCATGCACCCCACGCTGGGTGCTGGGGACGGGACACCCGCGCTCTGCTTTTCATCCACAGACACCAAAAAGGAGATCGTTCAGTTTTCCCTTTTTCCTATGAAAGCACGTAATCAGAAAACCTGAAACTTGCTATAGGTCAGGATGGAAAAGCCTCAGTTAAAGTGGCAGCTAACAGATTTCCAAACAAGTGCAGACAACAAAGTGAGCCCAGCTCCAGGGCAGGCGGGTAGCAATTCCAAAGCCAGCCTTGGATTCCAAAGGAGTCGTCAATTAAACTGTCTTCAGAAGCCTAAATGAACGATAATAAGCATATCATGTGGCAGATATAATACTTGGTTAGAATACCCAACTCAGCACACACAAGTAATTATTTTAGATATGAGAATTGATAGAATTCTTATGGTTTGTATTCATAAAGTCCTAAGGCTTTAAATAATCTAACCCAAAACCCCCAGTAGCTTTTCCACTTTCACAGCAAATCTAAATTGCGCTCTCTTTTCTTCCTAAGAAACCCATTTGTCTCCTGCCAAATCACTCCCTTAGGGCCCAGCAGCGAGGGCAGCGCGGGGCTGAGGGAGCCCTGGGACCCACAGCGGGACTGCCGAGGTCGCTGCCGCCCCTGGGACCCGCAGCGGGACTGCCGAGGTCGCTGCCGCAACACGCCGCACAGCAGCGCAGGACCAGCGTGAGGAGGACACGAAACAGCCCAGCGACACTGGCCCAGGCCGTTGGGAAACTGCGTTTGGTCTCTAGTGCCACCACGCCGGTGCAGAGCAAAGACCGCGCCAGACAAAAGAGCAAGTCCAATTAGTGAAGAAATTTCAGATTACACTTCATCTCAATATGACACAGACATGGGAACACAAACCATTAGAGGAGTTCAGACTTTCCTGATGAGATCAGAAGCACCCACACTATCACTGACAGTCCTGGTGGCGAGCCGCCAACAGCCCAAGGGCTGTACATATTTTGCATGTACCTCACCAGATTTCTATCAAAAGAAAACATCCATAATACTGGATTGTAATTCTACCATCCACAATAGCCACACACAAGCTAAATTCATCAACAGCTGTGCCTTTAGAAGGAAAGATACACATTTAAAAGCAATAATTCACAGCCTGCTTTTTTTTTTTTAATTGAAACTCACAGAAACCAACTAACAACCTCCGAACAGCACACACAAAGGCATTCCTAATGTCAGAGAACAGCAACCTTGGGTTTTCCTTTCTTAAAGTCTAAACCTTGTTGCCAGAATTCAGCAAGATGGAAGCCAGCCACAAACTCCATTTGGCATCCACCTCCGAGTGCACAAGGCACACATCAATACACTTCAGCGCAAGAAACTTTGCAAAGATTGCCACCTTGAAAGGCTCAATGTCTCAAATGACCACAAAAACAGAGAGTGAAGCGTGCGAGATGCTGGTTCTCCTATACTCCTCATGCACCATGTGAAATCATGACGCTGCTCAATAAGAATAAAACCAGCAGGAGGAAAACAACCTATGCAATGTCAAACGTCATGAGAGGTACTCCTTACGAGGTTAACAGCTCTGGATATGCTCATGACGAGCCGCCCCCTAGGCTCTTCAAAGAAAAGAGGTAACAAAGCAGGAGTGTCGCTTACAGAAATAAACCCCTGTTCAGTCTCCCTCCTGACATACGTGCAAGTAAGAATCCATTTATTGCCTATGCTGTCACCCAAAGGCCCCAGCTGACGCACCAACTGCAGAAGTGGCACAGCGTGGGACAACAAATAAGCAACATTCACAATGTCAGGGTGAAGGACAGACACATGACGACACGGGGACGACATGAGCACTTCTCCAAGAGAGAAGAAGCCTTACCTAGGCAAAGGAGCGAAGGAGAGCAGCGCCAGCCCGTGCGGAGCGGGGCCGGGGGGGCACGGACACACACACACACACACCCCCACACACACCCCCCCACACACACACCCCCCTCTCCTCTAACGGAGGGGACGCAGGGCTCTCGTGCCCACAGCGGGGGAAGCCCCGGAGAACAAGCAGAGCAGGTGGAGGCCCAGGATGCACAAGGGCACAGAAGAGACCAAAAATAATGCTAGGTTCCCCGTGCAGGTCAGCTGGTGAGCAGGTGGACTCACAACCTTGTATGCGGGCAGCAGAACTTCTGTGTGGTTGAAATAGAAGTGGCTTGTCATTAGAGAGCCCAAGTGTGGAAGCCCAGGTTGTGTGTAGGTGTTGCAGCAGTACGGGCATCTTGGGCAACCCGGCGGCGGACGGCTTACTCAGATGATGAAGTAAGCACAGACGTTTTTAAATTGATCTGAAAACCCCAATAGATATTGCAACTTCCTGATGCCTTTGAAGCCACACGCATATCTTTCCATATCATTTATAGCTTTGCAGGGTAAATAAATTCACCAGGAGGCAGCTAACAAGGATTAATATTGTACTCTGAAACAGCTTGCTTCTGTAGAGCCTGCACAGAGCAACATCCCCCAGAAACACTCATTCACTAAGTTGCAGTGTATGGATCACTGATGGGGTCATCGCTGTGAGCATCTTGACAGTTAGAGATGCAATCCCACATGTGCAAGGAACCAACTACACATGGTTTCATTTATATGGGCAAATTAACAGATATGAATTTGCACTCAATTTCATGAGACAGTGCAGTGAACAGTCATGCACGCACCAGCTTCGTCTTACAATGCATGTGCCTGGGGCATTGAGGAGGTATCAGTTCAAAACAGTTAGATATACATGAATTATTGTGGCTTCTCACGTATTTCACATATAGACAAAGCTGTTATCTCATTATAGTACGTACATTTTACTGCTACACAGGTATTACTACATGGCACACAGACAGTTCCCCCCAGAGGGGAACGCTGCATTCTGTACTTGCCGTGAGAAACTCCATTGTACGGCTGTGACAAGGTTTCTCGGGCATTTTCCCTATTAGAAATAATTCAGGGTTGTAGACAACCTCGCGTACCCTCTACTTTGCTAAAGCCATTCCAAGTGCCCACACAAAGTGGAAACAATTTCCATTAATATCTGGTGACTTAATTTGTGCTGGGGCCTTGGGCAGAAGGGGCAGGCAAAATACCCTTCCAAATCCTGCTGCAAGGCACAGTAGTTTTCCCATAGAATTGTTCTCTCTGAGGAGAGTATCTGCTGTCACATCTTAGCACACAACTTCTGATGAAGACAAGAACTCCCTCTAATCTAGAAAACCTGGATTTATCCACCAGCTGCGAGTAAGACCCAAGCACAAACATTTTCAACTGACACATTGTCAGAAATTGCCTGCAAAAGCTGTTTCTGCATCCTTTAGGAAAAAGGCAATAACCACACAAACCCAATGTGCACAGAGTAACAGCTACTTACTTTTAACTTACTCCAAAGTCTACCTCTCGGCCTGCTTTCATCCAGCTAGCAAGACTTTATTTATTAAAGATTTTATCTGTGCAGTATGTGATGAAGAAGTTCAGGGAGGAACGCCTGCAAGCCATTCACTTCCCCGGCTTGCAGGCCTCCCGAAATCGCCTGTCAAACACCGCTTCTGACACATCCTGGGCATGTCTGTCCTGACAGGTGACGAAAACAAGAAACACTGAGCTTAATTCCTATCTGCACCGAAAGGGCACATAATCCGACGCAGCATCAGTCCAGTTCTATTAGAGTAGGGTTTTACAACCAGTTTGAACCAACCTAAGTGACAGCAGTGTCAACTGGCTGTCCAGCCGTGTCCTCAGGTCACTGCCATCACCCTACGTGGGCTCTCACCCCTCCTCCTGGCTGGGGGACCGCATGGCCAAGCCAGGTCAGGCCACCCCCCAGAGCACACACTGCTCAGTCTTCATGGGACCCAGCGTGCCAGGCTCAGCCCAGCCGTGACACGTCGCCAGTACGAGCACAGGAGAGGTGGTGGGAACAATGCTGATCTCGGCATCCCTGCAGTGGCAGCAAAATCTTAGGGTGATTTAAAAACAAAAGAAAACAAAAAGTCCCAAACAAACAAACGGGGGGTTGGGGGGTGGGGGTGGAGATTAAAAAAAAAAAACCAACTTGCAGTGAAAACACACCTTCAGTCCCTACAAGAAAATTAGCGAGACAGACAGCAGGCCTTAATAATTGTCCACCACCCCCGCCCCCCAGCTCTCCAAATAAGATATATTTGAAGATAAATAAAGATAAAGCAAATAAAAGATAAAGCAAAATCCTAACAATCTGCCAAGTAAAGAAATATTTTCATCAGAATATTCCTCTAGGGTTTTTTGGTTTTAGTCTAAAACAAAGCTCCTGTTTTTCTTCCTTTCCTGTGGTCAAGCGACTGCCGGCTCCCTGTCCTGCGGCAGGCCTGCCCCAGCAGAGCGCCCCCCCGGCAGGCTGCTCCCCGCCACCTCGCGACACTGCGGAAAAGACACTACGGTAGGTCCCCAGGTAACAGTTTTGCTCTTGAAAACCTGAACATCCCGCCGACCTCAGGGAAGTTTCCGAAGGCCCGCAAGACAGGATGGCAGACGATCTCTCTGCACTGCAGTTTTCCAAGATGGTCAAACACGTTACACCATCAAGCTGGACTGAAACCAGGGATCAAAGCCACTGCCCCATCTCAAGCCCTGCAGCAGTCCAAGGTTGTGTCACCGTTTGTGTACACTATGGAGATACCGAATATCCCCACACAGCCCTGTCCTACAACTTAACTCTTCCAGTGAACTGCATTATAATCGTAACACAACTGAGACGGTGGAAGTTATGGTCTAAATGAGATCATTGACTATTAATCTAATATCAGATTTTTTAAATGCTTTTTATTAACTATTTAAATATTGCTTAGATTGCCTGTTAAAAGTTTTTCGTGGAACAATTCAGCCAACACAAAACCAAACATTTCTGAAAACAAACCTTTAGTCAGTCTCACCAAGAAAAGTCCTAATTTTTCCTCAAAAAAGTTATTTTTTCCTGGTTTTCCCCTCTATTTTCTTTACACAAATTTTATATACTCATTTCTTCACCTTGGGTTGTTTTTGTGGGTTTGGGGTGTTGTTTTTTTTTCTTTTAATAGAGAAGTTAGGGCCTGATTACGTGATGTGAACAGCATTTGAAGACGTCTCACTCTGGCAAGCCCTGCTGAAAGATAAAAATGTAGTCTAGTTCCTACAAATGTATTAATTAAGCAGCGTCTGACTGCAGTCTAGTTCTGCATTTTCACCTATGCAGGGACCTTCAGAGGTGCAAATGCTTTTGATTTTCAGCCTCTGATGTTATCAGGCCAGATCCCTCCTGGCTCAGCTCAGAGAGGAGCTGAAGGAGCTGCTGGAAGCTCCCTCACTGCCGCAGGACTCCCCGGGTGAGCCCTTATCTGTGCCAGAATTGTGCCACCAGGGAGGACCCTCATTTGCACACCACTAATCCCAGCGGATTCTGCCTGCCTGGGTAAATCTGAACCTCTACAATTATCTTCACAAGGTCATTACCACGAGAATACTCTACTTATGTCCTTTAGCCCAAGCATCCTAACCAGAACGTAAAATGGTATTTTGATAAAAATTACCAAAAAGAATTGTTTTAATCCATGTCATTGCACTGGCAGAACACTAAGTGCAGCGTGACGCTGCAGACACAGCCACTCCATACAGTAAAGCCACCAAGTCTCTCCGGAGGGGCAGGAGAGGAGCCGCAGGGGGCAGCTGGCCGCGGCACAGGTCACATCCACTGGGATGGGGAGAGCCGGCTTCGCGCCACCGGCCCAGGGCTCAGCGGCTACGCTGGGATTACAGTGCCATTCGGCATTCTTCAGGAGCCGGGGGGGGCTACAAGGTAGGAAAGGCTCAGGGACGTGAAAAAGTCAGGTCTTCGCTTTGCGCACCACATAAAGCTTAACTGCTCCTAAACTCAGCCCGTCAAAGGAAGCCACATACAAATTAACAAAGTATTTTTAGAACAATCAGACTGAGAACAGAAGTTCCTAACGCTCCATAGGCACGTGTCACTGAACAGCCTTTCATCTCATAGGATTCTTTCATTAACTATTACTTAGGAGTCCAAAAAGCTGAATGCAATTAGCAATCCAGAGAAGAAGGAAACACCCTGCTGCACGAGAAAGTAAAATTCTTCAGAGATTATATTACGCTACCACAGAATTTTAACAATATTGCTCTATAATTTGGTCTTGCCTGTTTGGACAGGCCAGAGCCATATTATTCTGCTCTTAAATACAAAGTACAGACAAAACCAAGTTATATTACAGGCATGGTGGTCCGCAACCTTTCTTCTTCCGCTGCCACGCAAATTGGACACTACTGCGCAGAGACGTAGAGAACCTCATCAAACCTAGAAACATGACATCAGACGGTCAGTCATCCCTTTAAGACGAAGGTAACTCAAAGCTGAGTTTAAGGAACTGGTAAGGTACAGAACGGTTGCAGTTTTTCTCCCTCCGAGACCTCTCCAATGGTATTTCTGTCCCCCTCCACCAGCGACATTAACCTCAAAGTCACTTGTGCTGCTGTTCACAGCACAGCTTCACCCTGTTCCAGCCCTCCGCCGCAGTCCTTCCCCCTTGTCCTGCCCTGCAAGCTGTCCCCCTCCCTCGCCCGGGCCTTCCGGGGGCTGCGCAGCCCCCAGCACAGGTCTCCGTCCCGCTCACGTCTTACCTGCGCCAGCCTCACCCGCCAACACTAATCCAGCCGACAGCCAGACCCGCGCGTAGAACAGCTCGAGATGTTTCTTTCCCAGTTACTCTGTCCTGACATCCCTTAGCTGCTGTTTTAGTCGTGTCAATTTTGATCTCACAGGCAAACATCTGTGTCCCTCCTGGTAACAGACCGACCCTTTCAATCACAACCGACATTTGTCACTGCCACACTACACAACCCTCGGTCTAATAATGGGGCATCTTGTCACCTCTCCCCATGTCAAATTTATTCTAAATATATACAATTCTGACACTTCTTTCCAGAGCTGTTGTAAGCATTCCCTTTCCACCTATTTAACTGTAAGCTTTCAAATTCACGCATCTCACATGGCCTTGCCAAACCTGACTGTACTTTTATATCTTCAGAAGACGGTTCCATGTATTTACCCAGACTTTTGTTTTAATTGCCGTTACAGATGCCAAAAGCAATCTATCAAATTACTGTTTAACAGCTGAATTACTGTGTCTGACCTCGCACATACTCCTAGCTGCAAACTGCAAACGTGAAGTAAAATACAAGCTAGAATTCCTTTACAGACAAGTCTGGCTCTGGCTCTCTGCATGAAGGATTCCTAAGAGCAACTCATCTGTGATCACCTAGGAATGAAACTGTGACTCTCTTGATTAAAGTGACCTTATGACATACTTCCACTGGTGATTTCCAGGGTTCAGTATCTCCGCAGAGAGGATCCCGCCATGATGGCTAGTGTAAAAGACTGAAGACAAGTCGGAGATAACCTTCACCAGCTGCTTCTGAAAAAGGAAGCGCCCATATGTGCTTTGGGACAGCAGCCCTCCTCACTAATGGGAAGTGATGGAGTAAGAGACCATTCCGAATGAGATACAAGACAAGACAGCACTTGTTCATACTTGTAGGTCACTTGCAGGTGACCACACCACTTTTTTTCAGTGTCTGGAAGTATTTGGCACAAAGCCATTTTCCTTGGAGATGAGAACATACAAGTTAAAGGAGTGAACATACTTCCTACCAATAACTCTTTATGGAAGCTGTTCCTACAAAAGGGGCAAAAGCATTGTCAAAGGCACAAGGAACCAAATTTTGGATGCCCTGGATAGTTATTGTCATCACCGTGTCAGCACAGATGACAATACTGATCAAAAGTCCAACAGTCAGGTTTCCAAGTCCTGTTGCTGCTCGGTGGAAATGGAAAGCCAGATGGGTCAGCAAGGCCAGATCCAGCTCCACAGGAACCTGTCAAGGTTTCACCCATCTCCTGGCCACAAGACAGACTCTTCTGAGTTTCATGATGCAAAACTTTCCACTCAAACAGCAACAGAAAACAACCTCAGGTTCTCACCAGTGCGGATCTACCTCTGAGCCCTCTGAAGTGAGCAGGAACACGGCTACAGAGATAAAGCAGTAACTGCCATGTCTGCCTGTGAGTATTCAATTAGGCCAGGAATCATCTGAGCTTCAGCTGGACTAGACGCTAAGGAAACCACAATAAAATGGACTGAGGCATCCAAAATTATTCTCAGAAAATAGGCCAGACCAGGCATGAAAACATCTGGGCTTGGCTTGAATCATGAACCACATGAGCAAGACACCCCACTGCTGCCTCCGGGCAGCCGAGCAAAGGAATGCAGAGCAGCACAAAGGTAGGCAGCAGGAGTCTCCTACACCTTCTGCATCTTCCTCCAGCAAACATGTGCAGCAACCCAATTATTCTGAAGCTTCTCCTACAGCCCAGTCCTGTAGGATTTCTAAGCATGGCGTTTCTGGGGTGTCAGGCAATGCTCACACAACCACAGCTGGTCAGCCAGCTGGCTCCAGGCACGGACTCCCTCCTCTGTGGCAAAAACAAGGCAAAAAGGGTGAAACCATTGCAATCCTAGCCTATGGTAACAGGCACGTCCAACTGGCTAAGGCTGTACACACTCCAAGTATCTCTTAGTCTGATACACCAACCCGCACCAGTTCCCTCCCACCCACCCAAAACACAAAGCCAAACGAGGTGGACAAGTTTATCCCAATTCCAAGCAGCAAACAGACAGGACTTCAGATCCCAGAAGAGCTGTAACAGCTTGGCTCCTCTGTAACTCGGGCAAGTCCACGTCAGCACTATTAACTTTTAGCTTTAGAGTATTAAACAAGACAAGAGAACAGAGCATTCTTACAAGAACTGCTCATCGAGGTCAAAAAACCCTGAAGGACAACGACGCCACACGAGAAGAGGCAGGCCATGGGGGAAGCAGGCCACTGACCAGAAACCGCAGTTTCCTAGTCTCAACAACGCGGGGGAAAAGGAGAAAACACATTAAGGAGGAAATGAGCAGAACATACATTTTAGAAATAAGCATGACAGGAGGAACAGGTCAGGAAGAGACACAGGACACACCATATTTATATATTTAATACAATGTAATATGGAAAATGGGTAGACTATTGTACATATAACCTGTAAACTAGTACAGGAAATTGCATTCCTGGCCACCATATATACTCCTAGCAAGAATTTCAGCAGTTTTACTTCAGAGCAGATTTAGCCCGATCCCTTTACTGGAAGTTGCCACTACCACATGTGGCTCAAAGCCGCCCAGAAGAGGCCGACACCTTTACGCCCACGTTTCGGGACACATTTGGTACACACCAGAAGCAGCAGCTTTGTTTCCTCCAGAAGGAATCCAGCACATACATGCCCAAACCGCTCTGCAGCTCGCAATAAATGGAGCTCATCAGGGGAATGAGCTCAAAAGCCACCCTGGTGCTCCAAGGCAAAACCGTGCTGCAGTTCAGAGCCACAAAGCCATCTGCGCCCGAGAGCACCTTTTACTGACGTGCCCTCCGCCCCGCGTTGTACCCCCCAACATCCACCAGCGAGGAGGTCAGCGAGCAGGACCCCGAGATGGGGAGGAGGGAGAAATGGGGCTAAGAATTAACCTTTAAGTGCAAAGGGGGGGGAGGGATTTGCACACCCAAACAAAACCCACTGCTATCCAAGTAAGTTAATGTTTAGTTTTACTTTAATACTTCGCAGCTTCTGCAGCTGTCTCCTCTTGCAGTTGGCACTGATCATTGCCAATCCGGGACGTACTTCCAGGGAAGACTACATTGTTTTATTGGCTACTCAGGCAGCGCACGCACCATTAATGGAGTTTTTATCTCTCTGTTTTCCTGTCAGTACAGAACCAGCCAGTCTGACTCTGTTAACACTAAGAATGCTTATTTTTCCCTCGTTCACTATCTCCAAGCCAAAACAACATCTGGAACTTCAGCTTGCCATACAAAGAAGAAAGACAGATTAAAACTGGAAAAAGCTACACATCAGCTTCCAGAGCTTTAGAGGTTTCTGCTTTTATCCAAATTTCCCACACGTACCTTCCAAAACAGCTCTACTGGGAGAAGAACCGAGTCTCTCGCACAGACTCCCAAACACGATGGAAAGCCTCAAAAAGGATTATCAGAAAAATAACAGGAACAAAACTGATACTTACTTTAGAGTAAGAATTTACCATAGCTTTTTAAACAAAACAAAGGTGACACACCAGTGACCTAGAAAAAGAAATTAAACAAAGAAATATTACTGGTGTGTGTTACTTGATAAAGTAATGGAAAAAAAACCTGGCGCCATTTCAGCATACATAAATGTCCCACTTTAACAGACAGCTGTCTCCAGTGTCATTTAAGTATGCTTTTTGCGTAGATCATGTTCAATGAATCATGAAAATCAATACAGAGAAAAAACAGAAAACCACACTGTAGACACGCACAGAAATCGAGCATGTACCAACTAGCACTAGCCTTTTCTGGAGAAAGACGTGCCAAATAAACACAGACTAGTTTTCCCAACAACATTTATTTAACTCTTAGTAGTTAATTAACCGAAGTCATGACTGCCGGTTATTTTCTAACCAGCTATCGCACTGCAGAGAATCACCAACTTCAGGCTTTCCACCGAAGAAATACTCTCCCCTCGTGCGCCCGCCTTCTCCCCCGACAGACGGCACCCCTGGCCTCCACGACGCCCCGGCTCCCGGCCCCACGCACCGCTCCCGCTGCGGGCAGGCGTTCGCTCGGCGTAACTGGGCGCTCCGGGAGAGCGGAGCTGGGACGTCTCCCACCCACCGCTCACCCGCAGCGCCCGCCGCCCGAGCCCGGTGCTCCCGGAGCCCGGTGCTCCCGGCCTCTGCCCACCGGCTGCAAGCCCATCCTGGACCCTCGCAGCAGCGGGCGCGTGGAGCCAGCACGGCCGCCCATCCCTCCCCGCGGTGCCAGCCGCTCCCGACAGCCGCGCTGCGGCGTGCCAAGCAGCGGATGCTGCCAGAGCAGGAATTTTCACTCCTGTAACGCACGGCCCCCCCGCACAAACGACACAGTTCATAGTCACAGGCGGCAGGACGCTGTCTTGCTGCCGAAGCGCTGCCAAACGCGCTACTTTTTTCAGCTGACAGTCACACAAAATTTATTTGAATGACCAGAGCAGAATAAAGTGTATGTTTCCAGGAACAAACGAAACGCATGTCACAGGTTTCTACAGCCAGCAGCAGAGCTTTAATGTAACACAGAGTGGAAGCCAATTAAAACAGCTCCTGTTGAACAGAATCCGTGGCGCTGCAAGTGGACGGCCGGAGTGCCAGCCACTCCGTCGCAGAGCCGTTTTAACCAAGTCCACAGCAGTGACGACCACCTTCAGCCAGACATTTCGTGCCAGCTTCAGCCAGCTCTGGGGAGTCAACAACAGCACACGCTCAGATGGTAATTTGTTACTGAATACATACAAAAAGCCTCTACGTAACACTTCAGAAATTACTACTGGTTTAGTACATCTTTGCTCTGCCTGTTCCCAAGGCATCTACTAACTTATTAGCTATTTCCTCTTCAAAAAGAAGGATTAACTGAAAGCAATAGCGCCCAGAGGCACTGACATCGCAGCAGCTTCCCCGCAGGCCCAACCCGCCGCCAGCAGGACCGTGCCACCGCGCAATGCCCCCCGCCACTGCAGGTCCCGGGCCACCCCACCGCAGCCTGGCGCCCCACACAAAGCCACGCACTGCCGGGCAAACAAGCAGACGGGAGCTGAATAAATGGATTCTTTACCAATGCTTTTAAGCATTATTTTTCTATGTCAGTTGGCTGAATAAATACAGAAATTACTAAAACATCTCCAAAACTCCCAGAATTGACTGAATAATACAAACTTACTTGACAATTTGAACTAGTAAAAATAAAAGCAATCCCTACCCATGTGCACAACAGTCATTTGTCTTTTGTTTGTGTAATATTCAGCACAGACACGGACAAGACTGCATTCATTTGTACTACTGCTTTGGGCTCAAACTGTCTTACTGTTGCCTGATGGAAGGGACTTCCTTCTTGTCCTGCTCCCAATTTTCAGAAAAGATTATCTAATATTCCTCATGGATTCCCAGAGGAAAGATCATCAAGACCAGGGTTAGCAGAGTTTGAAACTAACAAACTAATGAGCTGCTACCGCAATAAGTCGTTTGCTGGTCAGGTTTGTTTTTCATGAAGAGCCATTTATACAATCAAACAGAATCTTCCCTCTGCTTAGAATTTTCTTGAATTGCAAGAGTAATGCAGCATTTTCTTAATCTTAGTTTATCACAATGCATTGAACTGAAATTTAGTTACCTACAAAAATTATATGGCATAAATCATTTAATTAAGAAAAGCACTGTGATTTCTCTATTCTTCTCTTCCCTTACCAACACCACAATCATTTTTACCCACTCAAAGTCCTTCAAAGTAATTGTTTTCACTCTATTCTCTGGAACCTCCCTTATCCTTTACCTTCACATCCGCCTTCCCATCCATGCACTCTCCTTTTGACCACCGTCTCTTCCAACTATCTTCTGCACGAGAAGAACCTCACATACACTACATAGCAGATCATTTTCAAACATCGTCACCTTGCTTACAAAAGGATTAGATTGAACTTGTGCTAAGGTCAAAGAAAGAAGTCAAGGGAGGCAGTAAAGAACAGTGCCTGAAATGCTTCCTCCTTCGGCCGTACTCAGTCCGGGCACCTCAGCAGCACAACACTAAGAAGAGGGTGACTGGCTGCCTCTTCCACCTTTACACTTTTGGGGTTTTTTTTAAAAGTAGTTTTTATAACTGAACACAGTGCATGATCTCAAACTACTTTTTTCTAGCTGGGATAAACACCTTTTTTGTTCCCTTTTTTCCTATGAGGCTCCGAGGGGTGCAGCCGGGGTGCGAGGACACTAAGCGTTCAACAACACGGCATCTGGGTTTTGGTAAGACAAATGGTGCAGAGCACAAGTTAGCACTGATCCACAGATATAAAAACTCTGCTACAGGAAACGTAACTACTAACAACAGATCTTTAAATAACAGCCCTTGTAAGAGAAGACTTCTTACCTGCAGCTGTTTCAAGGGCTTTGTATTTTGGGACCTGCAACTGTATGTTACCTTCCAGATCTCCTCAAGCAGCAATTAAACTGTACATCTCACCGCTACGCTCAGTCTGTTCTCTTTCTTTGAAGTCCTGCAAGCGTTACACCTCTGTATGACCAGGGGCAGACAATCTCCTGTTAGCACCACATGCGAGCCAGAGAGCATAAGGCACTTCTTCCCTACAAACTGCGAGGAACATGAATTCCGAGCAAAGGCTCCGCTCTGGGGTCTGGATTTGACCACTCCAAGGCAGCCTTAGCTCACCTGTCACCAGCTGGGGAGGGAAGGGCAAGAGATGTTCCCACAGCTCCACCATCGCCCGGGCAGCAGCCTGCGCCGGCATCGCACCACGGCACAGGCAGCAGCCACGACGCCAGCTCAGGGCAGGCAGATTGAGCCACGGTACAGGGCCCAAAAAACACTGAGTTCCCACAAGCAGGACTGCAAAAATTCAAACAGCTTCAAAATAATTTTGTGGTGAGCTTCCTAGGGGCAGGGCTGCCAAACTAGCAATTCTGGGGAGGGCTGTATGAGCTAGGCATCTTTGCAGGTCTGCACTGCTCCCCAGGAAAAAAAAATCCCCGGCCACCTGAAAATCCAGCCAGGCTGCACAAGCTGCTCCAGGCAAGTAACACTGCCCAGAGTTATTTTAGCACTATATAGAGCATTTCCATCCTTCCTAGACTGCTCCAGTTCTCTGCAACACAGCTCTAGGGGCTATGCCACACTGCCATCATTTTCTTACGGAAGGGTAAAGGTTTCTTTGGACCTTCCACATTTGCTTTAAGACTTCATTCCATCTTCATCCCCTTTCTCCTGTCTCCTCCCTCAAATTCCAAATCTTATTGGTTGAAATGCATAAAATGACAGACGTTATTTCCAAGCACTTCATAGCCCCAACCCTGCTCAGCTGACGCTGGATAAATCCACCGAATGAATATCCACGGCCCCCGAACAGTCACAGTCCCCCTCCTCCTGCAGCCATTTGAACAGGGAACTCTGTACTTGAGATGGGTGCACAGGATGGAAGTTTCTTTGGACCACTACCAGGAAAAAAATAGCAACAGAAATACAAAATAAACCCTACCCAGTAATTGTCTGAGCATAACGATTCAAAGAAAAGCTAAGCAAAATTCAAGGTTAAAAAAACCAAACAACACAACAAAAAAGCCCACACACCTCCACACCATTTGGAATTTTACCTGGTTTTCTGAAATTTTCAAAACAGCATTTTACATTTGCACAGGTGGAATATTCATTTCAGGTTTTGGTATGTATTTAAATACTTCCAAGTTGATTAAAGTGATTTAAATTACCAAGTTTAGTAACAATTTAACTAACCAATTTTACATCTGATTTTGCACTTATTTTTCTTCTTTTCTAAAGAAAGGTTAATTATTGTCCAACAAAAATGAACCTATTGTTAAGGCTAACTAAATACAGACTTAAAAGACCATCTCCCCAGGAAAAAGGCAGTCTCATTAAGAGTAACAGGGGCTGGAAGGGAAGAAGATGACTCCTGGCTGTTATTGAGAGCGCGCTGCACTGGCTTGCAGCAATGCGGAAGGACAGTCCCCAAAGATACTGCTGCAAATCTTTGCTTACCCCAACCAAGAATTCAGAAAAAAAGATGCAAAAAGCACATGGAGTAATGGACAGCAAGAGAGAGGAAACAGAGCAGGCCCGCCGTGAGGGAAGGGCGGCCAACAGGGCAGTTCACAGGCACGGCAGCGTAAGGCACCGCTGTCAGCTCTGCTTTACACGCCGCTCCGCGCACTTCATCCACCCAGCCTGCACCAAAGCTGCTGCAGCTTCTACTTTAACAGCCACGGACCCAGGCTCCTGGTTTTTATAGTGCACGTTTTACTGTGAGAAAAAGTGATATTTTGATCATTCATTGCCTTACAAATAGAGTATTTTAAAAGTTTACTTTTAATTGGAAAAGCTCGACTGTGCTAATTACGCAAGACAAATTATCAAAACATTTTGCTGTTAAAGCCCATTTATTAGACAAAGGACACCATACCTGCAGTTAGAGAACTACAGGCAGCTGATGGTGACATCTGGGTGACTTGGAGGTGTGGGGGGACAAGACTGCGCTGTGTCTCAGCTCGTAGCCCAGACAGACTCGCGCTTTGGACGCCCCAGCTCCGCACGGTGACCAGCGGGGGGGTGCAGGCAGAGGTGCCAGGACCAGCACCACCACACCTGCCCGCTCCGTCCCCTTCGGCAGCAAGACCCCCCCAGCCTGTGCACTGACTGAAGCAACACATTTAAAGAGCTTTTTAGGAACCTCTGAAATGTCTTGGGGTGGGAGGGAGTGTTTAATCACCTTCATTATGCAGCTGGGGTGAGCCCTTAATAAACTTTATTTATCATTTACTGTGTTCTTTCACGAAAAACAACAAGCAAACAAAAATACAAATTAAATTAAATCGAAAACAGTTCCACTGTTTAGGTTAATTTTAACTTTTATACTTCAAACGCACAACAGCGAAGGTGAAGTCTATTTCTTCAGGACCTCAGCCCCAATATTGCTTCAGGGGAGGGTCAGCTCAGGAATTAAAATCTCATTATTTCCTCAAATTCTTCCACAGAGGTCTAAGTTTTAGCTTTCTAGATTTTAACTCAATTCACAGTAAAATCGAATGCTAATTTTTTTTTGCATGGAAAATCTTTACTGTGTTCATTTACTTTATTTAAACATTTTGAATTACTTGCAACAGAGAAAACATGCTTTTGTGGGTTGGTTTGTTTTAGAAGACAAACGGCCTTTCAACATCAGAGAATCAACAGAATCTCCTTTTAACATTTAGATACTTAAATATTCCCTGTGTCTCAATAAATTGATTGAATACTATGTTAGAAAATCCACTGTACTTTCTTCTTACTATGTGAAAAAACCCACTTTAATACTAAGCTGTAACTCACGGTTAGCCATACAACCCTAACTTCTTTCCTTTGGCATTGGCTTGCTTCTTGACACAGTAGCTACAGTAGCCCTCTCGACCAGTAATTATTACCCCAAAAGAGGATAACATGTTCAGCATCGTGTTTTCTGGAGTTGTTAGAACCAAAGACAACTGCATACTGGCTGTAATCCGAAGAGCCATTTGGGTAAAACTATACGCTGCATCAAGTTGCCAGCTAACACATTTAACAGACATCTTTTTCATACAATTGTGATATGTAGAGTGTGGAATCAGACATTTTTGGCTTGTCCAACTTTCGCTCTTTAATGAACATGCTATCACAAACTGAATCCGGGGCACTCTTCATCCCCCTAGGATGTCTAGCAGTGCCGACGGAGCGCACCCAGGCCACCCGAAGGCAGCCCCACATCTCTGCGCTGAGCCCCCTGGAGCGTAACACAAAGGACAAGCAAACCTTCAATATAAAGCTAAGACAAACATTAAACTAAAAAAATTAACTGTTATTTATGCACATGTTCCAGGAAGGTTATAACTCCAAAAGATGAGAAACTGGAAGAACTGTTCAAAGCACCTTCAAGAGCCGGCACATTTTCAGTGCACTGATGTTAACGCAGCAGCTGTTACGACTGCACCATGTTCATGTGCACAAGAATCCCTCACCTTCCATACAACCGAACCCACCTGGGGGGCTGAAACCAGACCAAGCCTCTCAATAAAGCCTTAACCTTTTTTTGAAGAACATTTCAGAACTTCAGGAGAAAAAAAATACATGTCATATCCTTTCACACTATTGGCACACCAAACCTTCAGAGATTTCGGTTTACAGCTAATTGTTCACTTCTGTTTGCAGTTCTGTTTGGGGTTTTTTCCTTCATGTTCACATTGGTCCGCGTTTTAGAAAGGAACCTTTCCTACGCATGCTTAACCACCATGCAAGAATTCAGCAGATGCTCAGCAAGCCCTGCTCCCTCAAGGGACCTTGAAGTTCAGCCTGCAGAGGGTCATCTCCACCGCAATCCGCACAAGGGAGGCTGCGAGGTCTCCAGTCTTGGCACCGTGCAGAGCGGTTGCCTCACACCTCCCACCGACAAAAAGCTGGTAAAAACCACAGTCCTCACCCTGCAAGACGTTAAACGTGCTACCAGGAACTCTCCAGGTAAGACAATGCTGAGTCAAACTGGATGCAATCTGGTGCCACCACGTTTCTTCTGACTTGACCTTGCTAAGAACCTTACCGCGGTGCCATGGCACGACGACGTACCGGTGAGCACATCCACTGGGACACAGAAACCGCAGGGTAAACAGCGAGACACACCACCTGAGGCCTCCATGAAGTCTTCTCAGCTGCTGCTTTACCCATAGTCACAAAACACTATGTGTACGCACAGAGCTGAGCAGCGCCAATTAACAGCTGATAAGCAATAACTTAGTTACGACACTCAGCCACACGCCTGGCCTTCTGCCATCAGCCCCTCTCACAGTGACACATAAGAGTCCCATGAAACCTGCCCGAGCGTCCCTTTTCCACCTCTGCCCTCACCAACAACTTGTATCTGTAAAGAGAACCACACTCCGCCTCCGTTCTCCAGAACCCTCCTTTAAGAGAGCTGAGAGGAGACCTTCACTCACAGCACACGAGTTCTTCACCTGGTGAACCTTGGGACCCCTATGCCAGGGCCACTTCCAGTTTGCAGATGTTTGAATTCCAAGCTGAGACCCTCCACAAAGCAAGCTGCATCAACTCTCCACATTCCAGGGTGGTTCCAGTCTCACTTCTACAGACAGTTACCTACACTCAAATTCTGTGGTTCTCTTTGCCCAATATTCCCTCAGGTCTCCTCCAAAGCTTGTTGGGGGAGGCTCCTTTGCTCTCCCAGATTCTCCACAAAGTCCTCCCATTTCCAACTACTGTGAAGTCCCACAGTCACGTAATCCTACAAATAAGTCCATCCTGTTATGAATCCTTCAGGAGCAAAAAGAACACGGAGGGAAAGGACCACAATGCTACTCTCAAGTAGGCAGCATGAAGAAAAACGGGCCTTCTCTACTCACCCTGAAGATCAAACCCCAGCACTCCCACCAGAAGGCAGTGGAAAGCTGTGAGTTGGGCTCCGTCCCTCCACCGCAAAAGGGGGCTTTGCCAATTTGTTTTGCTTTCAGTCATCTTGTGGCACACACATCTGACAAAGCACACTTGCTTCTCTTCCCAGATTTTCCATCACAAGCAGGAAAAATTGTAAACCTCCCTCTTTAAAAAGGGACCCCGTTGATTTCTTCAATCAGGTCCCAAAGGAACTATCAAGTGCCAAGAGACAAACACCGCAGTCTTTCAAAAGCCGCCAGTTCTAGGCTTCCCTACATCAGAAAATGGCCAGGAACAGTTCTCCCTGTTCCCTGTGGGAACAGCGCAGGCGCTCGCAGGAAACTCACTTAGGCCATACAAGAGTGATGCTGCAGAGTAAGAGTGAGGACCGTAGGGCTCTGTGCACAGGAACAGCAGCCTCTGAACTGCATCTGCTTCACTTCTGAATAGCCTCGAAATATAAACAAGCTCTCAAAATCCCTTTCTTTTGTCTTCATCTGCCACGGTGTTGATGTGCTGTGGCTCTATTAACCCAGCCTTGCAGCACAACTTCAAGTGATTTCGCCTTTTCCATTTGCTTTAGTCCACTCCCCAGAGCTCTATATCCAGTAGATACCTATTTTAAAGCTGAGCCAAACCCATTCAAATGCTAACATTTCGGGGCCTTCAATACTCTGTTTGCATGCAGTAGGGCCTCTTCTAGAATAAAGAGCATCCACTTGGGGAACTAAACCAAAATAATTATAATTGGTCTACACGTCAAAGTTGTAGAAATCCCCAGACTGGGAATAAAGCAAGTTTTCCCCCTCGCAGACCCTTTGTTAAGGAAGGCATAAAACTGCATTGCAGACTCAGAAACACCCGTTTCTCACCAGAGACTCCAGGAACTGCATGAGACGACTGACAGCTTCTAAAAGCGAGTTTAGTCTTCCGGCTCATAACTGCATGTCATTTTGGCCTTCCTAATGGAGAAACAAGATAAAGTCTAACCAACGTCCAGGATCAAATCCCAACTAAAAACTTTTCCACTCATTAAAAAAAAAAAAAGCCACTTTTGCACAAGGTGTAGAAATACCGTATTTCTTTCAAACGGTATTTTAATGGTGCTTAGGTTTTTATTTTCATAATTTCAGAACAGTCATACTGATGCACTCATTCTTCAAAATATCATTTGTGTCATAAGGAACCTGTTCGGAGGGAAGAGTCTAAACAGCTTCAGATTTTAGAACAGGTTTTGCAGAACAATTATGCACAAGTTTGCTTCAGAGGTATGGACATGAGTCTTACAAATGTGTAAAATGCCTACACAAAGACAGAAAAAACCCTATTGTTTAGGCAAGTTGGAACACGTTATTCATTTAGATTATTCTCTACTAAAGGCTGATGCAGACGCGCTGGGTCCACAAACACACACAAAAGTGTCTACGTGGCATTTCTGGCACATCTGTAAAGGCCTAACTGACAATCCACTAATACGAGGTTAGGAGCGATAGCAAAAGCAAAGCAAGGAGTTGTTCAAGAACTTTTAAGTGCGCAGTCCCGACAACGAAAGCCGAGGGGCAGGACCCACGAGAACAGACATGGAGCAAAGACCACGTCGCGACACAGCTGAAAGACAGGAAGCCACTGGCCATACCCAAGCTGCCCCTTTACTGGTGCCGCACGTGCACGATGTGGGAATCTGCATGTAGGGGCAACATAGTCCGGATTTCTCCACAGTCTTTTAGGTGGAGCTTTTTCTTCTATCCCAGTGACTTGAAATAACTTGCATGTTTCTTTCTGGACAGAGAAGGGTTCAAATTATGCAAAGATGCTGGAGTACAGCCAACACTGAAATGATTTAACCTTCATCATAACCACAAAGTAAAGACATACCTCTGCTCCTCTCCAGACTTGTGTTTGGTTAGCTAGTCTGGACAGAAAGGGCTGCCAGGCTGCGGCAGAAGGATTCTGCCCAGAGAGGAAGAACGACATCAAAGCAAGACCCTGTGCTACCTCTGCAGTGAGGAGAGCTGCTGAACCAAGGCAAGCCGAGGTCGTTCCACACCATGTTTACACCTAGTTACCCCTGAGAAGAAAAGCAGGCAGAGTGAAAATTGCCATGCAAGCATCTTTTCATCATCATGATTTCATTTAGGCTCAGCATGCACACACGTTTTACAATTCAGCCCAGAAACACAGGTCAAGTGGAACAAAAATTACTTAGATGATCAATGCCCAATAAGTAAGAATGAATGTCCAGAAAAGAACTTCAGCCTAAGTTTTCCAAATAGTTACTGGTTTTTTCTACTATAATCACAATCACCAAAAGCATAAGCCCCTCATTTGGTTGTGTTTGGTGGTGGTTGTTTTTTTTTTTTTAATTCACAAGCATCAGCACTTTTTTTTCCATGAGTTAAGTGTACATCTAAAATACGTTTTATTATTAACTTGAGACAGTATTTCAAAGTCAAATTGAAAATAGCTTTTTTTAAAATGCACAGTTTCTTTCAATTCCACTTATAAGTCAATATGAATTAGCTAATTTAATACTGAGACTAATGCATTACAAATTGTACAGCTTTTCATTCTGACACTGGAAAATAAGGAGTCACACGTATTCTAATACTACAAGATTGACTGCCGCTAAACCCCATTGCCAAATCATCCTACAGCCTGGGATTTGTCCAGCCCATGCAATCAAATTCAATGTTTCATCAGGCTGCTGCACATAACTGCAGCTTCAACAGGCAGTTACGCTCAAGCATCAGTAAAGAGCGTTATTTAACAGATAAAAACCCAAAAAATATTACTCCCTATGAAGACAACAAGAGTTTCAACACACAACATGCTTTTTACCAGTAAGAAACAACCTGCAAGGTACCATCTACCTTTTCTCTAACGTAACATGATACAATTAATTTATTCTCTTAAACCAAACCATTATCTTTTAATTTTATTTTCTCTTTCAAGATTCAGCCTTAAAATGACTTAATTGTTGCAGTCCACCCACACAAACACGAGAGACAACTTTATTGCAGTGCAGAGCCCTAAATAGCACAGTCTGTTTTAGGCTGACTAATACAAACACGCATTTTGTTTAATTTTACATTTGTTCCTAGGGAGATTTAGATCTCATCTCTTCTACCTCCAATTCAATACTGACTGACATGGTAGGAAATTGCCCGCCCCTAACGGGATGAGTAATGCAGGCCTGCCATCACGCGCGGCGTCTCGCCGAGGCCAGGCCACCATGCTCGTCCCCATCCTCACAAGAGGGAAGGCCGGGCAGGCATTAGAGCTGCGCACAACAGCCGTGGCCGGGAAACTTCCAACAGCGTGCGCTCGAGCACACCCCGGTGTGACAGCCGGGGCCAAGGGGAAGCAGGTGAGGAACTGCAGGAACTGCTCCAGGGGAGTGGACCACACCAGGTCCACTCTGGCTCCAACAAAGCAGGCCAGTGGACCCTGCAAACAGCCTCGGTCACCCCCAGCAAACTCAACACACCCCTGACAGCTCAGGCAAGACAACGGTTTTCACAAACACATGGAGGCAGCACACACAGTCCTCCGTGTCTGCCCAGCCGCTTGTACCATCAGAGATGCTGCCTTAGCACCAGCGCACACACCAAAAAAACCCCAAAACCAGGAATTAATCCAGGTTAGGACTAATCTGGCAAAGACAAACTAAGTTTTAACCAATTTAATGCCTTACGCAGCTCACCACATGGCCATGGAGATGCCAGAAGAGGAGAAAGAACAGCACACGGAGCGGGACAAGCACTACTACTTTACTTCCCTGGCATTAGCAAGCAGCAAGAAAGGCTTGCACAACCACAGCACCCAGTGCCTGGAAGCGCTCCGGCAGGAACCCCAGGCCATGCAGGGGAAGGTTGGAGGGGCCTGCTGAGGCACACCGACTCATGAAAGCAGAGATCGGCAGCTTGCAGGACTTCAAAAGGAAGCCACTTCTAGCCTCCAAGCTATCCGCCCAGCCAAAGGCAGCCGTCGAAAAGCTGCCAACCTGCTCCTACTGTTACAGGATACTTGCCAGACAAACAGCAGACCTGCAATTAGGAGAGGTGTTTGTTGGCCTCTCTTCTGCAGCTTATTAGCAGAGAGGTAAGGTTTGCAGTCAGAACAAGAAATGCCTGACCTCCAGTGAGCAGGACTAGTTACAACTGCTCTGTGAGACGAGGAGAGGTCCTCCCACCAGTTTCCATTCAACTCGGGATGATCTGTGGCTCCAGCATGCTGAGAAGGAACGTTCCAGGGGCTCAGGACAGAAGGTTAAGAGTTGCAGCATCACCTCCTCTTCTGTGAAAAGGGCTAGATAACAGCTGCTGGCCTTCCCCTCCACCATCTCCTACCTCTGACTGTTCACTTCAGTCAAGGCAAATGAAAAGTCCAAGGTCTACCTTGGACAATCACCAAACTGGAGGTCTTCTGGTTTTTTTTCCTAATCAAACCATTGTCTTCCTAAAACAGACTTGAATCAATTCACAGCAAGCTACGGATAATTCCATACACATCTTTTCAGGAGCGCTGCAAGTAGCGAGCAGTAGCATGGTTTGACACTGCCAGGAGCATTCCAAAACGGGGAGACGCACTGACAAAAATTACTTCTGAGGATGAGCAACCATCAGGTGAACAGGCGAAACAGAAGAACAACAAAATGTACACCGAACTCAACAACAACCCGCTGACTCGAGAAGAGGCTAGTAGCAGATGCTTAGGAAGAAGCCTAAGGACATAACATGCAAAGGTCACTCTTCCACTTTCCTCTGCTCCCCGACCCCACACTTCCCAGCAGGAGTTAGTCCCAAGCCCAAAACTGCCTCTGGACCACTGCATTTAATGTTCCACTCAAAGACCTATGAACATATCCAGGTCTTTTCTTTAAAAAAAGAAACAAACAAAAAAACTCACCCCAAAAAAATACCACCAACCAAACTAAAATGTTGAATGTCCCACTGCAATCGTTCTAACTTAAACAGGCATGATAGAAAACATTTTTTTTTACTTTAAAACTGCTGACTGTCAACTACACATGGTATTCTCTTTCTTATGATGAAAGTGACAACTTTGCATTATTTCCTGCCATTTACTTGCATTTCAATTGTGCCTTTAGGACCTCTATAATATTTCCTTTCAAACATTTCTCTTCTCAGCAAAAGAATCAGTTTATTTAGACACACTGCATCCATACCATCTCACAAATCTTTGTAGAACAAGACAGAGACAGCCCCATGAAAACTAAAACGACAGGTCCCAAGCATAAAGAGACTGTCTGAAGGACAATGAGTTATCCTAATTGCTTACAGACTTATGCTGCCTTTGTACTTAAACAAAACAGCACATCACTTGCTATGAGGGACATTGACCTTGGGGGCTTTAGAGGTGTTTAAGGGCTGGTGGCGCACTAATTTGCAGGCACAAAGAGTGCAAAACGTGTTCCAACCAGAACCGGGCAGAATCCTCCATGCGACAGGCCCCGGGACCCAACACACTGCCTGGCCTGCCAGGCACAGCCACCGCGCCACGGAGCGCTACCACGGCCAGGACTGGTTCAGCAAACAAGGTGGAGTGCCGACAACCAGGATGAATTCAGCATGAAATGAAAGAGCAGATCAAAAGAACCCTGTTTAAAGACGGGATCGTATAATAACTGGCAAAGACCATGATGCAGCACCTGATGTTGACTATTCACCGGCAGATGAATCATGAGGTCAGTTCTGCCCTTCCAGGGGAAAGTCAGCATCTGAACAGCTAGCAAAGAACACCATCCTCCTTCACATGAAGTAGTAATGTACTTACTTCACTAGAATATCAGCACAGTCTTGATGTTCCTTCTAGAAAATGGTTAGCATCCCACGGAATTAACGAGAAAGGCTAGATTCAATGCTACTTTATAATCACAGTTAGTTCACTGCAGGTATTGTTATGAGAGTAAAATTCTGAGAGCATGTACTGAGTACCAGTAAGACTTACAAATGCAAATCACTTTGAAATAAGAACCTGTGAACACTGAACTATATACACGTAATTCCAAAAGACCACATTTTAAGGAAGGGTTTACCTATCAGCTGAAACTGGTCACTTGCATACTCATGGTCCAATACAGCAAATACAACTACTTCATTACAACTACTTATTGCTATTTATCTACACTTTAATGCTTTTGAAAGTATTAGCCTAAAACTGTGTTTTAGACGCAAACATGGTGAAGAAGAGAGGATTTCTTGGAAGCATTTCTATGGAATTTCAGACCTTTCCTAGTCAATAGCATTGTCTAAATTCATGATCTCAAACACTTTGGAAAGCTGAATTCACGTAAGTTTACAACACCTTAAGAAACACTATCGTTCCTTATTTTACATAAGTACAGATATGTAAAGGTAGTAAATTACTTACATCCTTAATGTGCATTCGCTGAACTTGTCCACAGCAGGATTATAAGGTGCATTTTTAGAAAGTCTTGGACACCTCTGTAACTAACATGCTTTTAAACTCTCAGGCTTGAGTACCCTCAGGTCTCAAAGCAAATAAATTATCCCCTAATACCCGTGTATACCCTCATCACAGCCAACCTGCAACCCGCCCCAATGGATCTCCATCAATTCTCATACACAGAGGGGCTGGAAGAGAGAAATTATCATTTGGAAATCTACCGCATTCAACACCGCCACTGTAATCTTCTGTAGCTCGACAGAGCTGCCCAAGTGAGTGGGCTAAGTTTTTAACCTGTTCATACACAGCAGAAGAGATAAAAGGCACAAGGGCAGATACTGAGATGCCCATTTGAGAGTTCAAATACCCAAGAATGCAAGTGAATTCAAACAGCTTTTTGTTTTTGGCAGGGATGAGGGGGCTAAAAGGGTGCCTAGTTATTTTACAACGGCTGTCCCTAGATCCTATTTTAGCATCAGGCTTTCATTAAATTTAAGCATGCCTTCAGAGTACCAGCTGGCCAAGAAAACTGAAAAAACAACAAAAACCAAATACAACCCACCCACAACACCCCACTGGTGTTCTTTCCCCCGCCTATGTTTTCTTCCCATCCCAAGAGCTTCTTCGCTGCTAAAGAGCCCACTGCTTTCTCCCTTGCCAATAAGCACGCAGCTTGTGAAAGAGCAATGCAAGGACAGAGCAGGGGCTGAGAGGGAGAGGGGGTATTTCTCTAAACGATTTTTATCCCTCTCTCAGACTCATTTGCAGCCCTCCCAAATAAGCTACTTGATGCCTCTGCCGTTGCTGTGTCTGGCAGTTTTGGCAAGATGATGCAAGTCTCCATTCCTTCCCCGCTGGACACAGACTGAAGTCAGGCAAATGATACCAAATCAAGTTACATTGCCAGGGTTACAATCAAGGTACATCGCCTCCGTGTGTCCCCCAGCCCTGGCCACCAATCCCTTTGCTTTCCCTCACACCCCCACTGGGACTCACTGACAGCACTCAGGCTGCAGGCAACTAAAATATCATCTGTGAAGAGTAAAACAGCAAAAGAAACCCTCTCTCATAGGCTTGGGGAGACACAAATTTCATTTGGAGAGTTGGCCTCAAAAATAGATAAGTTTTGCAGGAAATAGCTATATTTAGCCCTCGCCTTTCACCTCAGCTCCTCAACACATTTGCATTCTCCTGCGGAAGAATCTTTCTAAACAGTGGTAGAGGTGAGCTTTAGCAGGTCACCTCAGAAGAAAAAATGCAACCAACTTAATATATGTTAATATAGAATAGCATAAACAAGCATAACAATATCAAATATCCAGCTACTAAGGCATAAAAAAAATTTTCTTATGTCTCAAAGTGTGTTAACCTGCAAGCTCCAAGCTAAACTTACTTCGTGAGACAAGTCCATGGAGGGTAACCCTGAACTTCTGCACGCACCATTTAGGTCTTCACAAATACTTTTGTAAGTAACCAATGCAGCCACAGTATTCTCTAGGGTATAAACATTAAGTAGCAACCTGAACAGCAACGCAACGAAAATATTTCAAGTTTCCTAATGCACATATAAAAATAGGTAATGAGAAAATGAGTTAGCAAGAGTTACTGTGCAGCAGAATTTATGGAGAGGCTGTGGACAAGGTATCTGGAAATATCATCAGTGCCAGCTCAGTCGGATTTCCCTTTCTCAGCTTGCAACTTTGAAACATTTTATAAGACTTAAAACTAAAACGATATAACACTTCCCTCAGGCTATTTCATTTAAATCATAGAATGGTTTGGGCTGGAAGGGACCCTAAAGACCATCTCATTCCAAGCCCCCTGCCCTGCCCTTGTTCCAGCCCTTGTTCCTCCAGGGATGGGGCAGCCACAGCTGCTCTGGGCAGCCCCGGCCAGGGGCTCACCTCCCTCACAGTGCCCAAGATCTAATCTGCATCTGCCCTTTCAGTTTAAAACCATCACCCCTCCTCCTGCCACTCCACTCCCTGATAAAAAGTCCCTCCTCACCTTTCCTGTAGGCTCCCTTTACTTTTGGCCTGTGATTTAGACCTGTAAAAGCTGATTATTTACAAACTGTTCACAAACAAATGGTTGATGGGTGATCTAAGGGACAGCAACAGACCTTAAATTTTGTCCTGAAATGGAAAGAGAAGCAGACAAAAAGAAACACACCTGTCATTACAGCCAGAGAAGACAAATAAGCAGAGACAATCAGTAACTACTCCCACGTCCTGTGCCATTGGGCAAGGAGCAGCCCCCCCGCCCCCCAAAACGAAGCAGAGGAATGCAGGTCTTATCCCAGCAAACAGAATACTGAGAGGGAAGGCAAACCTCTCAAAACATCGCACACACTTAACACCTCTGAGGGAGAGCAGAGTGCATACAGGAACTTTTTGTTCCCCTAAAATAGATCTGTAACACCTCCTCCAAAAAAAAGTTACGGTCATCAAAGGAACCAGACACACACTTGAGAGCTTTCCACATCCAGGATTTCAGCTTTTGCGGATTTCAATTTCAAGGCAACCCAGTACTCTTCAAACAGTACTAGACCTTCAAGGACAGAACTTGGAGAGTATTTACAAAGTGTCTGCTGCATTCCAAGTCATTACAGTTTCTCTGAAGATGGAGTAGAAGGATCACAGTAAAGATCGTGTTACAGGAAACAAAAGAAAACTGAAGATTTAAAAATAGACCTGCCATTGCCCGCAGCAAACTGCTAGAACCATAGGAGTTTTCTTAAACGAAAAGCTGAGATCCATGACAGATGAGCTCCAACGCATACCATAAAAACACATGAGATTTGGGAAAAGAACCTGTTCTCTTCTGAAAGCTCAATGCATCATTTCTATACAAGTGTTTCTATACAAAAGTGCCAGCTCTGCAGCTCAGTCCAGAATCTGAAACTTTCCACCTCATGATGCCACCATTAACAACATTGATTTGATGAATGAGTCCCTCCAGCACACCTAAATAAACCCCTACTCTTTCAAAACCTGATGAAGATGAGTTTCTTTCTCAATTTGGGGAAAATAAAATGGTTTAGTCCCAGTTTACTACAAAAGTACTGCTGGAAATAAGCTATATTAGCACATTTTTATAGGCTACCAGAGTTGGAAAGACTGCCCAGGCAGCCTCCCTTACTGTATTCATGCCCCAGATTTCACAAGCCAGCATGTGGTTTTAAAAGCCTCGAGGTTAACATGCAGATCTGAGCAGGCTGAGATGCCTGCTGGCTTCCAGCGACTGTCCTCCACCGCCAGCGAGAGCCACCATAGGAGTTGAGGCAACAAACCCTTCGGTTTCCTCCTCAAGTTCAAAGCTGCGTGACTGTGAATCATAGAATGGTTTGGGCTGGAAGGGACCTTAAAGCCCCCCCAGTGCCCCCCCCTGCCCTGGGCAGGGACACCTCCCACCACACCAGGCTGCTCCAAGCCCCATCCAACCTGGCCTGGAACATCTCCAGGGATGGGGCAGCCACAGCTGCTCTGGGCAACCCCGGCCAGGGGCTCCCCACCCTCATGGTGAAAAAGTTCTCCCTGGTGTCTAGTCTAAACCTCCTCTCTGCCAGTGCAAACCCATCAGCCCTCGTCCTGTCACTACACGCCCCGGTAACAGTCCCTCTCCAGCTTCCCTGTAGGCCCCTTTCAGAGACCGGCGGGGGCTCCAAGGTCTCCCTGGACCTTCCCTTCCCTCCCCTTCCCAAGGCTCGGCACTCCCAGCCGGAGCGCAGCGGCAGGAACGGCTCAGCTCCCGGCCTGGCACAAACCAGGGCACAACCGCGCACCCCCGCGCCGCCTGCCGAAGTGAGCCTTATCCCGGTCCGACCGGGACCCCTCCCGCTCAGACCAGGCTGCTCCCAGCCCCGTCCCCAATTTGGATAAGTTTATGTAGGTTTTTGTTTGGGTTTTTTTTTTTTTTGATAAATAAATAAGTAGAGAGATAGAGACCCAAATCCCAGCCCCCCCCAGGAACCATCCCGAGGGAATGCTCCCTCGCGGGGTTCCCCACGCTCCCCCGTAGGGAGGCACCGGCGGGCCCGGCCGAGCCGAGTCGGCCCGGGGCTGCGGCAGAAGCGGGGCTGCGGGGC
>VZSF01004609.1:0-13468 GCA_013398295.1 Chionis minor
GGTGCCCACAGCCCCGCACCCCCCCCACCCCGGGATGGGGCGGCTCCGCCTCCCACCCCAGGGGACAGGGGCTGGCAGCACCCGCCTGCGCCCCCTGCCCCCCGCTCTGCCCCCCCGCGGGGCCCGGGGCGTCCGTCCCTCAGAAGCGCAGCTCCCTCAGCTTCTGCCGCAGGTAGTGCTTGGCCTCCTCGATGCCACTCACCTTCTCCAGCTCCGTGTAGGGCAGCTGAAAGGGGACGGGGAAACTGTCAGAGCAGCGCCAGTGCCACCAGTGCCACCACCACCAGTGCCACCACCACCAGTGCCCAGCCCAGGATCGCCCACAACAGCCGTCCCTGGCAGCACCAGGACGAGACGGGGCTCGGGGACCTGTCCAGAGGGAAGGATGGCAGTGCCACTTCCAAGGGGAAGGAGGACAAGCCCCAGCTCTGCATCCCACCCATCCCCGGGCAGGGGAAAGCTCAGCCCTGGGCAAGGTGGGGGGGACGGGGCAGCCCCCCCGTGGGGACGAGTCCCCAGGCGCCTGCCCACGCTGGCTCTGCCCTCCCAGCGCCTCGCTCCCCATCCCGCTGCCCCGCGAAGCCGCCCGCCGGGAGCCCCGGCCCCATCCCCACGGCGGCCGGGCGGAGTCTGGCACGCACGGGGAGCGCTCCCGGCGCTGGGGGGCCAGCAGCTCACCAGCCTCAGCCCAACCTCCGGGGAGGCAGGAAGAGCGAAGCCCGGGCTCCTGCGGCGCCCGTTGGCACGGGGCAGCCAGCAGCGTTCCCGCAGGAGAGGGGGCTGCGGGAGCCAGCCGAGCCCAGGTACCAGTCTCTTCCCCAACAAACCATTTCAACTGGCCTGCACAGGAAAGGTGTCACGGGGCCCAGCACGACCAGAAACAGCCCTCCCTGTGCCCGGGGAGCTGGCACGGCGTGCCCAGGGGCAGCGCGGGCCCCACCGGGAGAGCCAGCCTGGATGTCGGTGTGGGGGTGCCCACCGCCCACGAACAGCACGCGCAGCCTGGAGCTAAACGCCCCCCCAAGGGCCACAAGCCCTGGGCAACCCCGACCACGAGCCCTGGGCAACCAGGAGACAGAGGCACCAGAGCGGTGGGAGCAGAGACGGGCCGGGCCCTGCCCCTCCCCTCAGTACCAGCCTGGGGACAGACCACCCGGCGGCGCTTTTCTAAAAACACTCATTCTTCTAAAAACACTCATTCAAAGCCCTCCTGAGCCAGAGCTTGTCACTCGCAGTGACAGCCCCGGCTCCAGCCGCCAGCTCTGCCTGCGTGTCCCTCCTGGCAGGAGGCTGGGAGCACCGGAGCTCCAGGAAATGGAGCAGACCTGCAGCGCAGCAGCCGTGCGGGGAGGGATCCGCAGGGACAAGAACAGGAGACTCCACATCGCTGCCAGGGACTGGGGGCCAAAACCTGTTGGGGTGGCTGGGAGCTGGTCCGGCATGGCAGAGGGCACCACCAGTGCCAGGGGAGCCGGAGCGGGATAACCGCGAGCCCTGCTTCCGCCCAGCCTGGCGGCACAGGACAGGGCTCCGAGCGTCGCACTGCAGTAACAGCACCCGGGCGCTCGCTCCAACCGCGGTGCAGCCCTGGGTGTGTTTTGCCACTCGGGCACAAGAGGAGCCCTGCCCCGTCCCTCCTGGGAATCCGAGGTCCAAGGAAAGCTCTCCTTCAGGCACAGAGACCCCGGAAAGCGGGGCAGCGACACAGGGCTGGGGCTGCGCAGGGGAGCGCTTGGCCGAGAACCTCAGCTGCCTTTTCCAGCGCTCGGGGCTGAGCAGAAGAGCCCAGCGCCTCGGCAGCGGCAGCTCTACCTGCACTGCAGCCTGCTCTGAGAGACGGTGCCCGGGACACGGCGGGGGGGACGCAGTGCCCTCAGTGGGGCTGTGACACACCGCTCGGCTCCCTGCCGCTACTCCAGCCCCGCAGCGCTCACAGGAAGTGGGAGAGCCGAGCCCGGGAGGGGCTGCGTTGGGGACGCCCCCTCCTCAGAGGGTGGCACCTGGCCACCGGAGGAGCCTGCACGGAGCTGGTCCGTGGAGAGCTGTGGGTCAGGAAGCGCTCCGTGCCCGGCCAGGGGGCCGTCTGCTGTACCAGGAGCATCCAAGGCTGCTCGGAGAGGCCACTGCCATCCCTCAGGAGCTGCAGATCATGACACATAGGAGTTTGCCTGCAAAGGAGGAAGCTTTTTCTCACCAGCTCATTGAGAAACAAGGCTAACAGCAGGCATGATGCAGGGAAAGAGTGGGAAAACGTGGCACGGATGACACAGGGATGCCGTGGAAAGGCTAGATCCTGCCATGGGTGCTACACAGGGTCCAGAACCTGTTTGTGACCATCACGCATGAGCAAGTGGCATGGACACGCAGCCAAACCGCACACTGCTCCCAGGACAGCGAACAGGCTGCAGACAGGCGCCGTTCTCCAACAGTCCCACACAGGTTGGGGGGAAGAAGGCCACTAACTTTGCCCGGGGAGAAGGAACCAAGTCCTCTGGCTGCAACGGGGCTGCAGCAAAGGTTCCTGGCAGTTCTGGTACGGAGCCACCTCCTTCCACTGCCTCAGGCCCCTCTCCTCCCTGCCCTGCTCCATGGTCCTGCCTCCAGCCAAACGGGCTGGGAGCGAGTCGCGCCAGAGCCAGGTCGGGGTTGTGGGAACATCAAATCTGGCCATTATTCAGGGCAGGATCCTGGGAAGGAGCGTGTCCTTACCCAGAAACTTCCGAGGGAAGAGCTGGCTGTCACTAAAAGCTCAGGACCACCAGGGAAAAGAACACGTCCCTTGGAAAGGGCTGCGCCCCAGAGTAGCTGTGGGCAGAGCAGAGGCTCTGCGGTGGGTGGCCCTGCAACAGCACCCCCACTGCCTGCCGGAAGGGCGGAAGCGCCCCGCAGTCCAGCCGGGATGAGGCAGGGAAGGGGCCGGGTACAAGACCCGGCGACGGCCTTTGCAGCTGCTGCGGGCAGCCCCTGCTCGCTGTGCCGCGGAAGGAGCAGGCTGTCTTGGAAGGAAGCCCTGAGCCCAGGCACTGACAAACCCCCACCTGCCGCCACGACCAGCTCAACGGCACGTCCGGAGGAGCATGGCGCTGGCACAGCCCCGCGGACGTACCCAGGCAGCTTAGCAGCGTGCCAGACACGACAGGCAGCCCGGCGCCGACCGCGCAGGCACACAGCGATGCACCGGCCGACAAGAGAAGGCCTTAAATTAACTATAAGGCGGGCTGAACTGCCAGCGCAAGGAGCTGCGAACAGAGGCACCATGTCCAGCTGGAGCAAGTCACAAGCCGCGTACCCCGGGAGCCAGTCTGGGGCCAACACCGTTTAGTGCCCTCATTAGCGACCGGGCCGAGGACACGGCACGTGCCCCCAGCAGGGCTGCCGGCGGCACAGAGCGGGGAGGGGCGGCGGACACGCCAGACCACTGTGCTGCCATCCAGGACCCCAACAGGCTGCAGAAACGGCCCGAGGCCGGGAAGGGCCCAGTCCCTAGCCTAGGGAGGAACAAACCCCCAGGCCGGGCCCAGGAGCCGATCCTTCCCTGCCACTCCGCAGTGGTGAGACACATCTGGAGTGTCCGGTGCCGGGCTCCTAAGAACAAGACATGGACACACTGGAGCAAGTGCAGGGCAGGGCCATAATGATGATTATGGGACTAAAGCATGTGACACGTGAGAAGAAGCTGACAAAGCTGGGGAAGGAAAGGATTGGGGCATCTTATCTGTGTGTACAAACACCCGACGGGAGGCTGTAAAGGAGACAGAGCAGACTCTCAGCCGTGCCCAGCGACAGAGAGTGAGGCAAGGGCACAAACCTAAAATACTGAAAATCCCATTTAAACTTAAGAAAAATCTATGCACGCACACACATCCCAAACATAAGAAAACCCTATTTTACTGTGAGGGTAAAGCAGCACCGGCCTTCAGCCTGGGAGAGGTAACCCAGGAAAGCAACCTATCCGCGAGACGTTCAAAACTCAACTGGACGTGGGACTGACCGGCTCTCGGTGACCCAGGGTTCATCTCCGGAGGCTGCTGCCAACCTCAACTATTCTGCAATTCTGTAAAGGCGTCAGAAGAGGAAATAAACCTCAAACAAGAAGAGCAAGAACAACCACCGAGCTGCAAAGCAGCTTCAACTCAGGAAGAAGTTGAACTGCCTGGGGTTCTTCATCTTAACGGGGTGGCCAAAGGGAAGAGACCTCTGGCACCACAGGCACAGAGGGTAACCGCAGAGCTGCTCTTCACTCCCTCGCAGCACCAGACCCAGCCACGCCACGGTGGCTGACGAGGCAGCAGGTTTAAAACTAACAGAACGTGTCACAGGGAGTGCTGCCTGGAGCTCGCTGGCACCGGCCACTGCAGGCGTGGAGGAAAGGACAGGCTCGGAGAGGAATAAAACGCTCACAGAGAAGAGGCCCATCGGGGCGGTTGAACACAGCTCCAGACACACGCTGTGGTGCAGGAGCCCTTGGACCACCCGTGCCATACATGATCCACTCCCTGCTCGTTTTCTAATGATCTGCCACTGTCTGCTGCTGGAGAGGGAAGAGGGGACGGGACCAGAGCACCAGCTCTCACGGACCCAAAGGGCACTAACTGCACTGGCAGCTGCGGGACGACGGGGGAACTGAGCAGAGGGTCTGAGCTCTTGCGGCCTCAGCCATGTGCGTCCCGACACCTGACCCCACGCTCGGACAGAGCCCCAACCCCGCGCGTGCTGGGAGCAGGAACACGCTCTTACTGGCCCTCACGCCTGCCCATCCCACCTTGCTCCTCAGGGAGACCTTGGGCTGCTGCTCAAAGCCTCAGCCTCCCGCGCAGCCCTGGCCCGCACCAGGGCCGCAGACCCAAGCAGTGACGGTTACCGGAGCCCATTCCAGAGGGGGCACGGACCCCCCGGCTGGGCAAGGCCAGGGTGAGCTCAGTCCCTGGCCGCCAGGGGAGTGCTGGGCACAGGGCGCACAGGCAGGGGCCGCCTGCGGCTCTCGGACATGGCGGCACAAAGCTGCGAGCGGAGGCAGCTGTGCCAAGCGCTCTCCTCGGCCGAGGACAGCCCGGAGCCCGAACACGCAGCGAGAGCCTGCAGCTCCGGCCTCGAGCACGGTGGCAGGCACTGGGGAGCCGTCCTCTGTGTGACACGGCTCCTTGGCCCCACTGCTGCCTGGGGACACAGCCGGCCCCGGGCAGCCCGTCCCGAGCTCCAGCACAAGGGAAACCCAGGGTGCGCTGCTCAGGAGAGCTGGTCCTGCTCCACTGCGCTGCGATTCGGGATCTCCAAGGAAATACCACAACTTGAGTCACAGGACTGCCAAAGCTATGCATAAACAAAGGGCTTCTGAACTATGTACGTTGCAAATTATGAAATGAGGAGGAGCTTTGTGTTGGCACGCCGCACTGCCAGCAGCAGGGGAGGTAAGAAGCTTTAAGAAATGGTTATGGGACCGCTTGGTAGATCTGTGACTATAATTCAGGTGACCTCTGAAGTGGAGAAGTAAACAGGGATAAGAGGCCTGCATTTCTGAGTTGTTTCTCCCAGAAAGATCTATCCTCGAGCTAAAAATTGTGCCGCAAATAGTCTTGTGGAAACTGCACACCTTAAAACAACATCTGAAGTTTCCAAAGAAATCCAAAGACAATTGCGGAGGCGGCGGTGAAGCCTCGAGGGCTCCTCTGCTTGCAGCTCTCACCACAGACCAGCCAGAGGCTGCAACCAGAGGCCAGGGCTCCGCAGCGGGCACCGAAGGGAGGTTCTCCTCACCTCGCCTCCACCCACAGCGGCAAGAGACACGCTGTGAGACCGCGGCCAGGATCACACCAAAGGGCATCAGGCCGAGCCAGGCCCCCACTGGATTTCCACCCCGAGGCCCCGCAGCCGACACTGCGACGGCCGACACGTCTGCCGGGCCCAGGCTGAGCCAGCTTCCCCTTCTCCCCTCCCTGCCCAGCACGCGGCTCTGGTCCCAGTTCCAGGCAGCAGACCTGTAGGGTGGATTCCTGCAGGACCAGTGGACACAGAGGGGCTACCCCCTCACTCGTGCTTTCCTCCAGGCCACCAGGGCCAGTATCACCCACCAACCGCCCGGAAAAACTCTTAGGGTGGGGAAGGGTGAAAAGGAGCCGTGAGGATGAGTCACTGCTTCCTCTCACAAGCAGCAAGTGTGGAAGGACGGCTCCCATCGGGAGTGTTCGCAGTGGGGGTGCCAGCTCCCAGTCTGCAGCCCGTCTCGCGGCACGGCCATGGGCGGTTTCTGCCCACGGGGAGGAAGGGGAGGGAAGGGATTCTGCCCACGGGGAGGAAGGGGAGGGAGCAACGCCCCGCTTACCTGAACCAGACAGTAGCCCAGCAGTCGCAAGTGCCTGTCCCTCATGGCTCGCGAGCCCACCAGTATGTCGGAGTTCTGGCAGTAGTGCCATTTGTCATTGACCGACAGCACCACCCTGCAGGGGACAGAGCGGGGAGGAGGAGGAGGGCAGCGTCACCCTGCAGGGAACGGGCAGCAGCGTCGCCCGCGCCTGGTCCCCAGAGCGGTGGTGGATGAAGGGCAGCCACCCTCCCCCCGCCACCCCGTCTCCCCACGTGCAGCTGGCAGCAGGGGCCACCGTCCCCAGTCAGGACAGCAGGGACACGGGTCTCTGCAGCGCAGCCCGTACTGCCACCGGGAACCCCACAGCACAGGGCAGAGGGGGCAGGAGCTGCATCTGGGGAGGGCAGGAGCTGCAGGGGCAAAGGGAGCGGGGACAGGGCCCGTCGCTGCTCCGTACCTCTGAATCTCTTCGGCTCCTTGCAGCCCGTCGCCTGGCCCTCGCTTGGGGCTGGGCCGGCACGGAGAGGGCGGAGGGCAGGCGTCCTCGCTGGGCGGTGGGCTCCTTTCCTCCGGTTCCTCTGGGGCCTGCTCCCCCTGGAAGCAGTCGTGATCGTGCCCAGGGCAGACGGCGGCAGCCTCCTCCTCCTCCTCCAGAATCTTGCCGATGGGGAACTGGAAGAGGGTGGCTGTGGAGGTGCCCCTGGGGGAGCAGTCGGGGGTGCCAGCTGGCTGCGCGGAGAGGCACTCGGAAGGGCTGCTTAAGGTGGAGCTGCCCTGGCTCTCCAGGGAAGACTCTTTGCTCAGGCCGCAGTAATAGTCCGAGGGGGGCTGGTAGCAGGGGCCCCCCGGGGCAGGGCAAAGCGTGGGCAGGAACCGCCCGGCCAGGTTGCTCTCCCGGGAGCCCAGGGGGCTGCTTGGCGTCTCTGGAGCGAACGGGGCAAAGTCCTGCAAGTCCGAAGTGAGGGCCAGGACGCTTGAGCGCAGGGAAATGGCGGCAGGGGACGTCGTAGTGTGGGCAGAGGGAGCCTTGGAAGCCGCAGGGACACGGGAGAGCGGCAGCACAGTGCCCGAGCGGTTAATCCACAGCAGGAAGTCTGCGGAGAGAGAACTCGATCAGCAACCGGCGCCGGGCCTGGAGACCCCACAAATGATGGGACATGGGCTCGGTGGGCTGGGGAACGCTGCACGCCCCAGGGTGGGAGACTGCGCCAGCTGCCCAGCAGACAGGAGGGCAGAGCCTGGCCCTGCTGAGCCCTCCGGTGGCGGGGGCAGCTCAGGGAGCTTCGTCCCAAAGCGCCAGGGGAAGGCAGAGTCACGGGGAAGGTGGGGACACAGCAGCCAAACCTAGTTCTGCCCTGAAGAGCCTCCCACCCTCGCCCTCCCCTGAGCACCCGGGCAGCCGCAGGGCTTCTGCTGCACCCGCAGCCCCCCCAGATCCCCACTGCCAGCCCCCTCCTCGGGACCCTGCCCCAAAGCGGGGGCCCAGCCCAGCTACCTGTGCAGTATCCTGGGGGCAGCACCTCGTCCTGCCGATAGCACTCCTCTCCCACCAGCTGCCGCAGGGCCTCGGCCACCAGCCCCTTGTAACTGAGGGGAAAGAGAAGAGTCAGAGGACTCCCAGGGAGGGCCCCCAGCCCGCCCCCTCAAGCGCTGCCGCCCCGCGTTCTCCCTCCGAGCACATCCACGCAGAGACACAAGGGCCCCGGCAGCCAGAAATAATGAGAGCCTTTAGCTGTGGGCTCTGCTGTTCTGGCGCGAGGAGGGGACACGCTTCGGCCCATTCCGCAGAACAGCCCCTCCCAGTGTCGCTACACCAACAGCATGTTATTCTTCCCTGAAAGAGCTGTCAGGCACTGGAACAGGCTTCCCAAGGAAGTGGTTGAGTCACCACCCCTGGAGGTATTTAAAAGACGTGTAGACGTGCTGCTTAGGGACACAGCTTAGCGCTGGGCTTGGCAGTGTCAGGGTTACGGTTGGACCTTATGGGTCTTTTCCAACCGAAATGATTCTGTGATCCTATCCTGCTGCTCTGCAGGCTTTGGAGCTCACCTATGGCCCTTCACCCTGGCACCACCCTCGGCTGGGATCCTGCCAGAACAAGGTGCCAAGTGACACTGCAGTGCCCACCTGCGGGGCATGGGCAGCGGGACGCCCCGTGGAGGCCACCGCACTCCCAGCCACGCTCTTCCCCGCCGGCACAGCCCTGCCCTCCCCTCCCCAGCACACCATCCGCCCCTGCCGCTGACCTGTACTTTCTGTTGGCCTCGTCAGCCGTCAGGGCGTGCTCGAACATGAGGACGCGGTAGCGCGGGTCGAGGCGGGGGCCACTGTAATCGCGGAACTCCAGCTCCACTGCCGCATCCAGCAGCGAGAGGTAGCGGCGCACAATCAGCGCGTAGGGGCTGCCTGTGGGGAGAGAACGGCGGGCTAGACGCCACCCTCGCCCGGCCACGCTCCTGCAGAGACTGACCAGCGAGGTGCCCCTGCGCTCCCAGGGGAGTCTGCTCTGCCCAACGCTTTCAAAATCCACCTCCACCCCAGCCCCGAGCTTTAACGGATGGGTTTACCCCAGGAAAGGCCTGACATACTCATAACGTTGGTGATGAAGGCTGGGGAGAAGACTTGGTGCAGGACCGTCTGGGGGAAGTGGCTAAGCTGAAACATGGACATGAGGATGTTGACGGTTGCCAGGGGCGAGCTGCCGGCTTTCTGCTCCAGGATGGCCTCCAGCTTGGGAAAGAGCTCGCTGTGGTTGGATGGGCGGTAATTCATGCGGCTGAAGGGAAACACCAGCTTCTGGATCACCTGCAGGCAGGAGGAGAGGGCGTCGGGCCAGGCCACGGGATGAAGGACTGGTCAGGCCCCGAGCAGGATCCAGGCACGTCCCGGTCAGTCCCCAGCGAGATGCCCCAGCCCGATGGCAGAGAAGGGACAGTTTCCCCCCAGCAGCAGGGCAGGCCCAGAGCCAGCTCCAGACGTCCCCCGCAGACCGGGGCGGACACTCACCTTGCTGTCGAGCTGCTCCCCGCGCTTCAGGAGGAAATTTGCGATGGTATCGAGCAGCCGTGGCTCACGCAGGCGGTGCCGGGCCACGTACTTGGCGATGAGGGCCATGGTGTAGGGGGTAAGGTTCTCGGCCTTCCTGGGGAGCCACTCTGCACAGAGCAAACCACAGCAGGGTATCCGTCAGAGAGGCCTGGCTCTGTCCCAACTGCAGCTCTCCAGAAGCCACCACAGCCTGGGCAGGAAAGGCAGTGCAGGCAGGTGGGAGACAACAGGACCCGGGCAGCACAGCCATCTCTCCTGAAACCCCGAAGGCTTCCAAAAGCCATCAAGTTAGGGGGCTTGTGAGAAGCTGGGGCAGATTCCCATCAGGCGCACCCAGAGGGCACAGCTGGAACGCGCACAGAACGGTGGCCCTGCTGTGGAAACCCCACCGGAAGCAACCTGCTCCCAGTCTTGAGCTAAGGGAGGCTCACGTCCCCCGGGAGGGCTAGGCTGGGAAGTCAGTGGCAGGGTGGCCGTGACGCAGAGCGTCTCCTGCTCCAGCCTCACCACGGCAGGCCCTGCTGCTCAACGAGGCCCCGGCTGGTGCCGTCACAAACCCAGACGTCCGCTGGGGCCCAGAGAGGAGGCTCCAAGGCTGCCACGTGCACAGACGCAGCCCAGCGCGCCCCGCACTGGGGAAGAGGCTCGCACCGGGGGCAAGGCTGGGACCCTGCCTGGGCAGACCCTGCCCTCACCTGCCATACTGCGGATGAATCGCTCTTGGCGGTTCTCGTAGAAGAGCTGAGAGCTGAAGATGGCCTCCAGGGCCTTGTTGTTCGCCTCCTGGGCGCACAGAGCCAGCATCTCGTCCAAGAGGGCCAGCTCGTGCTCCCGCATGGCACTCACTTGCCCCAGCGTGTGCCTGACAAGGCGCAGGATCTTGCGGTTGTTGATCAGCTGCTGGTCGGAGGCCGGGTGTCCCTGCAGCGCCTGCGCCCGCAGCCGGTAGTAGGAGAGGAGCAGGAAGAGGGTCTGGGGATGCCGCTCCTTCTCCAGGTGCCGCTCCAAACTGCTGAGGCACGACTCGACCAGGGGGTGGGGGCTGGACGGGTGGAGCCTCATCACGCTGCTGAAGACCATGGAGACGTCCTTCTGGTTGAAGCGGCCCAGGCGGCTCCGGGATTCGTCCTCCAGCACTCGCACCAGCGGCGATTCCCCAGGCAGGCCTGTGACAGGGAAGGGATTAGGGACGACCGGACCCCACCTCTCGTCTTCACTAGGCACAACCGTCCTCCTAAGCTCAGGCACGAGACTACAGCCGGAGGACAGGTTGGCCGTGCCAATGAAAAGCGTAAAGAGGACTGGTTTGGCCAAGCCTGCCCAGAACACCAGCGCATCTGCGCCACGGGAGCAGTCACGTGGAGCCATTCCCACCCACTCAATCAAAGTCTTTCGTCTATCTGCAAAAGCAAGGTTTATTTAAGTCTCAAACTTCTTAAAGATAAATAATACACCTCAAAAAGTACTTTAAAAAAAGTTTTGGTTGGAAAACGAGTAAGACATAAACACACTGCCAAAGTAAAAACTGCCCCTGTACAACAGGAGTTAATCTTTTCACATTTCTAACCTTCTCCCATTTTCCAGCTTAACTTTAATCTTTCAAACTCAGCTCCTGGGGAAAATACTTTCCTCCAACTCTGGACGTATTATTCAACCATGGAAAGACAAGGAGCCAGGCGCAGAATGCGGTTACGAAAAAAGGCAAAGGCCACCCTTCGTGTGTCAGGAGAGATATTTTCAGGAGACGCATGAAGCGTTATGCACTGTATGAGGCCCTGGTAGCCCACTGGTCTCCTAAGCCAGCTGACAAGATTTCAGTTTGCAAAAGGGCTTTAAAGCAACTCAGGCAGCATGGGGTAAGTTGCTGCGTTTTATCATTAATCAAAAATCAGTCAGAAGGTGGAAAGTGAAGAATTAGTCTGAGCAGTTGCTTTGTTCCTTAAAAAAGGCCTCAAAAAAGCAGGTTAGCACTTTCATTAATGAGCGGGTAAGCGTGGTGAGCAGGGAAGAGCGACTGATGGAGAACAAAGTGTGGGTCAAAACCAGAGCAGGCCGGGGGGAGCCCAGCTGAGGGGAGAGGCGCCTGGCAGCCCAGAGTTCAGTGTCAACAAACACAAGGCGCCACGAGACAAAGGGGGGAAGAGCAGAAACTGCTTCCCTCCCCCCTTCAGCGGGATCTAGAGTTACTGCATCAACCCACAGCCGGGACCGGGCGTCTCAGCCGAGGCCTCAGCCCAGCGTGCAGCTGCGGTGGGGGGAATAAAAAAGCAAACAGCGTGGCAGGAGACGCGTAGGTGGGACAGCAGAGCGTGGGGCTGGCAGGGGGCAGGGAGGGCTGGCACCCGCCGCTGCAGGCACCTGCCAGGCATCATCCCCTTCCTCGCAGCAGGAGAATCTGCAGCGGAGAGGGAGTCCCCCAGGACGTGGCCCACCGGCCAGCCCAGAGGCTGCAGCAGCACAGGAACCCAAACCAGCCCAAGCCTGTTCTCCTGAATATTAAACACTCGGTGACACGGGGCCCACGGCTGGCAAAGGCTTCAGCCAAGACCTCGCCTCTCACACCTCGATGCTCAGATGTTTGTTGATTTTCAAGGACTGGAACAAAACTCAAGGAGACATTTATCCCGATCCCTCCCGGCGGCGCTGGCCACTGCTTCGGTTGCCCTTTGGGCTGACGTGCCGGGTGCTCCAGCCAGCTGAGCCCCCCCCCGAGCAGTCAGTCCGCCCGACTCCCTTCCTGCTGTATACCCCAAGCGGAGCCGTCTCCTTCGAAGGGTGCAGCTCCACCGGCCACAAAGCCACCATCACACGTAAATCCACACACAGCCCCAGATACCGGCTCCAGTCCCAGTACGCCCTTCCTTCTTCCGTGGCAGCCAGACCAGCAAACTCTCCTTTCGCCTCACAAACGCAAGCACCGGCCTGCGTCCCGCTGCCCTGCCCGCCTCCCCCACGTGCTGCGGGCAACCCCGCGCAGACAGACGCCGGCAGCCCAGGACACTCACCCAGCGCGGCAGCCGCGTACAGGCAGTTGACAATGCTGAAGTTATCGAACTTGGAGCAGCCGCTGATGATGGCCTGACAGAGAGTCTGAAACTCCGGCTGCTCCAGCATCTGTCCGGGCCCACGGCTCTCCCCGTTCACCGTGGCCTGGCCCTGCTGCTGCTGCAAGAGCTGGCCCAGCTTGTGGAGGGCGATGGGGTAGTGGCTGGCAGACACCTTGCTGGGGTTCTGCGTGACCCACCGCAGCACTTCCCCCACGCTGCGCGAGCGCTCTATCAGACGCTTCATTGTGAAGAAGGTGTCATAGCTCATCTTCTCATGGATGAAGTTCCAGCTCTTCCTCTTGCCATGGCCTCGAGTCCTGTAGGCGTCTGGGGGAAAGGTGTGCAGCAGCCCATGGCCGTAGGGGTCCAGGGGGAGCAGCACAGCCCGCCCCTTCGCTTTGCCTGCACAGTAGCAGGCGGGATACATCCCGGCCCCGCTCCGGTCACCAGCAGCCAGGCCCTGCAGGACTCCGGGCCGCACGCTCTCCCGGGTCAGAGCACGGAGCCATGGCAGCAGGCGCAGCATGGCGAGGGCAGGGCGGCTCGAGGAGCTTCGGAGAACCGGGAGACCCTGGGGACAAGAGCGGGGGTGAGGCGGGTGGTGAGCTCGTGCCTCTGGGACGGCTGGAGCCAGCGAGGGACGCACGGAGCCCAGGCAGGGACCCCCCGGCGCAGGGGTAGCGGCCAGCCCCACACTGCCCCTGTTCCGCTGTCCCCCCGCCACCGAGATCCCCTCAGTACTGGGACCCCCGCCCTGCACAGGCCGCCCAGCCCGAGCTCCCCCGGCCCACGCAGGCCCCGTTGTCCCGGGAGCCCCGGCCCGGACAGGGGGCCCCGCCCTGATGTCCCCTGGCCCACACAACGCCCTCCCCTCTCCCCGGGCCCCGGCTCGCACGGATCCCCGTCCGCACCGGGACCCCCGGGCGCCGTCCCCACTTCCCGCTCCCCCGGTACCGGGACCCCCGGGCCGCCCCGACCTTCCCCTCCCCCGCTACCGGGACCCCCGGGCCGCCCCGACCCTCCTCTCGCCCGCTACCGGGACCCCCGGCCCAGGCTGGGCCGCCCCGGGCCC
>VZSF01004613.1:0-20194 GCA_013398295.1 Chionis minor
ATATATATATATAAAATATCTTTGGTCAAGTTTTTTACTTTATTGTTTAATGAAAACAAGTAACAGTTAAACCAATCTTCTGCTGCCAAAATCTTAATACTACATACAGTATATTCTAGGAGATTTTTATTTAACGTGCCTTAACGTTGAACGTATAGGGCAAAACATACACCCAAATTACCCTTGTCTGATTTGCACAAGCCTGACCTATACATCAGTATCACTGGCACATCTAAATGCAAGGCCCTACTAGGAACTAATTGTTTCTTTGACTTCTGCAAAAGAAAAGGAGTGTGTTTCTCTCCCAAGTACTGGAGAGGAAAAAAGCCCCACTGTTATTGCCAACTTCTGCGTAAATTTTCCAAGTCTGGATTCTGATTCTTGGCAAACCTAATTAAGCAATTGAAAGCAAGGTTGAGGCTTCCTGCTGCCATGGCAGCCTATGAATAAAAAGCTGGTAAGTACAGGTTGTATTTATGCTGTCTTATGTACAGAAACTTGATTATTTGCTACTAAAGTTGTCAGTTGTCCATCTGAAATATTTAGACAATACTAGTGCAGTACATCCTCTGGTTAATCCTACACTTACCATTGACCATCTGTTATTCAGGAATCTATAACTGAAGTTTTAGGACAAACCCTACAAGCTGATTTCTAATACCTGAACACATATATTAAACACATAATGAAGCAGCTATGCGATGCATAACTTCCTGGCTCCTGGAAAGCAGATACCAGCAAAATCCCTGCTTAGCTCTTGCACACAAGAGGGAATTTTCTGTTGCTCCACAGATGCATCAGGACCCTTCAGTCAGAAGCGCTGTGTCCTCCACTGGTTAAAACACCTAAGAGAAGTTGCCAGCTCTGTAGCTGCTGACACTCCCTTCATCTCAATCGCTAAAGTTTTTAATTCCAACTCACCCCTCTCCTCCAGGCTACAGAAAGCACTGGAGTAACGCCTTCTCGCAGCTGGCTACATCAGGCATTTACCTCCTCAGTTGCTTTTATTTGCTGTTTCAGATTTGTTCTTATCAAGTTGAAGCCTCTTGTCTGCACCTTTGAAGCTTTGCTGTGCATCGCTTTTCCCCCTGCACTATCGCTGATGATTCACATCCCTCCCAAAACTCTTTTGAATTACAGCATTCCATACCTTGTTCCCTAGTCTTATTGTACCCCTGTGACTTTCACCTCTGAAAATCAGCTCATAGTGGGCTCGGGAACCCTCTAGCTGAGGGAAAATCATCCACTGGCACCAGAGGACACTTGGTTCATAAGTGAAGGCAGCTGGGAGTGAGATGAGGAGGTTCAGAGCTGACTGTGGAGGAAAGCTGGGGAGCTGTGGGTCTGGAAAGCCAGGAGTAAGGCTTGGACGCAGCCTTTGCCGGGGCACGGGCAGGTCGATATTGATTTGCTTGGAGTGCAGGAAATCAGGAGGCCGGGAAGACTGACCTGAACAATTCTACATATTTCAGATGAAAGGACCGACTGTGGGCTGGGAATAAACAGGCATGAGGGGACTGACTCTGGAGGAGGTGTGGGGAGGGAGGCCCCACCTTCAGACCCCGGACCAGACTTCCCGTCCTCAGGAGCTGGCGTGTGCTGCTTCTCGTCCGAGCTTGCAGTTTGCGGCAGCTACGCTAGTAAAGCAACTCTGTTCCTTATCAGGCCACACGTTGATGGGAAACTCTCACAGGCCCAGACGCTGGAAGAGCTGGTGCTCGGAAAACTGAGAGCATTTGCTTCCAGTTACTGGAATATGCACGTTTCCAACCCGTCAGTGGGACTCCAGCACACTCATACAGGGGCCTTCAGTAGGATTAGTTACGTCTTCCTTTGAGTTAGGTCCTCTCCCCTCTTTCTCTTCATCCCATTCCCTTATAACAGAAATAAAGCTTTCAGTGATATGCAAACTGATTGAAAGATGAGGCACACCAACTTCGCCCCCGCTCCTAAAAGCAATAACACAAACTCAGTCACAGGAAAGGTTCCCACAAGTAGGTTTGTTCACAGACTTGGTCTTCGGGAAGCAGAGAATGAAGGACACGCGGCTTCTGTAGCTTCAGGCAGCAGTACGTTTCCATCTTCATGAAACTGTATTACTCATCATAAAGAAGGCATCGCTGCTGTCTATACGTACAAATCCAACCTTAAAAGAGCGAGTTTTAAACAAAGATCATCCTTTAAACCATGCAGATCTGGTGGGGAAAGGCCCTTTTAAACCATTTATCTAGCTAGGAATATGGAATGGGTCAGATACCGGAGTCACGTCACCAATACAGCTCCAGGAGGGTTATGCACTGGTCTCAGTGGGTGTCAGCAGGATATATATTTTCTTGCACTATATCAGCGTATCAGTGTAGTAAGCCTGAAATTCTGCTAGGGGGAAAAAAAAAAAAAACAACTTCAAAGGAAAATGAGTGTTTTGATTGATTTTGTTTCCTCTGTAAGTCACAGACATTAGCTATGTTCAAATAACCTAAATGTTATAAACCAGTAATAAAAAAACCACCATCCAGAATGCAGAATTCTGCTTTTCTTTCTTGTCTTTATATTGAAGACCAGCTTTAACTCTTTTCCTCCCATTTCAGCTAAGTCAGATGCTTGAAATTATCAAAACATAATATTCCCTCCATTTTCATAAGCAGATTCTCAGCTTTTAGCTTGCCATTCTGATTAAAATAAGGTCTTACAAAGTTTTAACTCCCTAAATTAATGATAAATACTTGAGATCTTGACACTTCTATGACAATTATTTTCTGAGATCCATTTTTTCCCCTCTTAATTGCTAACATACTAATGTTGCAAAATGATATTTCACAGGCGCATTACTTCAGAAGTTACTTATTAATGCCAGGATTTTCCCATAGCACTAAACCTAGGTTGCAGTTGTCTCCTTCTTCTTAGTTCTGGCATGACTTTGACCGGTTGAATCCCCAAATATGTATCAGTAATCAAAAGGTATATTTCAGTACAGGAGAACCTGTTTGGAAGAATTCTTCTCATTTCTTCTCTGCTTGTTTTATCTTTGCTTGAGATGTGAATAATTCATAGGCCTCTGTCTGCTTTACAGTCAAACGCATTCTGTCCACCCAAGACTGTTCGACTTTGTGATTTATTATTTAATAATTTGCAGGGCTGCGCTGTTGTAAGGTGAGCATTGTGACTGCTTGCAGAACTGTTACAATCTGGTCTAGTTAGCTGTCCTTTCTTTCCCTCTCTCCAAACAGCAGCAGTTATTGATTTTTTTTACAAACCTCTGCCATGTAATCCCACAGCTGCTGATCTCAAAGCTGTTACTATAAAGCAAAAGTTGGCCCTTCTTCTTGAAAACAAGAAGTCATGTTTTGATTCACTTTTTCTTTCTTTTTTTTTTTTTTCAATTGTTTCTTTTTTCTCCTTCTTTTGTGCCTTAGTCAATGACAATATCCAGGAAGTGCCACTGGCTTCTCTTAAGGATAAAAATGAAAAATGAAAGCCTTTGGGGGAAATACATGCTGATCCTTTCATTACACCTGCAAAAAACGCCTGTCTGAAACTTTTCAACCTTTGAAACTTTTCCAATGGAAGTTGAGCTACTTCATCTATTATCTTGGTAACAATTACACATAGTGTTGTCTCCCAATAATATGGTATTTGTGTTTAAATCCCACTGCAAGTTAACAGTCACATATAATAGTGAAAAGAACTATTCCAAAAAACACAGTGACTCCTAATTCTTAAAGATTTACTATGCTGCCAAGCACAGCGATACTAATCAGTGTGCAATTAGGGCCTGATCGATTGGCTTCAACTGACTTTGGATCAGGAGTGTAGCAGGCACTGAGGGCACAGGCACAGCAACCGTAGTCCCTAGTGAATTAACTTCTGTACAGGCTATTTTCTACCTGCCAATTAATTACAGGATTTGCAGCCTTTGAAGACTAAAGACATTATAGGACAAAACCCAAATTATATCACTTTTGCTAAGAATGAACCCTCAGTAAAACATCTGTGGAAATATTCTCATACTGTCCTCTTCCTCTCTAGTCCATGCCTTAATCACACAGTTGCACTAAAGCGTTTAAGTTTATGCCTAAACCAGGAGGATAAACCCTTCTGGGACAACGAACACTTCAGTAACATCCTGGCTTCCTTTCAGCATTAAGACTTGGCGTACACAAGCTTGGGGACTCATACTACATTGGGAGGGAAACCCAGTCCCTTGGGCGAGGCTGGAGCTGGTCATTCGCCAGCCACAGACCCCGAGACTTGCACGGAGGATTCGGGACCAGGATTCCTGGATATTTATGCGAGGTATTTGAAAGTAAGTTTAACTGTAACTCAAGATGCATACAGAATTACCCCAAATGGAATCTACTTCTTATCCCTAACTACAGCGCTTTGTTTTACTACTCTACCACCTCGCACTCTGGTTTCTATTATGGTTATAATGGCTTGTCTTTAGTAATAACTTAGAACCACAGAATCACCTAGGTCGGAAGGGACCTTTAAGATCATCAAGTCCAACCATCAACCCAGCACTGCCAAAACCACTACTAAGCCATGTCCCTCAGCACCATGTCTACCTGTCTTTTAAATACCTCCAGGGATGGCGATTCCACCTGGGCAGCCTGTTCCAATGTTTGATAACCCTTTCGGCGAAGCAATTTTCCCTAATCCCCAACCTAAACCTCCCCTGCTGCAAACTGAGGCCGTTTCCTCTTGTCCTATCACCTGTTACCTGGGAGAAGAGATCGACCTCCACCTCTCTGCAACCTCCTCTCAGGTAGTTGTAGAGAATTATCTTCTTCTGGTAGAAAGATTTTTGTACAAACCTAAGTCTTGCAAAACTTTCTGCAAATAGATAGATTTGACTCAGCCATATACTTTAAATCAGATAATTCAAGAGAGGCTCATTAATACAAAATCCTTTACTCTTGGTTTACTTTAGTTTGACTAGATACTGCAAGGCATGCCACAGTTGTTCCACGTACATCTTGGTTGGCCATGAATGGAAAGGCCTGAAAATAAACTCCAACCCACTGAGAGTTGTTGTAACAAGCAGAGATCCTTCCCACAGCAGAGCAGGGCTGCTGCCTTGCGTGCAAGCTCAAGTTTCTGAATTACTTTTACCTTCAGCTCTGGAGGCATACTGGAGGAAGAAAATACACATCTCTGCAAAGACAGCCTCAGCTGAGAGGGAGAATTTATTTCCCTTTTCTACTTATTTCTGTCTTCCATTATTTATTCAAGCCAGGGAGTGGAAACAGTAGGATTTTGGCAATGCCTGATGTTTTACATTAATAGTATTGGAAAATCTTTATGATAGCAGATACTCACGTTGCTAGAATACTTGCACTCTGCATATTGCTACTCCACTAGATTTTTCTTTAAAAACATAGACAATGAAACAAAGTAGTGCAATAATACAGTAAACCTTCCAGCTCACCATGAGGTGGGTAATTTGATTGTTTTCCAAAGCAAAGCCCTAAAAGATGCACCTTTTTCCCTCGAACACAAAACCTGAACGCACTTAGGAGTTTTTTTCTTGGGCATTTCAGAAATCTGACAGATTTACCTACCTAAACTATACATTGTCTTCCACTCTCTCCCACCACCCCTCAGTTCCAGCCCACAGGCTTGATTTTACACCTGGGAAAACCACTACTCAGAAGCTCTTCCTTTAGACCTCTTAGTTTGAAAGGTCCAATAACCCAGATAAAGAAGAGTACTTAAACTTGCATAATACCTTTAATGACTCCCTGGGGGAAGCTACTGCACAATTTATTTAACTCTTTGTACATAGACTTTCATCCTGGGTGCTTATATGTTAATGACCTCTAATGTGCAAGCCATTAGCACCTTTCACCATAATCTCCTCCCAATGTCCATTTAGATTACAGTAATGGCCACTAGTAATGTAAAGTAACAGCTACCAGCAATGATATCATCATAATGACTTCACTTCACAAGACTCCTGATATATGGTAATCGCATACCCTTGCATACAGTTACCTAAAGCATGGAATGCAGGTACCTTGTCCAGATACTCCAATTCCCATCTTTTATAGATATGGACCTTCACTTTGATGTGCCTGCCTCCACGGACATTATCTTAGAGTCAAAAAATGAAACAGTTTAGCCTGTATTTCCAGGCCTAAAGCAGAAATAAATTAAAAATTTATGTACCCGGTTTTTGGGTTTTTTTTTCCAGATAGGAAAGACAATACTATGAAGGTTAGGGATAGTTGTGATGGCAAAATAACATTACTGAAACGAGGAATTTCTGAAGACTAATCAGACCCTTAGACTGAAGTAGCAGGACAATGACATTAACAGTTAGCTTGCTCCTGCATACAAAAAGTATACTGCAGACAAAGTGCTTCTCACACTGCACAAATAATCTCACTGATTAAAATAGGTAAGAATCGTCAATTATGTACATTTTGAATTCCTTTGGTCCATAAATCTGTATCGTACCTTAACTATTTCCCTGCTAAGAAGCCATTTTTGAACGGAAGAAATAGCTGACCAATTTTCAGTATCACGCATTTCCCCGCCTTTTCTTTTACATGCAGCTTAACTTTGGAAAATCCCAAGCACAGCTTGAAGTGATCTTTGCGGGGCTTTTTTTCCCGTCATAATGTAGGGGGGGAATAGTCAACTCTAACACCACCAATTGCAATACTCTTTGTGCAGAAGTGGGGACAGAGCCAATTACCCAGAATATTCAAGCATACTCCTTCGTGTAACAGTATCGACTGTAGTATTTACTGCAGAGAAGCAGGTGCATACTTTAAATACAGACCTTCATGAGATCCTGAGTGCTCTGAAGGCCTTCAGCATGTCACGAGAGGAGACCTCCAAAAAAAGGCCAATTCTGACAGTTTCGTTCCCAGCATAATTTCACTTTATTACAAGAGAACAGTATGTAGATTGCTGGCTGAATATACAGGAAAGAGACACCTTAGGTTATTAGGCAACTCCAGAACTTCATCAGTCTACACAGACAGTTTAAAATGAACTGAGCTACTGATGAGGGGGGTCTTTCCCTCTCTTCTCTTCCATTTATAAGGTCTAAGTATGTTCATACATCAGAAACTTCTCTTCATCGTTAGGTCTGGCAGGTAAATCCCAGCCCCTGGTACAATAGCAGCTAGTATGCTAGTAATCGCTGAGAGATGGATGAATAATTAATAATAGAGATAAATAACTGATTATTAAACAAGTAAATGTTTTCTTCTGTAACTGATAATGCAAACAGTTTCTAGGTTATATTCTGCTTTCCAGCGAAGGCTTCCAAACATTACCTTCAATACAGACAAAAGCACCTCAGATAGTTCTTTCATACGGAATGGTAAATTATGTTATTTTTGTATGCTTTTGTACACTATTCCCAATGCTTATTGCATATTCACTTGTATACATCCAGTGCAACATTATTATCTTGTTTTGATTTTCTTTCTTCCCCCACCCATACCCCCCTAACCTCCTGCCAACAGTTGGGGAAGCTGCTAATACTATATTGTATATTCATTATCCTAGCTTTTTCTTTACAAATATCATTATAACATCCTGCATTTGTAAAGTAAATAATTAAACGTTCTAGAAAGTCTTATAGGACACAGTAATCTAACAGATGAAAGACATCAGAAATGTGAAAATCAAGTGGAAGCACATGTAATATGTATCTTTTAAAAGAGTTTTCATAAAATAGGGTTAATGTGTTAATCAACCATATTTAAAATGCTAATTAATCACTGACTTAGAGTCTATTCATAAATAATTGAATGTCCTATTTATGCAGAATTTCTTGTACTTGGAAATTTGTGGCATTCATTCTGGTCTTGCTGGATGCAGCACAGCATTAACACTCATTTAACTCTCTTAGCTCTGTATTTGGGTAGTGCACTCACAACTGCCTGCTAGTCCGTTACATTTGCCAATCATATTCTTGCAATTAACTTAATCTGTCCCATCGCTACATATGTCATTGTGATGGCAAAATACAAAGAGCTGCACTAAACGTCACATTTTTGCCAGCACTCCAACCATAGAAGCGAGAGGCACAGAAGATGAATTTTGGGAGGATCAAGCCAGTTGTGGATATTCTATATTTCCCCCACACACACCCTTCCAAGGCATCTCCCCTTTCTCCTTTGAAAGCTAGTCAAGTCCCTAGACATGGGAAGTAGTCCACACTCAAACAGCACTGGGTTTAGAATCAAGTTTCTAATGTTACAATACGTATTTCTTCTCTGAGGACTCCATCTCAGAGAATGTGTATGTATTAGTTTTCATGTTTATACCCATGATACTGGCTGCAATGTGAGATCTACACACGTGTATAAAGGTGAAAATAGTGCTGGTAAACACAGCATCTTTAGTTTCCAGCTAAACTCAAACTCCTTTTGAGAGGATGAAAGAGATGATCCCTGACAAAGAACGTGATCGAGATTGTCAGAGAACTAGTTGAAAATTTCTGTATGAAAATACCTGTGTCAAAACCTTAACTCTTCATGATTTTGATGAAATTCGCAAATGTGGATTGCTTTAAAGCTTCACTGTTACTTAAAAAGGGTGTACGTATACTTACAAAACAATAGTAAAAAGCTATTGGGGGTAATACACATTTTCATGCTAATAAAATGCTAACTCTTAAAATAAAATTCCAGTAGCACAGGAATAGTCTGAATTCTCAACGCATGTCCTAAGTGGGAATTTTTTTTTTTTCTGGTTTCTCCCTACTTTGGTATGAAGAGGTAAATTAGTCCTTGCCTAATGTGATTTAGTGGACAGGCTGGCAATGTAACTTGTCATTAAAGAATGAGAATAAGAAGAAGAATAGATGCCTCCTTCTAATCCTTTTTGACAGCCTAACAGAATACCAATTTACTATTTGATGAAGGCTTCAGGATGTTATGAAACCTCTGCAGGGAGTTCAGAGTTCTGTACAGAAAGGGATGAAGATGAGAAGCAGCCAAAGTTGGTGGGGAAAAAAATGGCTCTGGAACAGGAGCCGCTCTATAAATGGCTGGTTGCAAGCCAGTTGGCATCCCTTAAAATTTGGACACTCCAACTAACCCAATGGAAAGAAAAGTAGCTGGTGGACCTTGTGGAGAATCATTCGGCATTGAAAGAGAGAGAACTGCTTCAAGGGACAGAGAAAGCTTTCCAAAGCAAGCTTGGGCTGACAGCTGCCTGTCAGCACGCTTAGGAATATTTGATATGGTTGGCCATGTTTCCATGGTACTGCGGTGTGATTATCGCTATTAAATGGCACATCTTTGCCTTTAAGACCCTCTTAAAAAAGGATTCATAATCCAAACGCATGACTCCAAAACAAACACTTTTCTTTTCCCTACCGGGTAGGTAGTACCTGCACAGCTAAAGCTGACAAGGGGCAATTCTAAGTTCAGTAACTCTCCTTCTCCCCAGAGAACAGCCTCTGGGCTAGTGTAAGCAAGTAAACAGCAGTCTAGAAAAGAGCTACTTCTGAAATATTTTGCTTTTATCATGTTACCCAAGAAATACTGATCAGCACTAAAGTGGAAATCCAGTATCCAAATGCTTTGGAGTTCTCGCTTTGGAGGAGTTCTGCGGAGGTACACAATTTCCTATTCCATTCCTATTTCCAAGGAAAAAAGCACCTATTTTTGAAATGCAACTTTTTGCCAGATGTCACTTAAAGGTATTTTTCAACAGCCCTCTTCCCTCAAGAGCCTAATTTAAAAATAATGACCTTAATGAGCATTGCTCACAACACACATACCCAGCAACGTGTTATTTTCAGCAGCAAGGTAAATTGGTTTGTGATCCAGATTAGTCTTTTCTGGCAGGTCTGTAATTCAAAGAATTACAGTGACAGTGCGAGAAGCAGCAATTCTAGTGGAAATGATCCTTAGTCAGTACAGAGGCTTTGGCAGCGGTGAGAAACACAAGGTTCTCCTGCAATCATTACGCCTTTTGCCAATCATGCATGATGCGGTTAATATGTTGATGATATCTCTCTCTAACATATTGAGTTAGTGTTTGCGTCTATCCGCTTCCCTCTACTGGACAAAATCAGAGCTGTTCAAGTGTTTATGATATCTTGTCATTATAAGTGGTTGGCCCAAGAGAGGGACACATGCCCTGTGACAATGAGCAACTACTAATGGAGATTCTCCTTTAGCTCGAGTGATAGAAGCTTGTGCTGTTGGAGCAGAAGGTCATGAGTGCAATTCTTCCTGTTAAGTTACGCTATTAAGCTGATAACCATGATGGCTGCACGCCAGCAGTGAACAGATACACCTCCACCCTTTCTGTTCTGGGTTAGCACTGTTCAACCTCCTTTAAACTGCCGCCTTTTCTCTTGTCTCCAAGCTCCTTTTTCAGTCAGAGATGAAAGGAAAAGAGAAAAGGCTGGGAGAAGCTTGCTCAAAAAACCCCCAGAAGAAACCCTCCTGGGCTGGTGGGCCAGCATAACTTCTACTCTACAGAAAGCAGCCCGTAGTTATGCCAGAAATGCTAAGTGTTGCTCTAGATGTTGTTTGGGAGTTTGCTTGTCCCAGAACAGTGGAAAAAACACAGAGCCTTCTCTCTATCAGTGTATAGCTCAAAGGGGGCTATGATGGTGTTAGATGCAGCTTGAAAAGAGACTTTCCCATCTTTCTACTGAAAACAGGGCTCCTGTGGCAACCCTCCTCCTGCAAGTCAGCACTAAGGATCCCGGAGACAGTGCTCATTGTTATCATGCCCTTGTTCTCTTTCTCTACATTTTTTATTTTTTGTCTCCCAAGCTCATTTCTCTCTCCATTCCACCCAGTACGCAACAAGATGGAAGTGAAAATTGACTTCCTTTTGTGAGCTTTGGTACTAAAAACCTAACGCATTGCTTTACGAGGTGGAGTGTGGTTGTATAGGGTATTTCAGTCCCAACCCATCTCTATTTCAAAGTCATACTTTAATCTGGAATGTCAGGTAGAACATGAAACAATATTAATCTATGCTACATAAATAATTTCCTTCAATTATCAGGAAAGAGCAGCAAGACATGAATTTTCAGGTTGATTGAGTTTTAATCTCCAAGTTCAAAAATTAATAATTTAAGTAGGTGAGTTGTTTTTTTAAACAGAAAATTAAAGGTTTGATATTTCCCTTCCTAGAGAAAGAAAAAAAAGATAATTTGGATCCAAAGGTCAGCGAAATGTTCACAGGTTGGAAATGTGACAATTATGAAATTATTCACAGAAGGAAATACTTAGAATTCAATGCAAGACACCCAGATTCATCACAAGGCACAAGAGATTGACAATCTATTATGAATGCCTCACATCACAGATAAATATTTCAATGCAAATAAATAAAGGATGCTGAGTGTTTCTCTTCTGAATGACTTTTCACAGCTCACTGAACACAATAGTTCTGGGACTCCTCCATGTCCCAGACTCCTGTCCAAACTTTGGCATCCCCAAAGGCTTCCTGTGTTGAGCACAACCAGGTTACACTGTGATTTCAATTTGGAGTTACAAAGAACCAATTAATCAGTTTCCCTCTAACAGAATGCAAAAACATTCTTTGGTGCATTAGGATGTTCACAGAGATTGTGAAACTGGCCTGGTTTTGTTTTGTGCTCCCTTGTAATTACTACGAAATGTACCGTTCTTGTCAAACCTAATGACTTTTCTTTTTGGTGCAGGGGAGAAGAACACAGAAAAGACAATGATGTCTCTAAGCATATGGCTGTTTTACTCTGCAGATGGATACAAGAATAAACTAAGACGTACGTCTGGTGAACTGTGTTCAAATAAAGCTTTTCTGTTACTGGTTTCTTACCTGCCACTATGATTATTCTTCTTGATCTGTGTTGTATGCCAAAAGCCCAAAAGAATAAAAATATTCTATGCTGAGATTGTTTTCCCCTTGTTTTCAAGCAAGTGTTTTAAAAGGATACTTTCAGAAGAAAGGGTTTTTCTTTTTTTAAATAGGGACCTGCTTTGGATCCTTAACTGTTTTCATCTGTTAAAAGTAATTGTATTATTTTAACCACTAGCAGGAAATTCCACGCTGCGTATTCCTTCATATGAAGCCATTTGTAACTTTACAGCTTTTTAATTTTGCAACAGCTGCGTAGAAAAGAAAAATGACAATGTAGAACTACATCACTCATGGCTGCTTCTCCATTAAAACAATATAACTAGAAAATGTTTGCATGTTCGCAATAAATGCTGAAAAGTACATTTGAGTGAACAGAAAGAAACATTTTCAAGACTTGCAAAGATACCAAGCTGGTCTAGAAGGCTTTCCATCTAAGACTCTAGCAAATGAGAGCTCATCAGTTACTCATTTGAACTTTAATAAAACTTAATCCTTTTAGAGAAGGGGAGAGCTAAACTCAGGAAATTCAGTGTTCCTCTGATTATAACTGTACAGAAAGATTTGCATGGAAAATTTGCTTTAAAGTATTAAGTGACATCAACATATGGGAGTGAAACATCCCCAGTGGATGCTGGAATATGAATAAAATTACTATTTCATAATCAGATTATAGACACATTCTAAAGTTTTTAAAAGCAACTACTCAGCCACATTTATGCCGCAACCCAAAGACCTATCCTTGATACGAGCCTGGTTTTCACAGAACGGAGGTTACACACTAAATAAAGACCATGCTGCTTCCAAGCATCCACAGCCCAGGGTACCGCTATATCATCAGTCTCTTCTCAAAATACTGACTAGTAAAGACACATCAAAGAACAGTTGCAATCAACTGAGAATTCTGGAGAGTGCTTTGCTGCTCATATACTTTCTGAATCCTGACTGCTGTTAGCTAGGCTAGGGAGGATGCGGGAAGAGTGGAAAAGAGAAAGGGAAGTTTGTTCCCCTAGAAGACAACAATATTGAATCCAGATGGACAACGTTTATAATACATTTACAGACTTGAGACATCCAGCAAATAAGAAACCATGCTCATAAAATATTTCTGTGAAACATATAAAATAGACAAACATTACAATATAAGCAATCAATGCACATGTAAATACACATGTGCATACTAGGAGTAGAGAACTACGTGTTCATACGTCCAGACTATTTGCTCCGAACTATTTTCAAGCGTAATTTGAATATGGAAATATCTATGAGAATTAGATACTACCACATATAACCTCCTCAGGTCCTGCAGAAAGGTAGCACATAGAACTATGTTTCTGTCCGACAAGTTCAGACTTTTCATGAAACAAGTTTTGCTGTTTATGGAATAATTTATTAACCTGATTTCCACAGCATGTACATTTCTGCTCACTAGCTCTTATTTCCATCACTTTTGCTGCGAAATCTCTGTTGCCTAGAAGAGGTATGCTCCACATTGTCACCTCTCTGGAGCAATGGCATTAGTAGGATCTTTTCCTGCTGCTGGGCCACCTATTTTCAGGAAACAATATTACAGAATTTACTTTTCTGCCAAATGTAATGAGCAAAATGGTTCAAAAATGATTAGTGGAAAACATGCAGACAAAAAAAGTATATAATTTCCTTAGGGGACCATATTTGAAAGAAATATCACAAGCTTTGAAATTTCTAAGTTCCAATCACATGATTTTGTGATCTGAATTCACCCGAAAGAAAATTTTGCAGCGCTCTTCAACCTCCATTGCACAGCAAAGCCCAACCCAGAGCATGAGTTAGATTGGCTTAGATTCAGGTCTCAAACACAGGCTCTGCTCCAGCAAATACTAAATATCTCAGTAAAACAAAAATTAAGCCGTATAGAAAATTTCGTAGACTCTGTGATCATCTTTTCAGTCACTGGCAAGTATCAATGGAAGAATATGACAGCAGCAAGAACCGTGATATATTGCGGTGATTTGACAACTCAGGCCAGTTCCCCAGGAAAGCCAGCCAGGACACGGAGCATACCAGGAGTTTTCATCACATGAGCAGTCAGTGAGCAAGAAGTTCCTTCCACGTTCCGTGCTATACTTTGATCAGGTGCTAAGACTTATTATCCGTAAGTACAAAATATGGGAAAGCACATAGGGAAACAGCTTCTCACAAATTTCTGATAACGCCTTTATGTGTGTCATAAATATTGATTGCTGCTGATTCATCACTTTCCCACCCAGTTCTCCTTAACGGGACAAAATGAATATACAGACACGGCATTTATGTGTCACAGGTACAACCCGACAGGATTCTGCTCTGATACCATGGCAGGTCAAATTCAATCATCAGATACAAGAGTTAGGTTCCTATTTGATCCCTTCACCTTAATCCAAAAATATACATTTGAAATCAATTCTCTCTGTTCAACATCACAGGAAATTACATATATCCCAGAACTGATTCAGGTATCGGTTGACTCAAATTACATTTTCTAATGCACTGAAATACATGTTATGGTAATGACACCAAGGAATAAGGGAAAACAGGATGAAAACAAGACTTATTCCTGATATGCAAGCAAGATGGGGGGTTTTTTTCAATTTGCAGTGCAGTTTTATATTGATTTTTGGTATGAGAAAGCTCTGTCAAGTTCTCATTCTAAAATTTTTAAATGTGTATACTAAACTGATAAAATACAAAAAAACTTCTTTATATTTGCAATCCAACATCATTTCTCTTGTGCCTCCACACACGTCGATGCTGATGAAAAGCGTTCATTGCTTTCCTCAGTGTAGACCTACACAAAGCATTTTCAGAGAAAAGCTCCTGAACTCTAACACAGCATAGAAAAAGAAGGACAGTATTTTGTAGGTGTGCTTTTTTACAATTCAACAACTGTTAATAGGACTAGCATTACTTTAAAAACACACACACACAAAAATCAGTGTAAAAAGTTACATTCCTTTTTTTCCAAGACGAACCTTTTCAACCTCTGCCAATGCATGGAAACCTCCAAACAGGGTCCTTAATTCAGACAAAGCATTTCCGCACATTCCTAAGCCCATCCATATGCAGGATGCTCAGCTTCGTGGAACGCTTATGCTCCGTCAGCATCAGCAGCATAGAACCACATGTTCAAGCCATGTCCTGAACAGGGACAGCTTTCCCAGCTGGGCCAGACACGGACAACCGCTAAATACTTCTGAAAACCCCATCTGATGTTTCTAGCGAATGCTTTTCTTTTCCACTTCTCTCATCTGGTAAAATTTTCAGGTTTCTGGGATGCCTCATGTATCTAGCCTATCCACATGAGATCTACCTTCCAAATGACTTTTAGATAGCTGCTTCCAGCATTCTCTGTGACAGAAAACTTTTTTTTTTTTAATCCCTATAGCATTCAACATGTTATTGTTTCACATAAATGGTTACAATTCTCAGTTTTCCTACATTTTGAATAAGCTTCCAGGCCAAATGGGAAGAAGCAATATTTGGTCCTTTTAACAAACACAATAATGCCTCTTTCTACTACTAATATTTCCATCCTGCGGTACTTCCAGGACTTTACCGTCGTGTTTGTTATGTATGACACAAACTGTAGCACTTCTAAATTATTTTTTTTCCTGTCTAAAATTTTTTAAAAATCTATTTTGTCAGGAACACCAACAGTTCCTTATTTTTCTGAAGGTGTATCTGATACTGACACAATCTCATTCCTCCACTCATTCACTGTAATTGAACAAACACTCACCGTCGAAGACTCCAGATTCCAGCAGACTCTGAAGTACATGCTGACCTTACCAACCCTGTTAGGATTATTTTGAACAGACCCCTGAAAGTCATTGCTGGTCCAACATCAGTTTCTACTGATCCTACGTTACCATTTTCAGTTAATTATTACTAGCATATGAATCATAAAAGCATTAAAGGTTTGGTTCTACGGACAAGTTACTACAATGTAAGCTAAGGTGTGGATTTATAAGGAATAGCAGCTACCCCGCAGTCACTTCTTTTGCATGTATCCTTATTCCAGGGTAAACATGAAGTTGCGTCTCTCCCCACCTTCACTGAGGGGGTAAAGCCACCTCACTTTTACTGGGAAGTGAGGACACAGATAGGGGCAATTGTTAGGGAGCGGTTATCGCTGTAAGCCTCCCAGGTTGCCCGAGGACAACTTGTGCTCGTAGCCTTTCCAAACACTAATCCTTCTCCCTTATCAACTCCAGTTGGGCAGAAGGTTATTTGCAAGCAGCAGAACAAACAGGCAAAGCGGACAGAAACAAATTCCAAAGCGCATTCGTTGGAGCGGGGAGTTCCTCACACTAGTTCCGAGCAAACGCATTCACTCTGCAATCACGCTGAAGGATGGAGGTTTTCAAAGAAGCCATAAATATTTGTTAGTTCATTAAGGCTACATTGTAAGAGATAGGCGTTAATTTTCAAGTTAATGCTCACTGGACAAACACAGCACTGGCAACGGCGGTGCAGCAGTCGTGTCGACTAATGAGGTACTCCAAGAAGTAGCTGGTTACTCACTCTCCAAACATGTACATACACTCAAGCTTTCAGAATGACTCAGTCAGCACCTGAAGATGAGTCTTGAAAGCTTGTTTACGGTGTTGCACCGTACTGTACATAATACAGCTGGATGTACTTAATAATCCCAGTAGTTAGCGCACAAATCTATAAAAAAGCAAATAATAAATATCTGGGTTCCCAGAAGTGGGAAAGCTAGATGCAATGTTAAATAAGGAATTACCAGCAGACCACACTGGAAATTTCCTAATACCCACTCTTTAGACTCCGAGTGTGCTTCTGATGCAGACTCCCAACTCCCCTGACATTAACTGCTTCATAATAGATCTTCCTGGATGCATGCATTAGCTCTGGTGGCAATCAGACCTCCGCGGCTACACACGCTCCACGTGTTTAAAAACAAAGGTCATTTGGTGAAGACGTTATTAGTTACCACATACGATTTTGCAATGTAGACTACTGTATACTGTGATGTAATTGGGAAAAAGGATGGCAGTGAATAGATGTAATTATATGTAGAACCGGTGACACGCCACATACAATTCGGAAAGTACAACACAATCAGAGTGTCAATTATTTAAACCATAATTAACATAGCTCTGCATGTCTTTCCAGGGCTCTCACAGAACATAGAGCATTGTTATAGTGGAAGAAAAGAGAAAATAAAATATTAATGGAGGACTGCTTTGTTCTCAGCACAGTGAGATAGAGGTGGTTGTAAAAACCGGATTCCTGCAGTTGCTACCGCTTTAATTAGGAAGGTCGCTATCTTCCTAGACTTCCTTGGATTCCTTTAATTTCCACAGAGGAAAACGGCTTCTGAATTTTATTGAACACAGTTGAATTTTTATTTTCAAAAATCAAAACAGAAACATTTCTTGGCATCTGTTATGAGCACTGGGTGTTATTTGCTCTTTAGAGATAAAGCTGTTTTTATACAGGGATATAGCTTGTGGGGAAAAAAAAGAAGGGCCAAATATATTCGTACTGGGAAAGCTGCTCAACAGGGATATCACAGTCAGCAGAAAATATCTAGCCAACCTAATTCATCCCATGCTAGAATCCACTTAAGGCCAAGGAAATACAATAGATAATATACAGTTTCACAACACCGATCCAAACGCTGCCTTTAACTCATTCACTCCTGGAACCTAACAACTCCTTTTCTGGAAAAACAGTACAACTCAAATAGGGGGAAGAGCTTCAGCATCTCCTTGCGCTGGTGTGGAGATGGTAGTAGTAGGAAACCATCTGCGTTTTGTGACTAAACGGAAGCTTGGCCATTCTTCATCTGAATTTCAGTTCATACAGAATCACTGACAAAGCACGCCAAACTAACACTGAAATACAAAACAGTGGCAGAAAAATGACTAAATGGAACTTCTTATCAATGTTACAGTAAAGGTACTTGGGGCTTCAATTATATACATGTTATTTAGTATAAAATTAGAAAAATATCTCCCATGCATTAACAGGTAGGAAAATTGATATATTTTAGTTACTTCAGGTTTGTATTTCTTTATGTCACCCTTGCATTTATAATTGTTTATGGATCTAACAATGAAAACAAAATATAACCTATGAGAATAAGATATATCTTGCTTTTGTATTTCTATAGTCTTTTATACCCTTTCATTTAAGTGTGGTGTGGATTCATAGGTACTAAGAGTTATTCTGTGGCAGAACAAATTCATAAACCACTGTCCACAAAGCACGTGGAAATAATTTACTTTTTACCCAGCACATGCTCCCACTATGATCTTTCGAATGAAGAAATACAGATAGACATCCAAGCTACATCCAAAGCCACCACAGGTAGGACATGTAGGTTAAACCTTATAGAGGGAGTTTCCACAATGGAAAAAGACAAAACAAAACAAAACAAGGCCTGCATAAAATCTGCATTTCAACTCTGAATGCCATTCTTGTAGTTCATTCTCGGACATCACTCCAGTCAAAGTTGCTTCTAAGTATGAAAAACAAGACGGGAAACATGAGGAGAGGTTATCCATGTGCTGTTTGGGGTAGCTCCAACTCTAATACTCTGCCTTTGATTTAAGAAAGCGCTTCCTAACTCAGCCCGCAACCAGTCAACACTGCGCTCGCTTCTTTTGAGGAGCAAAGATTGTTGGATGTTTGAACGAACTGAATGCAAACATGATCAAGCTGCATTTACTCCTATAACTGTATACAAAATCACCTTTCATGAATCCAAGACGTCTGGGTTGGATTAATATTGCAGACACTTTGGAAGATGGCAACCAGTGCCACTTTTCACATATCATTTATTCAGATACAGTTTCCATAATGTGGCTTGTAATTGCATGAAACTTCATATTTTCCATAAAGATGCATGCAAATGGGGCTGAAGACCTATTTAGAAGACTTAAAAGATTCATCGCTCTTGTGATGGTTTTGCATTCGAGTGAATTTCATTCAAGTATCGGTGACCTTATTAATAGACCCAAACACTTCTGCTTTACCATTTTTACTAAACATGTCTTGTTAACAGGTCTGCTTGAAAAGCAAATCAGCAGAGAGAGCTCATCCTTTGAACTATCACCGCGAAGCAACCTCCACGAGAAGAAACGGCACTTGCAGCAGCACGTCTATGCCCCAGAACAACCACCTGCACCAGGGCATCCTGCCACCCAGACGGCTAAAGCAGGGAGGGGGGTAAAGACCCCGCCAGCCTTAAGCATGGCTGTAGTTACAGGCCTTGAAAAGTTTCAAGAGTCTTCCAAAACTTGGGTGCCCATAGCCCAGCCCGCCAGGCAGGCACCCAGCACGGCCCTGCCGCCTGCCCGCAGGACTGGTGTCACTTCTCCTGCCAGCCTGGCCATTTGCTGCTGTTTACTCCGCTTTCAGCGGGGACTCTGAATCACGGCTGCCGACACGTCATTTCCAGATGTTTTTCCTGATTTACACGAGGCAGCTCTTCCCAGCAGAACAGCCGAACAGGTCAGTGTGGCTGCAGATGGGGGGGACGGTGGCGAGCACCCGCGCAGCACAGGCCTCCAGCAGGAAGAACAGAAAAGGACTCGCGCGTCTTCGACACTGTGATTCATTGCAGATTTCATAGATAATAGCAATGATCTCATTTTATGATCTTCAGGCCCAATCCTGTCCCCACTATAATTAAAAAATAAACTTCAACTGATTTTAGAGAAAGCACAAACACCTCTCTTCTGCTCCCCAACTGAAGTTCCTCTATATATTTATTTTTGACAGCTATTTTATAAATTCTCTATGTAACTCTGGCTGACAAGACTTTTGCCACTGACTGCTATGGAACTAGTCATTATGTTTAAATGTTTAAAAAAAAAAAAATCTCAGTAACTCAACATAAGGAAAGAGGTGCTTTAGGAAGCAGACTGACAGAGAAAAAAAAAATCAGAACAAAATGGGACAGCTGAAAAGAGTTTCCATAAATTAAGGTTCAATTTTTCAATTTATAGCAATTTCTATAGGATGTAAAAAACAAAGAGCGAAGCATTTGTAACAAGATGACTCAGTGGTCCACACCTGGACACTCACCAAATGATGACAGTGCAAGCTGACACTAGGAAGAGAGATTGCTTATCAGTAAAAATGTGATAAACAGCTTAGCCAAAATACTATTTCTCACATTTTTGTTTCACAGGTAGTGAAAAATATTTTTGAAGCTCTATAAAAGGTTTATTTTACTCTTTCCTTCTTTTTTATTGACTTTTTTAGTCAGAGAGAAAAAAATCCCTTATTCTTTTAAAGTGGAAATTCACAATTTTCTTTATTAAGAACCCAAATGGTAAATTAAAAAAAAAAAAAAAAAAAAAAA
>VZSF01004613.1:20204-140204 GCA_013398295.1 Chionis minor
AAAAAAAAAAAAAAAAAAGAAAAGGCAGGTTTCAAGAATTAGGTGGAAGACCTGGCACTCCTTCAGAGTTTCAGCACAAGGAAGTGCCTTGTTGTTTGTCCTGTTTTGAGGACAAAGAAAGCCAATACGCATATGTAATACAGGTATTATTCATTACTATACTGATACAGATCAAGATCACCACCACCTTGTAAGCAAGAAAATAATAGACCAGACTGTATAACCCCAGTTGAAGTTTAGATGGAATAATTATAAAATCACACTATTCCTCCCAAGCTCTTACAAACATAGACCTAACCAGGTCCTGAGCAACAGAGCGGGCCGGTCTGAAGGCAGGTATACGATGGACTCCGCTGCTTATCCATGGAAATTCAGATTGCATTTTGCTCCAGAGCCCAGCGCTGAGAAAGTATCCTTAAGCTCCAGTATGTGACATTTTCAGCTGGCAGAACCAGATCTGCTTCTGGCTGAAATAGGTAGCGGGGTCCCGAATGGGGCTGGTTGGGTTTTGGTTCATGGCGCGGCGGTGGCAGGGAGGGCATCTCCCCCGCTCACCCACCGCCTGGCCCCACGCGAGGCAGGCAATCTGCAGTGAGGAAGGCAAAAGGCTACTATTTTCAAAGAGAATAATAGAGATTTCATGGTAAAACACTATAAAAGCATACCGTGTGTGTTTTGGACATATTTAGATACATGTTTTCAGAGAACAGCTGCCGATAAGAAAGGTTAATTTAGACAGACACGTGGTGATTTCACAAGGAAAGCACATGACGAATTCACTGGAACCGAGCACTGAATCACGTTCAGCACAAGCAAACACGGCTTTTTCATACAAAAATTCTGCAAAGCCAGGGAGACCCCAATTACAACCAACAAAGAATTTTAAAGGGAGAAAAGGGCGAGACACAAAGAAAAAAAAAAACCCAACATTTTTAAAAGTAAAACTACTGGTAAGTTAAGTGAAAAATTTTACAACTTAAGAAACAAGTTCAGGGAAAAATCAAAGTCTTGTGCTGCCATAAGTCATAGTGATTTGATTAAGGAACATCCCGAGGAAATGTCAGCAGGACAGCATACAGAGAGCAGAGCATTCTCTAGTAATGGGGCACGAGAATATTAAATGCAATAGTCATGGCCTAATAAAAAGCTACAGACAGACAAGAAATATCAAAAATAGAAGCTGCTCTGGCAAAATTAATTCAGCCACATCATTCTGCAGACTCATGGTGTGTGTTACTAATGAGGAACAAGACAGCATTGCTTACACATAACAAAAGAAGAGCTAGAAATACTACAGATGAGAAACAAGGCCAAGATAACTTAACTAGAAACATTTAAATGCTGCATTTCATAGTTTCCAAAAAGCAAATCTTGCAAGTTAAATATTGTACCAACCAACGTTTACGTCTTTGTTATCTTAAGAAATAAAGCTACAGAAGAAAATGGTGACAGGCATCTATTTTTCTTCTCAGTGTTATCAAAAGCGAGTAATCTAGCTGCAGGAATAAAAAGGGCCAGGATAAAAATCTGGGGGAATTATACTTCCCTGAAATAAAGAGGGGGAAATAACACTACTCTTCTGAGAGAGGAAAGGAAGAACAGCTTGTCCACCAAAATGCTTTTAGCGATACTGGAGAGGGAATGATCTGGAACTATCTGTAACACAGACTCTTTTACCTCTTTGGTTGTGATTGTGATTTGTGCCAAAAATAGTACGAAAGAACCTGAAAAGGACTCTGTGAAGTTTAGGCTCCTGGAAATCAATGGGAGAACCTGAACGGGCAAAATAACTCCCCAAAACTCTGGAGTATATACAAAAGGAGAGAAAGCAATCAGCCTTAGCACAGTTAGAGAGATGGGTTATGGAAGAGTTATTGTGCCTGATAAGGTAACAAGCCCCAGCACTAACAAAAAGGTAGAAAAGTTGTGAAAAGTAAGTGTCTTCTTAGAAGACCCTATACCCACTACGTAGCTGCTGGCCCTTGTCCCATAGCAATCAGCAAGGAGGAGGAATAGGCTTTCCAAGCAGGGTTGAAGTGGAAAAAGACAGCAAAAATTTAAAACTATCAATAGTGATGAGACCATTTGTGTGAAGTGCCACAGATAAAAAAGGGGTTCCTGTTGGCTGGGTCAGGATTGAGCTGACATAGGCACACGAGCAGAAGGTACGTGGAACTGGGAGCCTGAGCAGGCAGCCCATTCCGCAGGGACAGCACGCAGGCGTGACGATGAGGGAACATGGTTTGGCTTCGCACAAGCTTGCCAGAAGTCCAGAAAGCCTATAGATATGCTCTGTGTAAGAGCATTTAACCATTTGCAGAGGAGAAGAAAAAAAGCATCTGATTACGTACAAAGGAAGGTGCACTAAGGCCACTGGGATTTCTAGCCAAAGTCCGGTAATACAGTGGCATCTCCGGAACAGGAGCTTGTCTGATCGCCCTGAAAACGAATGACATTTTGGATACAATGCTGGTTCAGATTTCTTGAGGTAGTACTTCAGCAAATTATTAGAATAGCTATAAATGAGATACTATAGGGGTGTTTTCTACCACGCTGCGTGTACCCTTTGCTGCTGCACAGTCCGTTTGACAGCTACTATCAATGCCACTGTTTTCCAAGCCAGTACTTATTTATGCTGTTTTTCTATCTAGCAGACAATCTAGTATCCATACCAATAAGAGAAGCTTTTTAATTTCTTCTCCTATTTACTTTGCTTACTTTTATATTTACTTTTATCTCAGAGAGGCTTTTCTGCCTAGTAAGCTGTCCATAATAAGAAAGTTTAGAAAAAAGGCAAAGTCAACAATCATTTACTAACTGAGCTTTCCCTAGGTATCTTTCCATTCTAAGGACAGGGAAAAGTGTGCTAAATTCAGATGTCACCATGTGGTCAGGGCTGACAAATGTTGACTATTTCTTAGAATAATACTCATATTGTAGCTGTCCTATGTGGTCCTGTGGGGTTTTGTTTGCTGGTATGTTAGCAAAACAGAGATCCAAACATGAAACCTTTCTCTCCTCGATGTGGGTGTTCAGGAAGTTACATGCCTGTGAAATCCATACGATATAATTGAAACAGTTTTGCAATCTAATGAGAGAGAACTCAAAATAGGGCCTTTGTGGTATTTGCACATTGAAAACAATTGGGAGTTTTGCCTGAAAAATAGCCAAGGACTGAAGCCCCAGAGCAATATTTTCCACTGCACAAAGTCTACACCGGCGCACCATCAGTCTTACTTAGGCCTCAAAAATAAAGCTTAAAAGGACACGAGTGATATATAGGCCTTGGGCTGAGCCTCAACCCAAGAGTAAATTTCCCCCCATAGCAATTTTATGTTGCTTTCATCATCACTGGCAAAGATACCGCTTACAAACACTATAAACTGCTTTCCTGCTCTGAGCCTGATGGCAAGCAGTCCCTCTCCGAACTTTAACTGAACAAAAGTAACAATAAAACATTGTTTGTACCCATCTGGGCAATTATCACGAGATGCTGGAAAGTAATAATAGTATGGCTGCGGAGTAGATGGTAGCTTTTCCAGAACGAAATTCAACTAGGTCCAGAACAGGAACTAGTTCTAACCGCACAATAAAATTTAGCTAGAAGTTGAAAAATGCAGTTCAGTTCGGGAATAGTCATCTCGCCTTAACTCTTGCGTGTCATCTGTCCTGCCCCTCCATCCCGGAGCCCCGCAGAGCCTTTGGTGCTCCACGGGGAGTTAAATAGGGTCCTTGCACAGAGCCCTCGGAAAGCTCCTTATCTACAGATCCCAGCACCTTCTTTTGTTACCCTGCTCTCTGTCTGTTTCTCTCAATCTCAGCAGAGTCTTGTATTCTTTTAGCTTTTTGCCCTTTCACGTGAGGGATTAACACTGTCGCTTAGAGGCTTTAGTGGAGACCTGCGTGTACCTCGGGTAAGGCTGTGCCCCCTCACTACGGCACCGAGCTTTGGCAAGGCCTCCTGAAATAACAGAACATCCCAAGCCCAAGAAATTCCCATCCGCACCGCCATTCTAGCGGCAATACAGAGGCCAATGATGCGGATCAAGGGATGCACCCGAGTCTCTGCAGGACGATGGGGACAGGCATGAAGACACGGGCACGTCAGGCAAGCGACGAGGTGTGGCAAAGGAAGGGTGCAGGTGACAGCAGGAGGAGCAGGGGACATCGCAGGTGACGCTGTAGAAGAGAGCTGCCTGGCAGGGTGGAGGGGGCTGTTGGCAGACCAAGGGCAGCAGAGGCAGAGCGCGGCCGGAGACGAAGGCGGCTGGGTACCAGCTCCACCAGAACGTTCCAGCTTTCCGGCAACGGCCTCGCACAGCCTGCTGCACAACACGGGCTGGAACAGTCAGTCAGCAGAGCGCGGCGCAAACGGTGAGCTTCGGGGAAAAAATAAAAGCCTCGTGACAAACTGGACGGTGAGGTGAAAGGAAAGGAAGGGGTAGGCAATTATAATGTATTTACAAGCCCCAGCGCAGCTTCAAATGCTGCGAGTACAATGTAAAAAATCATTGCGGGATCTGGATCCAAAACAGCAGTAACAAGAAGGTGTTACTGTAGTTTCACCATGATGTCATACATGCCATAGCTACATCGAGAGGAACAGCACGCCAAAAGGGGAGCGCTTGATGTAGAATTTTTAACTTCTGTTTCACACTTAGTTTCTATTTAAAAGAAAAAGAAAGGCTGCTGTCAAATAAGCTTAAGTCTTTCTCATGGAAGTTCATTTAATCTTCGAGTTTTACCACAAGCCCTTCCCCTCCATCTCAAAATACACTCTTTCAGTACAGCAAAAATACTAATTTCTATTGCAGGGCATGCAGTTACCTCAAATAAGCATGCTAGAAAAGCACAGATTATTTGGCAGGGGGCAGGGAGGGTTGCCAGCTTTTAAACCTGCGCATTTTCGTATCTCTCTGATTATTAGGAAATTAGAAACAAACTGGTCAGCTGAAATTTAAACCTAAATGCTTTGGAGATGGGTCCCCTTGCCCATTTTTTCTTTACTACTTCTACGGCAGAATCTGAATCTATTTGTTATTTCAAGTGTTGGCCTATTTTCAGCAGTGATTATGATGGTACCACAATGTGCAACTTGACATCTCCTCCTCTCCTCTCATTCAGAGTCTCCCAGGGCCCAGCCATTTCACACAGGCTTGCTTTAGGCATTTATTAAATATGCACCTTCCAGTAGGGTTTAAAAACACCAACTAATCTCATCAGAGGCCAGAGACCTCCAGATATGTAAATCTACATCTGTTCCTCTTCAAAGGAAAGATTCTCCTGGATTACTCCAGGAGAAATGCATCCCACCCGGATATAGCCACTGAACCAGAGAAAAAGAACTCCCATGGCAAACGTGCCACCTCAAACTCACCAAGATCCAACGACAATGAAATTACACTTAATGTAATTCACTGTTAGCTTTAAGAAGCAATTAAGTAAAAGGCAGTACAGCACTTGCCGTAGGCTGTTGGTTCCAACAGGGGCCAGTGGAAAGAGGCATATAATGTTAAAATTGGTAACGTTAGTATTAACATAAGGATGAACTGTAGGTGGCTGCTCAACTACAGTGCTGGAAAATAGCAGAGTCCATTAACAAGCACCAATCCTCCTTTTCTTTTTCTTTTTAAAGCGTACTGTAGATGTTTGCCTGTGAAAGCATGCAGCAATATAATTAACTGTTAGCTTTTAATAAAAAAAAAAAAGCTAGGATTCCCTCTCTCCCTCCCAAATGCCCCACCAGTATCTTTGCTTTCTGATACTGAGAGGTAAGATCAAACAACTCTATGAAAAATATTTCAAAGCTATTAGAGAGTGTAGCAGAGCAGTCTTGCACCCAGCGCATACACTTCCCAAGGAGGAACGAGCCCTTACTTAGCTTTCTACATCTCATTTTGTATAATACCATTTTAAAGGTGAGCACAAAGGATTTTTCTCAGCACCAAGTCATGTTCTGTACATGTATGATGAGTTTCACAGTAGAATTAGAGATGCTTCGCACATATCTAAAAAACAGCCTTAAACGAAACAAATTTGTTCACCAGGAATTATGGTGAAATCTAATCTATTCTTCATTCACTCATAGCCCTATGGTTTTATTGACTAGAATTCAGATTCAGAATTTGACCGTCACTAAAAATAATCCGAGTTTTCTGTTGTCTCCTGTTTCTACATTTTTGGGTTGGGATATCTTTGGTAAGCTGCACATTTTGAGTCAGAATCAGACAAATAAATATCAGTCTGTCTCCTTTGCGAAAAAGGTATGGGATTATACATGTAAATATTATCTTAAAATATTTCTGAAATACAGCAGATAATTTTGTGATTAAATCAGTTCCTCAAGTTTAACTACTTAAAATGCATTTATATATATTTCTCAGATTCTGAAAAATTCCTTGGCTGATGCCATGGTTTGTACACTATGAATTTCATACAACTAGAAAGGCTGATGCAATGATTTTAATATGCTTAAGGTTTATAAAAGTACAGCTTTATGATTAAAGGGTTTGAAGATTTTTATTTTATTTATTCATTGAAAAGGCAAAATGTAGCAACTACAAAGATGTAAGGGAGATATCCCTTGAGAAAGACAGAAAAGAGGTGAAAACTTGTTTTGAAAAGAGTGAAAGACATTTTTAATGACTTAAAATAAAAGTTCATGTCTAATGAAGCCATCGTGTAAAAAGTGAAACTCGTATGCTCAATTAGGGCTTATATTTTTCTCACAGATAAGATCTGAGCGAACTCTTTAAAAGTCAACATTATCTGTCATAACAGCAGTTCTACCTCTCACATTGCAAACAAACTACACAAAAAGGAGGGAAAGATGAAACAAGGGATATGGGCAGCGTGAATGGAGCCTAAATCTTTTAATTAACACCCTCTGAAAAGCACACTCTTTTTCCACCAAACTAATAAAAAGTGTGAGTGTGGGGTCTTTGTTGTTGCTCAAGCCTTGCCTGCGCTCTAAGGAACTGAGAAAAGGCTAAGCAGGGTTATTTAAAGCCACTTTCTACTTGCCAGGCTCCAATATCTCATTAATTCACTCTTAGTTGGCATCATTGTCTGATAGTGTTTGAAAATCACCAAAGAAACAAGGATTTCCCCTAATCCTGTCCATCAGAGGTAACGCTCTGGAAGACGATACCACACCATACTATGTAGGACATGGAACAGAAGTGCGTGCATGGGGAAATATCCCCTTTTCATTGCAAATTTCACCATTCTCTGTGTCTCAACACACACCTGACAAATCTAATGAGAACATGCCTGTTTAGGCCTGAACTTTACAAAGAAACAACAGACGTTATGATGATAGTTTAAAGGAATTATCCTGAGTAACTAGTCTCTGCTTGAACCTATCCCCTGGCTTCTTTAACCATATTGGCGAGAGCCTGACACAGGGAAAATTAATACTTGTCCGTGTGTGTATTTGCCTTGAGAAAAGAAAGGAGATTTTGATCGTGGTCATAAACCAGAAAAGCAGTCGCTTCTATGACTTTGTTGTCATAAACTACAGGATTCAATTAAAGATGATGACTGCCATGCCGGGGTATTTTTAATGGAACACCACTGGCTCCAGTGACTGGAGAAAAACCTGGATTATACCAGCATGCATGTCTTCAGCTCAGCAACCATCTTTGGCCTGTCCTGAGACAGCTGAGCTGAGTTTTAGTTCCCTTTCCAAGCAGTTTCTCCTCTGTAGAAGCCAGCCCTTATTGCCCTCCCATACTAAAACCAATGCCTATATCCAGATGATATTTTAAAGCAACAGTATGTAACTGAGTGCTGTTTCCCTGGTGGCTTCTGTCACTTGCCTTTCTCTGACAAAGCCTCACCACTCTTGGGGACTAGCTGGCCTCCAGACCTAACTCTTCATGTAGCTGTTCTAGTGGCTTCAGTTTCCCTTTAATTTCTGGAAAGGGAACAAAATAAGATTTCCTTACAAGCCAAGTGCAGCGACACAGTCAAGAAGAACCACAGCTGTTGGTCTAGTATCATAAACGCTTTCCAAACGCAATGCTTTGAACAAGTTTTTGTCTCGGGATACTTTATTTAGATTGTAATGTGCATCTTTGCCATCTAATTTCTTATTTTTTGAATAGGTACGAAGTGAAGTTCAAAAAGATGATGTAAAAGTTCCATTATGGAGTTTTATCCTAGAATATCCAATTGTCACGGCCATACATATCTCTTTCTGAATACCTACTAATGGATGCTAAGCAGGAAAGATTCAGAGGTTTCATCATAGAAACCACCTTCAAAGTCTTCTAAGGAAACACATGTCTTCAGTCCACAAATTACCTTTACAGTTTTCCAGAACCAAGATCTCTCTTCATCTTTCTATTTTAGGCTGAGCCAAAAATTCAGGAAGAGTAACTATTCAACCTGTACTGTAAATGCAGGTGAGCCGTGGTAGCAGTAATATGAATTACCATAATACTCCCAGTATCCCAGTTCAGATAGTGTTCAGTGCTGTTAGCACTGGATTTATTACTAGCCTCAGAGCTCTCAACGACATTAATAGTATGTTTGTTCATTGTTTATCGTTCATGGAAAACACCTATGGAACAACATAGTGCTCCTCCTGCTGTTCTTGTTTCCCATCTCAGAATAAGAGCACTTGACACTAAAATTTCTCCTGTTTCTAAGCACATTTGATTCTGTGCTGCTCACAGTAAAAGACTTCTAGAGTTAACGGCAGACAAAATAAACAATTTCTTCAGTAGCAATTGACCGCAAACAAGTAGGACAGTGGCACTGGTTAGTGATACCACAGTGCTCTGGTACTTTTTGAAAGTCTTCAGTATTTCTTCTGCATCACAGACAACTGTCCCAAACTCAAAACTCTTCGTTCAATTTTTCATATTTCTAAGTGCAGTTTCAATTTTAATCCATATCTTTAAGAAAGAGCTTACTTTGTCTCATGCATTTTATATGCCCTTTAGACTATTATGGGGAAAGAAAATGTAAGTATTGATTCTGGACTAGGTAAGTTCACTGAATCACAAAGGCATATGCTGAAACTGCAGCATAAAATGTACTCTATAAAACAAAGGAAAATAAGTGGAAAATGATTGCAGCACAAATTGTTTATGAATCCCTATAGAACAGTGTTGCATTAACCGCAAAGGAGAGACACCCTTATACCAAGCAGTATACAATGTAAATGATACAATTTTTTCTGCACCTGATAAAATCAACCCACAAATAGGAAGAATACGCCACAAAATTTGTAATTAAGTTAATATGCAAGCCATGTATACCCACAGCGTATGGGCCTGAAAATTCTGCCAAAAAAGTCAGTGGCTTTAAATTTTAAATATTGGGAATACTTTGATAAATCTTTTTAAAGTTCACGGCTTCATTAAAAGATCAGTTAGTGTTTACATCATACCCAAGGAATGCAGACTGTAGAATAAGGTTTCACACTTACTTTGAAATCTGTACCATTTCCAAATCTCCAAGTTAGCTAACCCTGAAGATATTTCAGAAGTTAAAAAGATTCGTTTTTTGTGTATTTGTGACATAATAAAAATAGATACATCAATTCCCCATATAAAATGAGAATCCAGTCAGTAGACTAATGTAGATAAATGGAGGCTTTCAATTCTGGTGGACACTTCACCTTATTTTATATTACAATGCTACTTTATTGCCACTGCTGTGGTTGTGAAATGTCACTGATTCTTTGGCTAATTAAAAGATGGGCAGCAGATTGCCATTAATGAGATTTGGCTTCCACAAAATAAGGCGCTCTTGGTGTGTGGCTGCGTAAGTCAGCTGAGAGAATCAGACCTCCCCTTAGATGAAGGGAATCTGTACAGATCACATCGAAGTAAATCTAAAAGTAATCCGCTGTATAAAGGAATGAGCTTTTTGCAATTGTATTTCTGAGTGTATGCAGGGGTCCCCCTTAGGGTTTTGCAGCCACAAAGATATCACTCACTTGAGCTGGGACCTTAGAAGAAATACATAGCCAGTAGAAAACAAAGATTTAGCTTTCTGCTCCCAAGTATGTGACTACATAAAAAAGCCCAAACCTAACTAAAGCTATTCTTCTCCATGCTTGAGTTGTACAACAATGGTGGGGGCCAAAAAAAAAAAAAAAAGGATGCTAACATTAAAAATTGCCACGAAAGAACTTCTCTTAAGACTTTTATCCCCAGTAAGACCTTTACTCTTCTGACCTTTATCAAGATCAAAAAGGATCAGGAGGGTGAAAGAGCTTCATCTCTTGTGTGGTAATGACTCTATTTTACCATACTGCTGAGCCCGTTTAAAAAAAAGTAAAGAAAAATTAAAATATTCAGCTCTTTTAATGACTCATACCTAGAAAGACAAAAACATACAGATTCAGACCAAAGTCTGCTGACTTGAGTGAAACCATGCCTAGCCCGCTGCAGCTTGAACAAAGGGGCTGTAACCCTTTGGAAATGCACTAATGGGGAAGTCTTCCGGTGCGGAAGCCCCAGGCTCTCTGCCCCCAAAGAGCAACCAGGATGACCCAATCTACTGGTGACCCCTTCGGTATGCCAGGACAGGGATTTAATCTTGTGGGTTCCTCACCCTCTGGCTGTGACCCAAAACCTGCATTCGCAGAGGTGCCTACCCAAGAAAGGGCTCCCAGAGGGGTAAGATGTGAAGATTTCCATACCAAAGCTGAAAAAACTCCAGTTGAAGACATGCAGAGGGGTCTGTTGGAGGGCATATGCCTTCACAAGTCACCTCTTGAATATATAAAGGTGGTATTAATCTCTGGAAGAGATTTTTCCTAGTCAAGTTACAGCTGGGATGAATTCAGTTCAAGACCCTTGGAGTTATTTTCTGTTCTCAAAGCTTTAAGTAACTCAGCAAGACAAACATACGCATAGGATATCAATCCACATGCATCAGGATGTAGGCCAGCAACTGTCTCCATGGGGTTAGAAAAATTTCCTGCATCATCTTGTAATTACTTTTTTTTCCATTAAGTGGGATAAACACTTGCTGGATCATCAGATAGCGGCCACTGTTTGAAACAGGACATCTGCCTACACAGGCCACCGGACTGACCCCGGACAACAGTTCTCATTTTCCTAATCTCAGCAATATATAATTTTATATATATAATTCCTTATAAGATATTTATGTTATATAGATCTACATATGCTATAAAATATACATGATATACACATAAAATTGAAATACAGACCTGAGCACTGATAAATAAATACAGACTGCGATCCCAAACCTTCCCAACACCTTTTTAACCCACCTTTGTGCAGTCGCGTTTGACAACAGTCTGAGCTGCAATTTGAGGGACTTGAAAGTTCAAAGTCACATCACAGCTTCAGTCCCCCCTTTCTTCAGGCTGCTTGTTTGAGTTGTTTCTGCTTTTGGTTTTCTTAGGGAGTGTGTGTTTTTAGCAGTTAGCTCAGGGGACTGAGTCAAGTTGTGTTCCCAAATCTGTAGATAAGATCCTAAAAACAACTTTGTCTTGCTTGCCTCATGCATTAAATAAGAATTCAAGTCACTGAGTTGAGAAATAATGGATCTTTGCAAGTACTTTGATGTCGATCAGTTCCATTTCTGACATATTTTAATAGTTTTAAAATAAAAAGTACACTACAGAAACAAAATATATTCAGAGAAGTATTTTAATTAAAGGCACTTTGGTGTCCAGATTCAGGATACTGAAATCCCTAGGAGACTGCTGATTTGATATACAGCATACATCCATGACAGACGGAAGGATCAATAAATACATGCTTTATTCCTGCCATATAAACCTTTTGTTTCCTCTCCCTCAGTGCACTTCGAGAACTTTCCTCCACCAGAAGAGCTCATCTCCAAGTGATGCCAACATAAAAAGTGAAGCTTTTTCTTGCCTGCATTTATGACTCGTCCATCATTGGTTAATATTTCCAAGTTTTAATTTAAAAGTGCAAAAGGAAATACTGGCCACAAAGGACCTGGTTTTAATTTGAGAAATCTTCCAATTAATAGGAAAGCTTAATTAAAACATCAGTTAGGAGTCCGTAATATTAACTTAATGGTGAGAATCTACAGAAGTGGTCAATTAGATATTTTTTTTTTCCACGTGTAAAATTAACATTAGTGACTTTCAACAAATGTCTTAAGCAGTTGTCGGAGAATAGAGAACTATTCAGAGAATAGTTGCAAAAATTAAAGCCAGGCAGTAATTATGACAATTTTAGAAGTGGTGGACAGCTCAGCCTTGTTGGAAACACAACAAATATTATCCAAAATAAATCCATGTATTTGCACAGATCTTTGATCTATATAAAAAATTCCTTTATTTCCCCACAAATATCTAACCTTTGGCCACTCTTTAGTGAAGCTGCATTTTCTACAGTGTACTCTTGGAGAACAAAGTACAACAGCAACTGGCAAAGTTTTTGAAAATACGACTGGGGGGTGGCTCAAGGAGCCAAAATCATTATTTTTGTATGGAGTGTTTCATACCAAACACAAACACTGGGGGGTCTTGACTGAACTCCTTTGCCCTCCTGCCGTTTATGCCTATGATATTGGGCAATTACACAGCTTTGGCTGAAACAGTATGCTGGATAGGAAATTTCTCACTTATTGGGGGGTTTGGACTGCACTTGTCAACAAAAATGAGACTATTTAGTAATCCTAATGAATTTATGGGGCAAATCATCTTGCTTCTCTCCTAAGATCTAGACTTTTCCTTTTTTTTTTTCCTTCCTGTAAATGGGATACATTTTGCTCTATGCAGTTTGAAATTTAAAGGAAACCCAAGTCCCAGATTAATGTAAAACTACACCACAAATAAGAGTTCTATGGCTGAATAAGTCTGCAGGAGTTGCAATTAATGAGACTTGGCAGTGGCTTTTGCCAGCATGCTTATGCTACTGCTGAAACACGCACACACACAGGCACAACACAGAGCCTTACACAGTGCAGGAGAACTATAAAGGACAGGTTCCATTAATCAAACTACTTTTCTTTTACCCAATACTTAGTCCAAACACATTTGCATATTAGAAGGATTCCTGATGATGAAAGTGCTTTGTGTAATCTTCTTTAAGACATCTTTTAGGAAAAGTTTGGAGTTAACCCTTTTTTCTCTTTGGTTTTCACTTTGAGAGGGGAGCTCCTCATGTGAAATTGCAAGATTTCTCAAAAGATTCCTGTATCATTTCCACTCTGTACTATAGCCTTTGTTATAATACACACATAATCCTTTAGATGTATCATGTAACAGTGACATATACGTAGCTATATCACTCTATATACTTCGCTCTTTTCCTGTGTTCCCACTACCATTAAGACAACAAATTTTTTTAAGCCACCTTGCCTTTAGCAGAGAAGCTCGTCTATTTTAGCTCCCAGACCAGAACTACTGAAACCCTCACGCTGCAGTTTCTCCACTCCACCTCTTTATTAGGACATGCTTTATGTGTCAAAGAAAATACTGGGTGTTCCACAGGTGGTTTGTGTCATAGGGCCACATCAAATTCCGCTCTTCTCAAGGTCAATGCTACTGATTTCACTAGGAGTAGTACTGAACCCCAACATCTGCGTTGCCCTCCCTCACTGACCTCAGATATCACCAAGAAATTCTCCAAGGTCTGTGATAGATCCTCATTTAATATCATTTACTTGGTCTAGCAGGATGGCAAAGGACCTTGAGTGGTTAAGTGGCGATGAGGAAGACTTTCATATAATACTTTCTGCTAAAAAAAGTCACCTGAGGCAAAGAGGGCTTGCGCCCTCTACTAACTGATCTGCAGGCACGCTGTCCCCAGAAAGCTGTCCAGTGTGAGTAGCTACGGGGAGGGTTCCCAGCAGTAACTACCTGTTGTGGCCCACTCCAGGCTGCCTGGGCCACCCTGCACTTAAGGGGTGACAGAGACGCCCATAAACTCCGAAGGGAGCCTCCAAGACCCTGCTGCTTTCCTTCCTGCCCAGCAGCCGTGGGGTAGGTGAGCCACCACCTCCCCACTGAGGTGTACATCTCATTTCACTCTTCTCCTAGTTTCCCCAAACACATCCTCCTGCAGAGCATCCAAATTACACACAAACTTGTTTTTTGGAGGTTGTTGGCCCCTGTTTCCCCCTGCTGTTCCACAGCTACCAGAGGCAGCAAACGTTCCCCCTTGGGGTAGGCAGTGCCTGAATGGCCTGTGAGAGGGGGAACGGTCACCAAGGCCATGGAGGCCGCAGTCACCTTCACCGCCTGCGCTAATCGAGCTGATTAGTTAGCACAACAGCAGTGCCAGGCACTTTCCACCAAGCCACGGTTAGGCAACAACACTGACAAACATCCCGGAACCAAACGGGTACTTTTGAAAAACACAAATTAAAAATGCAGATCAGCTTAGCATATCAGCAGCGGTGTAATTGCTGTTCTAGGAGAAGAGCCAGCAAGACCTCAGATAACTCACCTGTTTGCTCATTGTTCTCTTTCAATAATACTCAAATTTGCAATTAAACTACTCCCTAAAAACACACATTGAAACGAATCTCACTTTGTTAGTAGGTCTGAGTGCTGGCTGTGGAAGGAACAGTTACCAGTCTGCAAGCACGGTGTTTTAACACCTACAGATACATCCTTCAAAGGCAGCCATTGCAGCTAATTTCCAAGTATCTCATCAGAAAAAAACAGAGGGTCCTTTGCAGTTATAATATTTATTGATCATTTTTCTCCAAGCATGAGAAACAATACTTTTCCTTCCTACTTTCCTTTTTCTTAGTTATGCAACGGTAAGGCAAATGAAGAGCTATATCTGCTTATAAAACAGCCCTATTCCTCTAAATGGGTAAGTCATTTTGTCCGTATAATGGCATAAGTTTTTTATTAAGTTCTTCATCGGTGTTAAACTATCAACAACCACAGGTTCTGTTGGTTTAAAATATGACACTAGAAAAGCAAATTACCTCTTCCATGACTGTAAACCAGACTAGCATTACTCCAGCTTTATAAAAAGTTAATACAGAGATAAACTGGAGATAACTAACTTTTTTTGTGGCAGGTTTTGATTGCTTGAAGTATGTCTCTCCTTGTTTTACTGATTAAATGTGCGATAGATGTTCAAAACTATTTCAGAGATGGCTCAAAAACCCTTTAATCCCTTTCCCACCTCAAATAGTTAAGCTTTCTACAATGGAATCTTTACGGAGTAACCAGTAAGTAGGACAAGCAGAAATGTCACACAACACACATCCATCGTGCACTCAGCACTGGAATATTCAGAGGCCAACAGGGCCCATGTATTGTCCACCGGACCCATTCCTCTTGAATTTGGTGCCAAACCAGTTGTAATGAGAAGGAGGACAGCCATTTATTGCTTCATCCTTTGTTATGCCAAAATGAAGTTTTCAGGTTTATAAATGCAACAAAGTACATCAAGTTATTGCATTCACCCACATTTTGTGTAGCTCCATGTCATTTTATGCGGAGTATGCAAGCAGGCAATTTGTAAATAGAGCAAATATTTGGAAGTATTCAAGTCACTGCCTATAAGCAGTTTGTAAATATTTTACCTTCTAAAATCCATGGATTTTGTTGATACTTTTCTATTGCTCTGCCAAATTACTATGTTTTTTTAATCAATGGGAAGATGCAGAGTAAGATCCCAACACAGGCACATGCCAGTCTGAATGGCAGTGAAAGGTCTACAGCTAATGGATATCAAAAACCACCAGCATATTGCAGCCTAGCACCCTGGTCTTCAGGAGATGAGACACTTCATGGGGCTTCACTATGTTTACCTTCTCTTCTTTTGCATAATATTTTATCCAGAACATAGGCAAGAAGGCAGAGAAAACCAGCCACATAGGTACGTGACACTCCTCAAGCCAAGCATGGGGGAACTTACGGGGTTTTATCTATTCAACACCACCAGATCACAGACAACGGATGCAAGCGACAACAGAACCTGATCTGGAGAGTCCCAGTGCGGAGTTAAGATAAAAGGAAACTTGGGTAAAAGCAGTGATTGGCTTTTAAATTATTTTAGTCAGTGAAAAATTTTGCTGTGCTAGAACTATACTGAAACTGAATTCAAAAGGAAAAAAAAAACCTAGAGATCTTAGTCCATGAAACCGAGTTAGGACAGCCTGGATGTTTCACCCAACAACAAACTGTAGCTTTTAGCTCTGAGGAATCTGTTCTAATCAATGGCTGATAAGGAAGTGTTGGGAATAAATTTGCTGTTCCTGCACTACTTCAACTTGTGACATCCAGTTAAACCATCTTAACGTCGCTAGTGAAAAGGATGCATCTTGTATATATCATGATCTGCTGAAATTTTTGAACACCCTAAGATGTCCAGAATATTAATAATCTTGCTGTAAGGACTAAATTACTGAGTCTTCATATGTTTCCCCTTTGTCCCAGCAACAGGGTCCCCTCTGTTTGCGAAGGTAGAGTGCCTTACTACAAGCACTTTCAGAGGAAAGAAAAAGGTCGAGTAGCTCATGCTGGGGGCCTCCCCCTTCCCTGCACTCACAGAACTCCTGCTCAAACACACGCAGCTCCTAGGGGACAAAAACACATGCTAAACACTCTGTGAAGCAGTGAGCAATGCAGTGGTTTATAATGGACCCCAAATAATGCCTAGTATAACCACTGATTTCAGTGGAATTAAACCTAGGTGGCTTTTGGCACGACCTGTCTAGCAGTGCAGAGGGGGCTTTCATTCCGAGATCCTGATCTTGTACACAACGGGGCAATTCATGGAGCACAAGGAATAGCAGCTGCGGTGACAGGGGGCTCTCCACGAGGACAGGACCGGGGTGAGGGATCAAACAGGAGCTAAAGAACGCCTTTGTTTTTACTGGTGCATTAAAAAATAAATTAATCGGGCAGCATACAGCTTACAACCATGCAGCCCTGCTCCCTACCTTAAAGTCTTGGTGGTGTGCTTTAAGAGTATTCATGTTATCACCTGATCTTCCCTACTTACCATAATAATTAATGTACAAGCAGTGCTCGGAGGGACCAGCTCCAAGGCCACAGAGGGGGAGAAGAAAGAGTACATTTCAAGAGGATTCGTTTTTTTCAAATAAATAAAGAGGTACTTGGAAACCATATCAAATATCTAAAGCTGAATTTAATAACCACTTTTTACAGAGCTTTTTTGTTTTCCATTGAATTATGCAATATTATCTGAAAAAGTAGCATCTATAATTATTATTAATTGACAACAGGATTAGAATTTAGTAGGAGGGACTGGTGATAAAAAGCATGCTCTTTATCCCCCAAATTTAGTGAATTTGTACTTAAATGGAGGCTTGGGGTGGGGGGGGAAATACAGCAGCAAAAACATTCCCAATCCAATTTCTAAATACATACAATACTTGCAATTTTTCTTTCCTGCTAGTCTAAACTACTGCGCACATGGGAGATTTCATTTGTATCCACAAAAGCCAGCTTTTAGGAACCAGAAATAGTTTAGTATGATAGTGCCAAATGCTTTTTGCTTTGCGCCATTGTCTTGCAGTGCCATTGTCCTAAACTGACTCCATCACTGTGACCTTGCTCTAGGCAGCGTCCAGCTCTGCAGGGACCCAGCTCGGCTCTGCCCTTCCTCCTCCTCCTCCTCCTCCTCCTCCTCCTCTTCCTCTTCCTCCTCCTCCTCCTCCCCCCAGCAACTTCTCCCAAGCACCAGCCTGACCTTCTTGCCCAGCGAGCCCCAGTGGGTACGGCAGCTCCAGCCCTGAAAGCACTGGTGCAGCTGCGCCCTGCCTTTTCACTGCGGCAGTCAGGAACAGGCTCCCTAGCATCGGAGAGGAATTCCTCACGAGAGGACATCATCCCTGAAAAACGCCCCACAGGAGAACGTCTCTTCCACAAGGAGTAACCTGGCCCTGCTGAGCCCTCTCCTTCCTGAAGTTCTGCTTTTATAAGAAAGCATCCTCTTTGAAGATCAGAGAGTCAGAATAAATTACATTGTTTAAGGGAATCAATGCTTTCTGAATCATGAAAACTTCTTTAACGTAGACAAGACTCAAGCAAAAAAGGACAGACACGTGTATGTTAAGCCAGAGGAAGCGGTATGAAGTGCTTAATGCTTTACTAAGCATTTTTGTGAAGTTGTAGCAAAGGTTGCAGTCCCCCTGCTCCTACAGCTGTCAGTCTCTTCTTTCTCCCTCCTTACCTCTACAGAAGGGGTCAGCCTAGAGCATCCCTTCAAATCACTTGGTGCTACGCTACGAGCGTAAAGGGCTACAGATCACTTACACAAACTTTTCTAGTGATTAGCAGTACAGGTTGCCATAAAAAGCAGACAGCTTCTGGTACAGTGAGCTAATTATATGGTTACCACAAAATAACGGAAACAGAAAGTAATTACGCTGTTGTAGGCATTACTGCTAACATGCTATCTCTTATCTTGGTAACACTGCAGGTAATTAGCTCGTGTCACTACACTGGTATTTTACTCTGTGCACAGTTTTGCACCTCAAAAAAGGCAGAAAAGTTTCATGATTAATAACTACTCCAGAAAGTTCATAAAAGACCCAACTGCTCAAGAGACAAAGGACCACAGAAGCTTCAGCTGGCCAAGAGATCAAGTACCAGCAACAAATGCACTCTGTGATGGAAAACCTGATTAAAATTTCTCAAAGAAATCATTATGGGTGAGAAACTAATTGAAAGACCTCCCTCCTGCCAGAGCTTTGCTAGAAAGAGAAGACTTCAAAGGCATAGAGGGAGAGCTAATGTTTTCACACTTAAAACCGAAAAAAGGCAATCCTCATGTTTGTGTTTGTTCAGTACACACTTCTCAAATGTTGCCCCCTCACGCTCTAAATCTGCTGGGTTGAAGATCTAAACCTTGAATATACAATGCACTTTAGCTCGGGTGTATGGTGCTATTCTTCCATGCTGTGTGCCTGTCTATTCATGCGCTTTTATTCTTTATTCTTCAGACTGATATATAGTAAACAATATGGTTAGCCACTTAAAATTCTCTAGGTTATTAAAATGTGAGTAGCATTTTTTTTTTCCTCTCTCCTGGATTTCATCTGGAACCACTACCTAATTAACATCCAGAACCCAGCAGGAATCTGAATAATAATAAAAAAAAAAAAACTTTTGTTGTTCCTTGAATAAATCTGTGTAATTTAAACCATAATCATGGGGATTTCATCAAAAGTAACTCGGTTCTTCCAAATCCCACATCATCATTACAAACAACTTTGTAGTGCAATTTCCAAGGCAAGATATCTCTTCACTTTCATATTTTAAAGGAAACATTTCTAATGACAGCAGGGATGTATTTTATATATAAAAAGCCAGGATCTCAACGGTTTGAACACAACGTACTTCCCCGTATCTTCTACCAATGCATACACCGTACTGTAAAGGATCAGTTCATACAAATCCTTCCTTCTCTCAAAGACACATTGTCTTATCAGGCGAGAGCTAAGGTGCAGTTGGAGTATAATGCAAGTCCATTTCTCACAAGCTTAGAGCTTAAGCACTTTGTTATTGGTTATTAGGGCTGGACTCCTAGAGATAAACCTACAACTACTGTACACCAGTGAAGGGCAAATAAGCAAAATCCCTGACAGAAGTCTGTTGTAAAATGATGAATAAGCCTCCTAAATTGCCATAAGGCGCTAGTCACAATGGAATTGTATTTGTCAGACATGCATTGTAACCCTAAGGTTATCATAGTGGGCCAGCAGATACAGGAGGAGTGCTTAACACTATCACCCCCTAATCATATCTCCTACAGGCTAAAAACTCTGCAGGGAGCATTACCACTTAAAGAGGTGGTAGTGTTTCTATGGCCTGAATGTAGACAGCATTTGGTAGAAAGAAAAAAACCTATAGAAAAGACTGACAGATACAGTCACACAGGCTGCTCACAAGTATACCCTGAATTGAGATATAAAAAAAAAAAATCCTTGCAAATCATATCCCCAAGGCTGGGGTTCTAAATAAAATACTGTAGATTACTACTTTATTAGTTTTTAAAAAAGCTTATGAAAAATTATCTTTTGCCTGTGGGAAGACTTTTTATCGGAAATTATAGCAACTCCAACAGTTTTAAGATATCAAATTTAGAAACTAAGCAGCTGTAGGAAATAAATGATATTATACCCTACTCTTGCAAATTAAATTCTCAAGTTCTAGTTCCCCTGTAAGTTATTTCATTGTATTTATCTTAAGCTTGACTAATGCTGATGTACATTGGAAGCCACAGCAAGCTAATATTATAAATCCTATTTATTATTAGATGTGTCCAAAACCACCACAAAGTATTTTTCCCTATTGAAAAATACTAACTCTTGAGGAAACGTTTGCCCTCGTAACCTTCTGCCTGGAAACGATGTCCAATTATGGGACACAAGTGAGTGAAAGCATTCCAAAATAGTACTTAGCCCAGAGATTACGACACTCCTGCAAGGAACATGGACACCTTGGCATGATTCAGAGGAAGGAAGTGAAGGTGGGTTTCCCTGTAGCCCAGAGGACTGCTCTGGCCACAAGGCTGTATTGTCATTCTTGCTCGCTCCCTCGATTCCCCCTCCCCCTCCCCGGCCCGTTGAGCCTTCAATTATTTATACCAAGTGGAACAACTCCAACAGGAGAGATTGAGACGCGCTGCATGCACCTGATCTTTCATTCATATTTTGCATCATAATAAAAATTTCAAAAGCTTGACTTTTTTTAGGACAAAGGATCATTTTCTGGCCAGTCATATACGTTATGTGACAAAAGAGAAAAGCAAATGGTCACAGCATTTGTGCATTTCAGCTTTTCCATAGTTGGCTGTAACCGCGTGCATTTACAAACACATGTAAAATATGGTAAATCTGAGAATAGAAGAAAAAGTAAAATTAAGCACCTCCTACCATTCAAATGCATGGGGGAAAAAAAAAAGTCCTTGTTTCCTATGACTGAGCACTAGGTAGTTCTCATTCTCGTTTCAAAAATTATCAGTCCAAGAGCTGTATTCTACTTTTTAAATATTAGGCATAATTTTAACTATAGCAGAAATAGTAAAATACAAGTACATTCAAGGAAGTATACTTAAAAGAATCCAGAAATAGAAAGGGAAGAACATTAGTGCAGTTTTAAAGCACGATTATAGATGATAATAAACAACAAAAAGGTAGAGCTATGACTATGAATTCTTCTGCAGTCTTTGTGATGATTTACAAAGCCTTTTGGATTCATTGATGCCTAGGCAAAAGAGAACGTTAAATTTCAACAGCTTTGCAATGATACAGCAACATAGCATAAATGTGGGGTTTGCTGAATAGATGAAGACACAATTATAAGCCCAGTTTCTGGGTGTTCTTTAAATGCCGTCTTTAGTCTACCTTACGGTCATTCATACGGACCTCTAGTGCTTTATACCATTGCATATGCCCTTTGGATTTCTTGCCTATCATGTAAAAACAAAACCAACCTCCTTCATCCAAAGTATGGAACAAGTAACCAATTACCTCAAACTTTGTTTGAAAAGAAACTGGGCTGCAATATTTGTGAGATTAAAATAACACAGAAAAAACGATGTGGTCTTAGTAACACAATACTGAACAACAGATCTGGATGCAGGTATAAATAAGTTTCCTGGACTCGGTGAGGAGAGTATTCTCCTATTAGGCCATGAAGGGTGAGAAAGGCAGAGCTCCCTTTTTCCTGATAGGGATCTCTCTTACCCCACGCCCCACGGGCTGCGCTGCAATGTAGTAGCTGAAGATTTACACCTCTGGAGGTTGTAAGCAATGCTTTTCAGCGAAGTGAGCCCACCTTCTGGCTTTTCAAGCCAAGAACTCAATTTTATTGATTGCTTGATTTATGGGACAAAACCACTTATTGCAATTTACACAGTCACTGTTCTCAATCTTCCTTGGTCTAGGAAAACCATTGTTTAATTAACGGTGACAGTGGGGTTTTGCCATGGAAATTAGCATATTGTTGCTCCCCATTTAAAAGCAAAGACTAAGGCTATCAGAGGAGTGAAAGGATAAGAGAAAGAATTTAAAACTGTATAATCAAAAAAAACCTCCTACAACGCACACTTATGAGCATCCAACCAAAGTTTTCTACGTTTAATTTCTAGGCTTAGATAAACTGAGACAAAGCTCTTTCTAACATGTTGCAATCCCACATGTATGCAGACAGGTATTTCATGTGATGTGCATCAAGAACCCCACCAAAGCAGTACTTCTGTATTACTGTTTGAAATCTTCTTTTTTCCCTTTAGAGAAAGAACCAATAAAACTTCTCACACAAGCTGAACCTCCCCCACCCCCCTTTTTTTAAGCTGCATTTGACAAGCAGCCAGTTTGAGCAGCTAAAGTCCTCGCTCAAGTGGCAGGCAAGCAGATAAAAACTCCCTGTTCAGAAAAGCTGAAAAAGATTTTAAAAGGTGCTTCGAGCTGTTGGCATTGGAGTTCCATTCTAGAAGGCCAAAGGATGGGATTGCAAAAGGTGGGGTATAGATTGGTGGGGAGAGGATTAGGAAAGAACCAAACTTTCCTGTGTGATAAAAAATACCAGAATCCACAACACATCTGTTTACAGCTGAGGAATAGGCATCCTGAAGTGTATAACTTATACCAGAATAGCTTGTTCTGCATTGCAGATACGTGAATAGGGACAATTAAAGTAACCTTTGAGGCTCTAGCCTCTGGGACCAGTAATGGTAGATTGTATTTTGTTTTCTGTTCAACCCTGAATTTACAAAAATCTTCCTCCCAAGATCTCCAGTTCTTCCACCAGCATTTAGCCCCGATGCACACACTCAGAACTCACCCAGCCCCTCTGAATACCCACAGCAGGTCAACTTCTGCAGGAAAACAGGTCGAAGAACTACCACTGACATCACTGACAGCTGCCTGTAATATGTTATAATGGATGATGACAATGCCATTTTATGCAGGGCATCAGCTTTCCTACACCTACAGAGCACTGCTGAGGAGTTATTTGCTGAAGCCTTCCTCGCAATGGGACACACATCCTTCACCTTCAGTGGTGACGCAACTTTCCCACCCCAGTGCAGAGATGCAAGACTGGCAAACGCATAGTCCAGCAACTGACCCTGAGCTCCAACACTGGCAACAGCAACACTAAAACATTTCAAACACAAATGGAGAATAATTTATTTTATAGGTAAGGAGCAGTAGATGGCACTCTCCGCTCTGCCTTAGCACTGAGCAGGATCTCAGCAGGGGGCACTCTGTAATTAGAGGTAACTTTTGGTGCAGATCTAAAGCCAAATGCCAGCCACTTACAGCTGTAAACGGTCTTGCAATATTTGTCCACAAAGAAAAGTACTTATCTCAACACTGTAATCATGTACAGCATCATAGCCATGCTTTCCAAAGATTGTTCATGTGCTGGGTTCAAATCATTCTGCACAGAGTTACTGGAGAACAACTGCTCTGTCCCCCAGAGGAGGCTGTACTGGAGAGACAGGAGGCCTCTGTGAAGTCTACGTACAGCAAGCTGTGGGTGGCCACCTACGGAGAAGGATCATTTTTCCATATCAGCACTGGATGTTAACTGGAAGAAGATCAAGAGTAGAAGGAAGTGCAAGAAAAAACAATAGGCAATGGGTTGGCTGGGAAGGCTGGAACAAGCATTACCTCAACAAAATTAAACAGAGAGAGAGACTGACCAATTTGTGGTATCTCTGTTTATTTTGTCTTGTGACATGAAAGCAGACTACGGAAAAGTGATGCACGCTTACTCAACAGATCTGTTTCCTAGGGCTGATCCTGCATGTTCACTCCCTACAAAAACTGAAGGAAGTTCTTCATATCTTTATTCAAGGATCCCATTCAATCATTTTTGCTATGGAAAAATTATTTTCACTATGAGGTACTACACCACACCGAAAGAATTTTATGTACCTTTGTGAATTGTGTATGTATACACATACAAAACGTTCTCATCAAACAGACGTCTCGATTCACATCGAAAAAACTGCCACCTGACTTGCACAGAAGTAGTCCAAAACTACAATTCCTTGGCCTATTCTCCCACATTTTGCTTGATCTCCACCCAGAAAACCACTAGAGTTCAAACCCCACACTTCTCAGACCACGCCAGCTTCCACCAGCGTTCATTCAAATGCATAACATGCCTGGGAAGGCTGATGGATGTCAGGAGTCTGGGACGGGGGAACAGCGGTGCAGGGGAGAGATTGAGTAACAAGGGCTGAGCAGGTCAGGTGTTTCCACTCATCTCAGTTGTGGCATAAACTCACAGGTGGTCTCCTGGGTAGCCTGGTTTGAGGGCTTTATAAATCATAACGATAGTTGCCCAGAAATTTTCCTGTGAAACATGTTTCTGGGAGAAAATGCCAATTTATCACTACTAAAACGTTCTGAGGGTATGTATATTAATTTTGAAAAAATGGTGAAGGAACCCCAACTGACCGACAGATTTCCAATGGAAATCTCAGTTGCCCACTAGCAACCCACATTTAGGTGTGAGTGTTTGCTCCATGGCAGTCCAGTTCCTGAGCCGTCAGGGCTTGGACTTGAGGACAGCCTGCACCCGTCAGGTGCACGTGCTGCTGTGCAGTTCATAAAACTACTCAGTTCCCCCTTACCTGAACTAGCAGCATCCCATACAGCTCACAGAGCCTTGCACAGACTCAGAGAACAAAAAAAGCTAAACCAGCATGTCAAGCGTTGGGAGGAAAATTCCTTCTGTGGGAAATGCAGGGTACCCATTCCCACAGATCTCCCAGGTGGTGGGGAAATACCTCATATATTGATGAACAAGAACAACTGTGCCAAATCACCAAAGTATTGCTTTTAGGGAGATTAGCTTCATCAAATAGTCACAAGAAAAAAAAAAAAAAACAACGAGTCTCATGTTGGACAGTACCACAAAGTTCATTTTTTCGTATTCACCAGAAAAGTGGCTAGGACAATTTTCCAAGTGCTTTTTTTATTTCCTTTCTTTTTCTTCTCTCAAATAAAAATAAAGAATAAATTAATGAAAAAGAATAACAGTTTAAATACCTGAGTGGGGAACTATTCCTGGGAATTTACCATACTGAAAAATAGTATTTCAAAAACATCAAAATGCCACAAATCAAATCTTTGGCTGCACCATTAGAAAGAAAAACGACCCAAACCAACCCAACACTAACACTTTCAAATGCCAAATACAGTGTAGAAGTCACGATCAGAACTGTGTCTCTTGACAAGGCCACTCAGCGACAGAAGTTCTCAGATACGACTCTGTTGCTACACGCTGCCAAGTAGGTTTTGAGAATGAAATCTGCTAACGCAACGCCGGTGAGGGGAACTGCTAACTCTTCAGTGGACCCCACAGCATTTGGAAGAACCTTTAGATGAAAAGAAAAGGCAGCAAGAGCAAAACTGCTGAATAAAATGCTCTAAAGAGACACAAAAACCCACAGTACAAGGACATGACTTCAAAATAAAGTGAGATGTCTTTATATAAATGTTTGATTACTAAATGAGTGCATTGGAGAAACCCAGTCTTCTCCCTCGCTTATTGGTCCTCCTTTGCAAAAGCAAAGCCAGAGCTATTGTTACGCTGTCAAGCTCCATCTATTTATATAGTAGCCAAAAGCTCTTCTCTGTACTGGTGTCCTTTCACCCGCTCAAAATAAATTTACCTCCTCACAAGGAAGCACATTTGTTACTATTATGATAGCTCTAAAACTGAAACGCATATATTACAAGCTAAACTCTGTTCCCGCATAGACACCAAAATAAATCCAGTGATTTACTGAAGTCACTTTGGAATCACGAGAGGGTAAATCTGGCTCCATGTCACTTACAGTAATGTTTTCAATGGTGACAAAATATAGAAAGCTGGAAGTCTAAATTAGCATTAAATCAGACTCAGAAGTCTGAATTATGAGTGAGAAGTGTAAGATTAGAGAAATCTGCATAATGTAAATGCACATATGAACTGGGACTTCATTTTTCCAGCTTGCAAAGAAATTAATCACAAAAACATAATAATGCAAGATTATGCTCAAGCTTCTCCACTCCTGGGGAGAAACAAGAACGTTTGCTAAAGTCTCGTCAGACACACCACAAAAAAATGACTGCCATTCATAGGATTTCTTCTCCAAAAAACCCAAATCCTAAACAATTACAGTGAATCCAATGAGACTGGAAGCACAAGAAGTTAAGTTTATATTGGTAACCAGCTAGCATGGGGTCCTTTGTTTGCATTTTTTTGAAGGTAAGCAAGCTGCTCCTATTCTGCGCTCATTTGAGGTGTGATACATATTTGAGCCATTGGATATTTTTTGATTGATTTCAACAGATTTTGTATCAAGCTCTTAGTAAAGTCTATTATTGGCCATGGTCATTACTCAGATGGAAAAAAAAAGCAATGAGTTTAACTACTAAATCCCCTAAATCAATGTCTGCCATCCATTTCTATTTTGTTTACTTTCATTACTGAAACTGTACTTGGGTCAATCTTTGCCTGGCATGAAATTGAAAAAGCTCACAGTATCAGAAATAAAACATGGACAGATTTTGAAAAGAATTTTTCAAGAAAGCTTCTCATAGGAGGGCTAAATACATGGTCTGATTAATATCTGCTCATTTTTAGTTCATTTACTAGTATCCTAATGTAACTGCATGAAATAGAACATCAAATTTCAGTTTGGTAAACGTCTAAGAAGCCACACTGCATCCAAATGTCTAACACTCATCTTTGCTCTTATGTGATAAAATCGTGAACTTGCATATCTATTTCTCTACTGCTCTTTTGTTGAGAGGTATCAAGAAAAACACCATCCTATGTGTTTTGCTGTGCTAGTGGCTGAGGGAGTCATGAAGATCCTCTTTTCGACGTCAATTCCCTTTGGCTAAGACATAAACTTGAATAAGAGGAGGTAAGCGCAACAAGCAGCCCCTACGTTTCTGCTTAGAAGGGGAAGTTTCCACATCTTGGCTGCAGCAGTGAGAGCTGACCTGGCAGATTTGGAAACAACTTTGATAAGCGAGCTAACAGAGCCCAAAAACGCTCCCGTTACTTGCACTGAAGTGGATTATTTGCACACAGACTTCATCCTCCCCGTGGAAGAGAGAAGAGGTAGGGAATAAGAAGGGTCCCTTACAACTATAGCGCCGTCCCCTTCTCCCTGGAGGGGAGGCAGTTTGCAAATAGGTCTTTGGCACATGAAGAGGAAAAAATATTTCCTCCTAACTCCGCATAAATGAAATTAAAACGTGGGGAGAGAGTTTTAGAAGAGATTCTCAGAAAATCGTATGACCAAGGAGCAGAGAGGAATTTGCAAGGGGTCCCTAGAAGTAGTGGAGAGATCTGGGAATCAAACATGCTTAATGTATTCCTGTGTTCCCTTTTGTATATTTAAATATAGGGCTAGAAGGAACCACTGTAATAAACCAGCCTGACCTCCTTGTGCAACACAGACCACAAGTCTTGCCTGAAATGATGCCTGTTTGAGTTAGAGCTTTTTTCCTCCTAAGGGGAGAAGCACGAGGAGGGCTCCACAGTGACATCTTTGCACCACTTCAGCGTCCCCGTGAGGCTCTGGATCTCACAGGGTGCTCTTCGCCAGCTCTCCTTATGTCTTTATGGTAAGTTTTAAATGCAAACAGGTGACAATCTAGTCCTGTAAACAGCGTAACAGAGGTTAACCTTTGCCTTTACCACTGCCCAGAGCAGTACGCTGTTGACTAATACTAATATGTTAGTTTATTTTTTAAGCAAGCTGAGCAGTTTCCACTCTCCTTGCAAGCAGACCATTGCTTCAGGACCACTGTGGTCTGAACTACTTTCAAAGCCTTTAACCCAGTTCTAATTTTGCTGTGAGTGTATCTTTAAAAAGCAAAATTGTTATGATGACAGCTAAAGAAAGCTGAAGCCTCTAGGGCCAGCATCATGTGTTCACATCAGGAAAATGACCACTGTTGTTAAAAATTAAATGTTTGACATCAACTAAAGTCACAGAAAAATATGATTCAGTCTTTCAGCAAGCACTGTTTATGAAAGCCTGAAAGAGCTGAAAGCCCAATATGATTTATATCCTGGGAGCTGGTATGCAACTTTAAACATGTTCTTTTTTCAAGTTCATCTTGTCATCCATAGATAAATATAGATTAGGACAAACCAAAATAAATGGGTGGGTACCAAAATCCACAAAACAACTAACCATAATGGAAGTGCTTGTCCTTCTATTCAATAGCAAAACCAGCATATACTTGGTTTAAATAGCTGGTTGGGGTAAAATGAGTATTATTGGACAGGAACACTTAGCCAGTATGATCCAAACAAGTCAAAAAATAGCCAGAGTACAACCACATAAAATAAAACACTGACCAGATTTAAGTATAATTGGTCACCCTCCCATGTTTTCAGATTCCTATTATTATAGCTTACGAGCCTCCCTAATGTACCTTTGGAAAAAGTCAAATAGTTTCACTGGCTTTCTAACCTTTGCACTTCAGTAAGATGATCCACTGAGAATGTTACTGTATAAGACAAAAAAAAAAAAAATGAATTAGAGCCCGCTTTACTCACAGAGGTGCAGCAGACACTTACGTGACTGTCCATCATCACCAGTGTCTCCAAAGCTGTTTGCTTAACATATCCGCATTATGAAGGCAACATGTGGGCAATGCTAACTTTACATGCTCCACCATAACAAGCTATCCTATTTTCAAAGTAAAAATGGCATTTAAATCAATATTTGTGCTATGTCACTGGGAAATAAAGGCCAGACAGCATCCCACAGTGTTTCCAGGATGAGCAAATCCAGTGATTAGACCACAAGTCCCCAAGAACACTTGCTTGGGACAGCGAGGAGGATTATTTAGCCTTGCTACATAACACCACAGGCTATAAATGGGCGCTTTGTATACGGGAACAAATTCAGTACTATTTCTTCCACTTGAATTTTTGTTAGTTACCCTTTCCTAACCCCTTCAGCCTGTGCTGTTCTGACCCTCTCTGATGACACACCTTTCTACCCGCAGTATTTATTCTTACCAAAGTACCAAACCCTGGGTAGCTCTCCTCATTCCAGGAAGGACCGTGTGCGCTGTGGGCCTGGGAATATGAGGAGGACATCAATGCAGACCTGCTGTATAGCACTGCTGTATCCAGCCACACGGTACCTACTAGCTTAGCCCTCACAAGCATCTTCAGGATTTACGAAACAAGGCATGGAACACACTAGTCATGTTTCCGATCGCAGTATTTACAAAATTGCTTTATGTATATATATATAAAAAAAGCCCTACAAAACTCTGCAAAGGTCCAGAATCTTTCAGAACTAGGGAGCACAAGACACAGCAGGAAGCACTTGAAGTTATCATATGCACACACTAATGCATACACATTCAGTAATTTGCTCATTAGACGACTGCTGTTTTGAAGAGAGAAAGAAAATCCTATCTCCATTGTTTCCCCCTGGTCCTTAACCTCTGCCTACCTCCTTTTTCTTCTCACAGCTTATAAGATCCTCCAGGAAGGATTCTCTCCACTTCGATGTTTAGAAAAGGCCTAACAAATCACAGCCACTAAATAAGCATGTATTAAACAGCATCCCAATTTCAAATCCCAAGGGACTGGAAAGTGCAATTCAAACAGCTGCTTTTTTCATTTATGCATCTCCAAAGGTCAACCATGAGTTTGAATGTATAATACATAATCTGCCTGCGTTCACCAAAGGAGAGGTCCAATCTTCACTTATTTTAGGGAGGAAAGAAACCAGTCCGGCTAACACCTCGTAAGACCCCCTGGGGGAAGTAAAACTGGTGTCAGTAGCAATGTGGGTGACGGTCAGTTCTTTATCTAATCTTTATAATAGTCGATCCACTCAGTGCTTAGGTTTGAAATTCTCAAGCAACAAGCAATATATAATCTTTGACTTCAGGGAAGGAGGCTTCAAAGGAACATTGTTTCCTTAGACAAGGGACTGAAATGATGTAATGTGCAGAATCTCACCTTTCAACAGAAAAGCCATGATAAGTTTAAGTCGATGTATAATGCCTCTTTGCTTTGCATTGTCTTTTAAATAACAAGCTTGTAAATCATTAATAATAAAATGAAGACATTAAAACATCTGTATGAAATATTTATATTTATAACAAAATTTAAAATACATTATCGCCTGAGGTGGTGGGAACTGTTGACTAGTAGAGTGTAAACATTTTGCTACTGAATTTATGAACCCAAATTTAACACAGTATATTTGATTTTGGTTTTAAAGTTTTAGTTCCCACTGAACTAGTTGGGAAATTGAAAATTAAAAGAATTCATGCTGCATCTGAAAGAGGAATGTAATATATTCTCTGTACAGAATGAAAACTATATGTAATTCATGGCCATTTTAATGTAGCATGAACAATCTACAGAAAAATGTAGTCCTGGAAAATGTATAATTAAGAATACAAATGGGCAGATCAGTAGTCTGGCAAAATGCATGTTGTGTAATGCAGTACTGATACATAGGGATATTTAAATTAAAACTTCGTAAAACTTTAAAAAGTTACCCTGATATAAGCAAGTTGTTCATCCAGAATTTAATCAGCAAACAGATTTGAGTAGGAGAAACCAAGCTGATAAAATGAAAGATTATACATCCTGTTAACAACTCAACAACTCTCTGAAATCCAGCCCCAGGCATGCCTTCTGGTCACCACAGTCCAGCGATTTTTCTGTCATCAAATGAAGGCTTGTGTATCACAGACACTGCCTCCTTTCCTAAACAAAGTTATTATTCTATCCACATTGTCGATCTCAGAAAGAACAAGAAGAGTAACTAATCCATTGCTTCTAATAAGTAAAATGGACAAAAGTAGCTCAAGAAGACAGTCAATGAGTACTTCCTACTACCGTAACTGTATGTGGTGAGTGACTAAGGAAGACATTTGACTTAGCAAAGTTCCCAACTGATACAGAAACGTTGTTTCTCAATAGTTTGATACCTTGCTTAAATGTTGGTGTTTCAGCTGCTTGACAACTGGTTCAATATCCCAAAAGATATTTTCATATCACTTAAGCAACTCAGTGAACAAACTGGGGAAATTAAAAAAAAAAACAAACAAAACACCACCACCACACAGTTCTCTTCCTGGCTTTAGACATTGGACTAGTCCTAGTGACATTAGCTGGACTGGAGTTTACCTTGAAGGTCACAGCCTGTTGTCTATATATTTGCAGAGCTGTCAGACCTACTGGTCAGAGCCAAGGCCAAAGCCTAAGAACAGAGACTGACTTCACTGCATTTTTATTAAAAGGCAGGTTTGATTGGTAAAATGATGCATCAACCTGCTTGCCTGTAGCTTTAATAAGTGAGAAAAGAAAACTGTAGCAAGCATTCTGGGACAGCCATGCCACGTGAGTTGTGATTGTCAAGAGTTAAACAGATGTAACACGAGGGGAAAAGAGTTGATAAAAGCTATATACTATCAGATAACTCAAGAAAGATTTAGAGGAAAACCAGAAAACCAGACTAGGGCAATTTTCTCGTTGAAGAAACATTAAGCACACTGAGGACTGACTCCATTTTTGGTCAAAACTTTCCTAGGTCATAGTGCCCTTAAAAATACCATTGGATGACTTTTCAGCCCACTCTGCGATACGCGTATTTTGTTTTTCCTGTATAAAGAACACCTTTTGTCCTCTAGGGGAAGACCCTTGTCTTTTGCACAGCCAAGGGACTTCAGACATACACAAACTGATAGCATCACTCCTGTTTAGCTAGGCTATACTGTCACAGACAGTTTGCTCTGCATGGAGAAGCGCTGTCACATCCCAAACCTGAAAGCCGCAATTACAGAGGAATATGGAGACGTCTAATAGATTGCGTGAAGACGCCAGAGGACGTTTTGGATGTTTGAACTCAACTCTCACCTATGCTATATGAAGAACACCATATTGGGTCCCTAATGGAAGAAATGACCTCTCCTGAATGCATCAGGCTGAAAAAGGAAACTCGGACTATAAATCTGGTCAGTTTGGGGAGGAAATGGTACAAATCCTACGGGGGGCTGCACCTTAAGTGTCAATTTGAGAGTCCAAGCAGGGGTTCTGTCAAGCACTGCACTATACACAGAAGAATCTGGCTTCCAGTATACAAACTGACACACTAATAAATCCGCAGGAAAAAAACACATGGAAGCTGCTACATAAATAATTCAACAATATTGCCTGGTTTTAGACACAAAGTCCTAATATTGCGTAAAACTCTCAAGAGTTAAAGTTTTAAAAGATAATTATTTTCCTAATCTTTTTCAGTAAAACAAACAGGAGAACAAAAGTTTACTCTATTTAAAAATTATTCCTTATCGAAGACTTCCAGTCAGCCTCACACAGAGCTTCACTATGGACCAGTTCTGATTCTGAAGTACTTTAGCATGGAGTTTTGCCACTGATCCAGAAGGCAAAGTCTTTGTTACCTGATACTGTTTGGGGTAAGGTCTTACCCAATGTTCCTACCACTGAACTCAAGAACAAACCTATCATCAATGACGAAAACTGGTGTAAGGACTTTGGGCTTTGCTTGTTTGCTTGCTTTTAAATCAGCATGTCTTCAAATTAATATGCTGTTAAGTACTGTACACAGGATACTAATTCATTCTAATTTCTTGATTCAATTAGATGCTATTTTTCAACTTCCTTTTAAGTTTTAAACAACATATTTAAAACCTACTTAAAAAAAAAATAAATCCAAGAGCTTAAGAATCTTCAATTAATGCAAACTCTCTTTTTATAAACAGCATATGTTTGAAAGGGATTATTTTTCTTCTCTCTATCACACGTATGACTAAATCTGCCATCAGTAAAGCTGGTATGTTGAGTGCTAACAATGAAGCACTGGAAAGGCTTGCAGGCTGGTACCACCACGAGGTGACTCACAAAGTGAGGTCAGAAATATCTGCCGGCAATGGGGTATTCTAAGGTTATTGGCAGGAAACGGGTATTCACAACTGCTAGCTAAATTATTTTTAAATGTAATGTGCTGGACAGAGTGGGCGATTGGCCAAATTCTTCTCTCAGCAACACAAATGTAATTCTGAAGTGACTCTATTGACCTGAGCACTGAAGTAGAAACGTGAATCTTTCTCTCTTAAATGTATTGCAGCCTGTCACATCAGTTCTGCGATCCTGTCAGATCCTACAAGTAAGCAGGGTCAAGATGTGTCAACAGGCAGATGGGAGACTGTCAAAGAGTCTCGAAACGTGTGATGAACAGGTGTTGGTACCTGCACAGCCATCACTTTCTGAGCATAGCGCTTTAGGGGCTTTACCTGGGTGACGTCCACCTGAGGCCCAAACACTCCCCTTACCTTGCCTATAGCGCAAGAAGACCTAAGAGACACTTCCACTCATGGAAGGCTAAAGCACATGACTTCTTCCATTCATCCCTTTTATGCCCCTGAAATCGTCTTGAGGCTACACTTCTGAAGACTGCTATCCTCCTCCCTCATACTCAGCTGGGTAAGCTGCTCTCATAAACAAGCCCTATTTCTTTTCCATCAGGATGAGGTTTCTCACAAAAGACCTGTTTTCTGAATTACTTAAACAGCAAACGTCCTTCAGACTGAGGTATCACAGGAAATGACTGCACCAGTAAGTCTGCTACTAGGTGTGAGGCAGAGTAACCACAGGGAGGCACAGGGACCTCTTCGGATGCATCCCAGACAGGATGGCTTGTCCTTGCAGGGCACTTGGGTGTTTGTGGCAAGAGAGTGAAGCAAGTCTCACAGATCTGTGCAGTGAGATTATCTAAGACTCATTTTGAGACAATTTAATCAACTTCAGAGTTCATTTGCTCCCAGAAGGATTGCCTCCATCCAAACGGTTTGCTTGGTTCTAGCCCTTGTAAAAGCAACTCTGACCTATAGTCCCCTGCAAACGTGTTTAAATAGTTTGGATGGACAGTCTAAAAATAGGGGCAAGATTTCTCACTGGATCTGCGGTGAAGATGACATGAATTTATGCTTTACGGGATGTTAGGTGGCAGTGTGCCGCTATGTTAAAGACCTGATGGGCATTCTAGTGCTCTAGGAACATTTGGGATATTAACCCTGGAGCTTCAGTCAGATTACAAGTTCCCATTCTACTAACCTACATTATTGCTGCAGTCATCTTTGTTTCTTGTCCCAAGCTTCCATTTTTCTGAACAGACAACCTGAGACTTCGTTATAGCGTAGCACTCTGAAAGTACATCATTAAGTATATAACGCACTTCACAATCCTTTCAATTAAATGAAAAAACATGTCAGATGCTATTAGTCAATAAAGACACTTAGAAGATATAAAAGAAGAAAAGTCAGAAAATTCTCTAAAATCATAAATACGGTTTGATGAAGTTAATAGCAAAACTTGCAAAAAAACCCCGTATTTTGGTCCTTATCTATTAAGCCGCTGCAAAATAACAAGAAACACTGATCAAAACATTCGATCCTTCAATACTGAGATCTAGTCTTTTTACAAATGATGAATGCTTCACTTCTTCATGCTAAGTTAAAAACCACCCATCATGAAGTGACTTAAATTTTCTCAGTCTCTGCCTCAAAATAGAGCTTCAGCATTTTTGTTCCCTACGGTTCTGTGTGACAATAGGATCAAGCCTTGCAGGCCGAGTTCTGTTTCCACTTCCTAAAAGTCACTAATCCTTGAATGAACTAAGACAGCAGCATCAATTCTGCAGTGCTCTAATTTTAACACCTGAAAATAATCAATAATCAATACAATTGGACAACCCATTATTTATGATTAAAAATCAAATAAAAGTCACATGAATCTTCTACCATGGAAAAAACCTTAGATAAGAAAAAGATAACGCAAATGGATTTTCTAAGCTTGGCAGATTATAAATAGATGTAGGTACATATAAAAACTTTTTGATGCTATTTTCAACACAATCTTTTCCAGAGTCAACCAACTGCAAACAGTATACACCAACACAGTTTTATTATGTCTTCAGTACATCTCCAGATAATCTGCCCCTTGGATTTCTCTATTTTATACTTGCACATATGGTAATGAACCTTTGACTTAGAGTAATAAATAACATCAAATTATGAGATTTGCTGTTTGTTTTGCTCATAGAATATCTCTAAGCAGCTAGAATTTCCTTTCATTAAACAGATAATCAGATTTATTAAAAGATATTTAAATCCTTCTGGACCTTAACTACTTAGTATTAAAAAGTGAACTTTACTGGAAAACCAAGGTGGTTTTTTTTTTTTTTTTTTTTTTTTTTTTTTTTTTGTTTTTTTGTTTTTTTTTTTTTTTACACAGAATGTTAACCAAAATGATTTTAATTTTGTTTTTTTAACATCTTGGCTTCTTACGGAAAAACAAATACACCCCAATGTTTTCCAGCAACTTTGAAAGTGTTTGAAAAATAGAAGGCAATTAAAAAAACCCACAGTTTCCATAAAAAAAGAGTATCGATAAAAGCAACTCAGTTCTTGAATACATATTAGGTTCCCAATAAGGATTTCTAAACAGAATGTTGCCAAACTGAGAGATGGTTTCTACAGCTATGATTAATCGATACAGTCAAGCAGCCTTTAAGACTCCTAGTACCAGCTAAAAATTGCTAAAGCCACATGATATTAAGTGCCGGTCTGGTATAACCTCACTCTGCCAGTTTGGATTTGATCAAAATTTTTTTTTACAGCATAATTTTATACTAGAAAAGCACATACTGGATCACATACTTCTGTCTGCACTCAGAGTTTATCCCAGGTAAAGTACAGCGTGTTCTTCTATAGTCACCGTAAAAGCATAAAGCTAGGACAAAGCCTGTGCAATATGCTTTGACTACTTTCAACAGAGACGTGGTCGTGCCAAACCCAGTTCAAATTAGACCTGCTGGGTGATGCAACAGCACACAGGTCTGGTATTAATGCTTGTGAAAATGGCACAGTGACCAGTCACAAAATCAACAGAAATTATTTCTCCACCCTCACTCACAGAACACTTGTTGCAGTAACGTGTGAAATTCTGACTTTCATTCTAAAAAACCAGTTTTGGGTACAACTGAGATTGCCTTTCTGTAAACAAATGCATAGTAGAACTTGACTGTGAATTTGCTCCAGATCAACAAAATGGAAAAAACATTTTCAAAGAATATATTGAAATCAAGAAAACCATTTATGAAGTTTGGTTGTTGGGTTCATTTTTCATAACAACCCTTCTGTGGTAATCAATCAACCAGCAATAGTAACAACTGATCTAATTATCAAAACCTCAGGGCTTTGTTCAAGGATGCAAAAGGGTGCCAGAGCATCAGCCCCACTGAAGGAGGTGACTGGGTGTCCGTGCTCCCTGTGCAGCTCCACAGCTCGCTGGCGGCAGGGTTGGAGCTCGCTGCATCGGTCTGTCAGCACGCCTCAGGCCTGCTTTTGATTAATAAAGCTCTAAATGCCACGTGGCCAGCGAGCAAAAATTTGGATATGTGATAAAAGATACCTCTGTCCCCTCTGGAACATCTCTCATCGATGCTGTGCTTACTTTTAAGCCAACGCGTTTGCCGGGCTCTGTGAAGCACCTTTTTAGCAGCAGCGTCGAGCACAAAACCAGCACAAGCAGAGCGGAGCGCGTTTTACCACATGCATTGCTCTCTGGTGAGAAGGGGACAAACTCTAACCAAAAACTATGTCTTCATTGTTCTGTCTTTTACCCACATGAAATGCCCGCTATGTGGGAATGCTGAGACTGTGAAACTGCAGTATGCAGAAAATTACATGTTAGCTATCTCCATTATAACAGGCTGTCATCTTTCAGCACAGACCAGCCATTAATCATCCAACAATCATTCATCCATCCTTTCGGTGACGCATTAAACTGTGGCCCTTTCTGTCTGTCTCTGGTGATCATCCAGGTGGAAATTAGAAATCCCAGAGTGCTTTTCAAAAAAAACAGGGGCTAACCTGGATGACCCTCGATAATAAAAGAGAAAACCTGTTTCCATTGTCCACAGCTGCGTGTAAGCTATCGCCAAGTACATAACAGGCGCCACATTTACCTACACAGTCACCGCTTCTCCAGCATTTAACTCATTCATCTGTAGAGTGGTTTGGGACACCTTGAGTATGAAATATGCTTTGTGAAATCCAATTCCATTATCCTTTACAGCACGCCGACAAGCATTTTCAACCAAAAATTTCACAGTGCCCCTGTGATTCAATCTTAAGAGAGTCTCCTCCTGGTGTAGCAATTTGCAGTAGTGCTTCACCTTCATGCAGGGAAGTAAGTGCTCAATACACCATAAAACATATGCTAGTAACGGTGGGCAAAAGTCACCTGACATGGACAAATGTTTGTTGTTTTTCCCCTCTCTTTTCTTACATTGATTTTCTTTGTGGTTAAAATTATGATGCTCATGTTCTGCAGATTGGATGAAGTCTTATTCTTTCTTTTAGGGCTCCTGGATGAAAGACATTTAGGGACTTAGATAATCACCTTCTTAACTAGATTTGATCTGATTTTGAGGTCATTTTCATGCATTAGCTTAAAAGAATTACAACACAATTTAATAATAAATTCTGTTAACATAACTCAGCCTTGAAAAATTGCACTTACATTGAGCGACTAATATTTTTAATGTTTTATTCACTAAAGCCCAATTTTAGAGACATTTTGATCCATAATCAGCGATGTCCTTAAGCACATCTAATTTTTCAGTGCAATGATGAATTTTAAAACCGGAAAAAACAACAGCAATATAAGGGAGTTAAGTGGCTAAGTCTCATTAGAAGAGAGCAGAAATCAAGCGCCTGACTCCCTAAATATTTTTAAAGCTTCTTGCCAAGGGCATATAAAATATATACTAAGTGTTAACCAGGTCCAGAAGAAGAGGCTGTGACCTCTGGAGGTCCCCCATACCCTACGTTCTGTGATTCTGTGCGGTCTCCTACCTGCTCATTTGAGGGAATTTGCAGTACACAGATTTGTTTACAGGATTACAATGGATTTTGCACCATGCTCACTATAATGTTATCCAAACAACATGAGAAGCAATCAATTGGATTTTTACTTAGGATGCAAAATTAATTTTTAGCAAAGTTACTTTATATAGGAAAAAGGAGACACAAGCACAGCCCCGTGGCATAAGAATAAATATTGGCATACAATTATGCATGCTTTGGACCACATCTCTGAAAATTCTCATAACTACAGTTCAATTGAGGGAGAGAAAAATGTGTTATTATTCTCTCGCAGCTTTTTTAAATGTACAGACTACATGGACTGAATTAATTTCTAATTGTTCCCTTATGTGCACTGGAAGGCAAGCTGCTCAGAGCAGAAGGTTCCACAGTCGTGTGAATTTGTGTACATCCACGCGCTTAACTTCATAGACCACGGACATGATGTTAGAAATCAAGTATCATTAAGCTCTACCTAAACGATGTGCAAAGTTGGTAAAGTTAAGCACGTGCATTTATTGGGGAGGTAAACATAGTTAGGCAACTGGAGAATGAGAAGAACACGAATGTAGGGTGTTGATATTCAATTCATTTGGTAATACTGGTTCCACAAGCACTAAACTTTCAAATTATGTTCTGCAATAAGGGATTATTTACAACATGTGTTGGGCAACTGCACATTCCTTTTTTGTTACACCCTCAGCTAAAAAAACGAGGACAAATGGCCCCCAAATGCAAAACTACAGAAAGCGACATTTAAAATAGCACATCGGAAACTGGAATGAACAGCGCAATGCATGAAGTCACACAGAAGGCCAAGGTGAAGTCAGCCCGGAGACAGATGTGCATTAAACCACATTGGCCCAACAGCCTCTTGGTGTCAAAACTGCAAGTGTCCTGCCTGTAAAGAGCAAAAGAAAAAGGCCTGCAACAACTCCCCCACTTGATACATCGCCGGTTACTTGACCAATGATTTATATCAGGTGCCTAACGTATCCACTCTCAATTTTTCTGCAATTAAGGAGGGCAGGGCAGGCCAGTGACAAACGGTTTTCCTACAGCGCTTTTGGCTTTAGCTATTATCCCTTAGATATCTTTAAACTAATTCATCCCTCTCTAGAATCCCAGGTTTGGGTTGATAAATCAAGTGAGACCTGTGTGTGCTGGGAGCTGATTACAGGGTCATTCCTCAGCAGACATGTTTGACCATAGTTTCCCAACTTCATATTTTATCTAGCAGCTGGTGATGTATCATCACTAATCCAAATGCAAAGTATCAGGAAATAAAAGAAGGAGGCACTGTTTATAATAAATCACTGACAGGGAAAGCTTGACCTTTTCATTTCCTACAAGGTATTTCATTGTTAGACCACAGACAAACAGAATTTTTCATCTGGTGCTTAATATGCATCAGAAGAGAACAAAGGTTTATAAGAGAAGAATAGGAGGGTACTACCTCCACTAGAGGACACTTATCTTTCCATAGATCAAAAAGACAATGTTGTTAATAACACTTTTTTCTTAACACACCTTTATTCTTCTTATTAGATCATAATTTAATGATAAAATGCACTCCCTTACCTTTCATCCTGAAGGGAGATTCAGAGACTCTGTTAACTTTAAAATGCTTCTTTAAAATCTGTTATTTTTAAACAAAATGCTTATCTTTAAAAGCAAATATAAATGATGGACACTGTAATGATGTCTAAACATAAAATGATAACACTGTTATTAATGCTCAAGCCTGAAACACATCTACCATATATTATTATTGGTGGAGCAATTGTGGCTGCAGATGGGAAGACTGTTAAGACTGGATGCAGCACAAACACCCAATAAAAGGCTTCCTCTGCGAGGAGCTTCTGTTTCACCTTTCACACACAAAGGATGAGAAACAGAGGTACAAAACAGACACGACTAATTTGACAACTTTCTTGGAAAAAAAAACCAAACAAAAAACCCCAACAACAAAATCTGTTCAACTGAAGCATCTACACAGTCTATCTCCCCAAACCCTCCATCAGGTGACTTGGTACCCAACTGCAAGATTCATCTCCCTGCCAAACAGAGCAGCCACAGCATTTTGTTAACAACGTGGAGGCTGTTGAGATGCCAGTCTCCTTTCCTCCTGCTGAACAGCACGACCACCGCCAGAACGAGACACCAGGTATGAAGGATTCAAGCCATGGCTCTGTGTGCCTTAGCACAAGACCACCCCAAATACTCCTTCAAACACACATGTGCACCTATAACCGTACGGAACCAACGCAGGATCACAGCAGCAAGTCCCTTGTATCGCCTCTGTTCCTGTAGAAAATCACATAGTTGCACGTATAGGCCAGAAGTTGGCTTCAGTTCCCCTTGAAAGTTGGCAATCTTCTGTGATTCTTTCTAAAAAAGCTCTGTTCGGAGCTCAGCAAACCTGAAGCCACCCATGCTTTATGTGTCACCAGGCAGAACACACGCATTCAGCTTTGTTAGCTGTAAAACACCTCCTACCCAAGTATCTAAGCACTTGCACAGCTTCTGTCATTAATGCAGGGATTCTTTGAGAGTTTTTTCCCCAGTCTCCTCCCTCCCCAAGGACTATACCAGAAAAGCTTTATTTGGGCCTCTAACAGACCTTTCCTTCTTGGATCTTCAGTGGGTATTTACACGCTCACCTGAGTTAATACAGCAAAAAGCATTAACAGGGATGTTTTACTGTGGCCTACTTACAGTTTTTATACCAGTCTGGACACTAAGATTGTTGACAGCTGTTGTCTCCAATGCTACCAGCATCCTCAAAAGTGACGAGAGGAGAGGAGAGCAGAGCAGTGGCTTTGCTCCTACTAGCAAGCTAGAGGATATTCTGATCCTGAAGAAGCATCAGCTCAGCTTGATCAACAATAAAAATGATATTGCAGCAAACCCTATGGGTTTCTGTTGTGTCGGTAGGCTCCAACCTCACCCCCACGGAGAGCTGTCACATCGCTACTGCTAAGCCGCAAGTGGCTTTTTTTAATTTGCCAGCATCTTAATGTATTTTACTATCATTAGCTGCTACTTCTCCCCTCACACAAAACAGGTTTAGAAAATCTATTTTACTAAGAGCTAGTATATCTAATTTGTACGAATTTACTAAAGCTTGTCAGTCACACTAAAGCATTTAATCATCTGTGACATTAAAATAAAACACTTTAAAACCTTTGGCACAGAGTGTTCCCGTTAAGAAAGTACTGTAACAGTATTCACTCTGCTGGCAACACAGAAAAGAGCAGCAGAGAAATTAACTTGAACAAAATACAGTCATTCTCATAAAACTTCCACACTGGTCAAAGTTGTTGGATGTTCCTTCAAAGAACAGCTTATTCCCATTGTAATGATTTGAGATGTTTCAGCCTTCTGTATACAGCAGCCATGTAGGCAGGGGAAGCTATTATAAAGTTAATACTAGGGGGTTTTAGTGTAATTAGAACCCCTCATTGCCCAGAGGGAAGGAAAAAAAAAAAAAAGAAAACTTTCTCTCTGCCTTTATATTACTACTGAGAAAAAATCTGAACACTTAAATTAGAGGAGTTATCTTAAGGGGAATATCTTTTTGCCCTACTATGTTGAATCTTCACTGGAGTTCAGGATAGAGACCATCATTTAATTCCACTCCTCTCCTCCTGTGTCCTTCAAAAAGAGAAAAATAGACTGGAATTGTCACACATTCACTTCAGTCCAAGGTCCAGTCTCAAGGAACATCACCAAATATAATAAGACTCCATATTAAATAAGAATTAGCAAAGCTGAGCCTTACACGGTGTTATTTAGTGCTAGGAGGGCAGCAACCCAGCTTCTTTCTCGGAAGCAGCAAACAGACAGCTCTCCTGGGCTCCAGCTGGCAGCAGAGGGGAGAGCCCTGTGTGGCCACGGATCCTGAGGAGAGGGACTCAGGGGTGTTGGTAGATGAGAAGCTCAACAGGAGCCAGCACCGTGCACTCGCAGTCCAGAAGGCCAACTGCATCCCGGGCTGCATCCAAAGCAGCGTGGCCAGCAGGGCGAGGGAGGGGATTCTGCCCCGCTGCTCTGCTCTCATGAGACCCCACCTGGAATACTGCATCCAGCTCTGCAGCCCCCAAAAGAAGAAAGATGTGGACCTGTTGGAGCAGGTCCAGAGGAGGACACAAAGATGATCAGAGGGCTGGAGCACCTCTCCTATGAGGACAAGCTGAGAGAGTTGGGTTGTTCAGCCTGGAGAAGAGAAGGCTCCAGGGAGACCTTATAGCAGCTTTCCAGTATCTGAAAGGGGCTTACAAGAAAGCTGGAGAGGGACTTCTTACAAAGGCATGTAGTGGTAGGACAAGGGGTAGCAGCTTCAGGTTGGAAGAGAGGAGATTTAGGTTAGATCTCAGGAAGAAATTTTTCACTCTGAGGGTGGTGAGGCACTGGAACAGGTTGCCCAGGGAAGCTGTGGCTACCCCATCCCTGTGCTTTGGGATTAGATGGTTAGATGGTGCTTTGAGCAACCTGGTCTAGTGGGAGGTGTCCTTGCCCATGGCAGGGGGGTTGGAACTAGATAAATCTTTAAGGTCCCTTCCAACATAAACCATTATATGATTCTGTCCACGAGAGTGACAAGCTGATCCCAGTGCATCAGCCTCAAAGCTCCCTGCAAGACTAACACCTCTGTTCAGTGAGTCACGGATTACAAGATAGTAGTGTGGTGCATCTTCTTGAAAATTAAGAAAAAGAAATACAAGTTACACAGGAGTAAATTGCAGTAATTTCATATGCACAAAAACGGACCCTACTAAACATACATCAAGATTTGCACAGCTGCCTATAGAACACTATGAATCCTATGTAAATACATTGAAGACAATATTGCTATAGCCAGGTTTACCCCTCTAATTTCTTTTCTTCATGTGCACAGCTTCCATTGCTGTTGCTGAGAATTCTGCTCATGTATTAGCAAGGGAATAAATTCCTTAATTTTCAAGTCACAGTCCTGTCTTCTGTAAACTAGAATCTCTCCTCCTCCTAATTCAATTTGCCTCTCGGAGACTGTCCCCAACAGAAGGTGAATCACCTTGTGAAAGGCACCTCTGCATGACTGCTACAAGAAAGCCTAACTTCTCTTTAAGCATTAAACATGTGCAAGGTAAAAGAAAATATATTCAAGAAACGTAGTAAGGAAAAAGGAAGTGCCTGGAAATTTGCCAAATTCTAAGTTAGTTTAATTCGGGTGTTATTATCCAAAGGCAAAGATTAGAAGTGTGCATATTTCATTTCAGAATAAATAGCAACTGTTCACATTGCCACAAACTCCTGTGCTGCACAACAGTGTAGAGCTGATGGCTGCAGCGGGTACTACGTTGCAATTCATGCACTCTTGAGAATCACCTACACAGTCCTTTTGAGGGACCTGGTTTTTTTCCCCCCTTCAATTTCCGAAGGGATTAGGGCAAATGAGAGCTCACAGGTAGCTGAAACAGTCAATCTGAAACAGAAGCATCTTTTCCAAGGAAAATCCCCCCCTTTCCCAGAGTTCTACATTTTCTATGTTAAAACACCTAAAACGCCTTTCTCCCCACTGAGGCTTTAGTTTTATTTCTGTAAAAGCCAAATAATCAGCTTTCTTCTGGGGAGGGTGCTTGTCAGCGTGGTAAAGCAAAAAGGCAGTGGCCAGACCGAGTAGGGACTGAGCATCTGGGGTTCCTCCCAGCCCACGAGCCAGGAACAATACATGCAATTAGCTGGCACGCAGCGCACTCACGGTGACCGATGGAGACACCCTTCATGCAACACCCTGTTGAGTCACACAACTGCCTGTGACAGAACACTATGGATGCTGATAGTTTCCATGGCTTCAAAAAGCAAAAGGATGAATTCTTGGAAGAAAAAAGAAGTGCATCCAGGGCTATTAAATTGAGAATTGCTTGGGAAACTCATGAAACTAACTCATGTATGGAGGTGAGCATCCTGAGGAAGCCTTACTGTAGGCTCTCTCTGTTCTTATCCTCTCCCCACGATATTCATTGCAGACTACTCTCAGAGAGATGCAGGGCAGACAAATCTCTTGTCTGACCAGGTGTGGCAAGTCTTACACGGGGCTGCACAACCCGATTGCTTAGCTTGGATGCTGGACACACGAGGGTCTGGGATACTAACTTCATCCATTTCTCCCATTCTCATTTCCAGCCTAGAGAAGATGAAAATCCACTCTCTGTCCCAGGTGTAAAACTGGGAGACACTGAACAGCTCTGCCGTTGCCAGAGGCAGGAGCAGGGGAACAAGCCCCATCTCTCTCTGCCAACTGCCCTGGAAAAGTCGTCTCATTTTTGTACCTTCCATCCCAGAAGCAAAATCAACCAAGATCAGGGCTGCCTACACAGCACTCCCAAAACCATGCTGGTAATTCCTTAAAGGGCTTCCGGTGAAAAAGTTTATGGTTTGTTTTGGTTGGTTAGTTTGTTGTTGTTGTTGTTTGGGTTTTGTTTTTTTTTTATAAAGCCTGGTTTAATATCCATTTTTTCAATGCCCTTTTCCCCTCGCAAAGACAAGAGCTTTCCCTTTCCCCGCCACGCACAACTAGAAGTGGTCAGATACCCTGCAGTTTCTCCCCAGCCCATTGAGATGTTCCGCTACCGCAGCACTCGTGATAGCTGCGGCACTCCCCTCTCCCCAGGATCCTGCAAGGGGAAATCCTCCACTCTGAAACGCTTTCCTGAAATTATGAATAATGAATACTTGGACTTTTTCAGCACTACTGCTACCTCATCTGACATGGTCCAAGGCCAAACAAAGCAAAGCGTAAGGACAAATGTGAAAAATTACATCAGACTAACATAGTTGGAAAAAGAGACGAGTTCTTCAGTGCACAAATCTTTCTTTTGGTGACTTTGTGTGTCCGAAGTTTGTGCTTCTTCCTGACAGTTGTTCTAATAGATTTCTCCTTTGGGAGTTTCTTTGTTTTAATTTGACAAACAATTCAGCAAGCTTGTTGAGAATTAATTAGGTGGTTCAGGCAAAAAAAACCCCAAACACACCAACAATCTCCTACCTCTGTTTACAGCAGGCCTGTGCTAGCCTAGGTGCACCTGCTGCAATTCATAAAACCTGTATTAATTTGCAGATTGCCTTTCCTTACAGAACCCCAACAGCTCTCAGTCTCCTCTGATTCTCTGTTTGGCAAAACAAAACTCAGGGAAGAAAGAAAATGATATGCTAATTAAATTCCCTCTCTGTTTTAAAGGGACAAGCAGTCTTTCTGTACTAATCTGCTCCTTGCAAATTCAAGACAAATATAAGGGAATTAATATCATACAGTTCTTGCTAATGTACTAATTATAAATTGCTGGCTAACAAATGAAAAGTAGGAACAATGATACACAAGATGTTATTAAAAACCATTTACAGTAATAGGAAGTTAACAATTTCTATCCAGAGGATTCTGCTATAGCAGATGGGATTACACTGCAAAACTAAAATCTCCAATATAATTCTCCAATTCTTTCTTCACCAATCCTTTCAAGATTAACGAGGTTTTAAGTCGTGGCAATTTGGAAGGGGGAGGATCCAGACCTGTGGGTACTCTCGGTACCAAGTAAACCCCAGAATTTTCCACAGATAAACAGTGAAACTTAATGAACAGGTCAAGCGAGTGATCTGAGGGATTTTTGTAACAACTATTTCCACGTGCTCAGAGGGAATATTTATAGCAATATTTGACACAGCACCCATATTGACTATCCTTCTCCATAGGTTCAGACTTCTGTAGATTTTATTTTCGTTCCCTTGCAAAATACATCATAACAGAAAGGATGAAGGATTTTTATTTCTTCAACTTCGATGAAATGGAATACTGCCCATCGGGGTGTGTTATACAGAATACAAAGGGGACTGATGGCTGATAGAGGATGATATTGAAATGTCACACCAGAAATATTTTTAGCTAAGCATACATGGCACAGAATTAATTCCAAGAAAGATTATTGGTTTTGCAGTGTATAAGTCATGATTTGGGGTGGATTCATCTCATTCTATCTCTCAGGATTCAGCTCTAGTACCTTTAGACCCTCCACCTCATTAGAAAAAAGTGCTGTTGTGGTTTAAGCTCAGCCAGCAACTAGGACCACGCCACTGTGTGCTCAACTGCACCCCAGTGGGATGAGGGACAGAATCAGAAGAGTAAAAATGAGAAGACTCGTGGGTTGAGATAAAGTCAATTTAACAAGTAAAGCAAAAGCCATACACGCAAGCAAAGCAAACCAAGGAATTAATTCACTGCTCCCCATGGGCGGGCAGGCAGGTATTCAGCCATGCCCAGGAAAGCAGGGCTCCATCACATGTAATGGTTACTTGAGAAGACAAAATGCCGTAACTCCGAATGTCCCCCCCTTCCTTCTTCTTCCCCAAGCTTTATATACTTAGCATGACATCACATGGCATGGAGTGTCCCTTTGGTCAGCTGGGGTCAGCTGTCCTGGCTGCGTCTCCTTAACTTCTTGTGTCCCCCCAGCCTACTCGCTGGCAAGGCGGTGTGAGGAGCAGAAAAGGCCTTGAATGCTTAGCAACAACCAAAACCACTAGTATGCTTACCAAGAGCATTCCCATGCCAAATCCAAAACGTAGCACTATACCAGCTGCCAGCAAGAAAGTTAACTCTGTCCCAGCTGAAAGCAGGACAAGTGCAAATCCTCTCAAGGCTGCAAAGATTTCAAGTTTCTTGTGCTGGAAGTTTTGAGGAACTAGCTCTACAGAACCGAGAACACAGCAGATCAAGCTAGGAAGTTTCTGATCTGCTCACCTAGATCTACATCTACAATGCTGTGAAGGCTAGAAAAACCCTTACACAATTCTTTCATCAATTCTAGCACAAAGAGAAATAAATTCACCTAACTGTCAAAGGAGGTGATGAGCCCAATTCTCAGCATCTTATGGTCAAAGATCCTATATGAACACTGATGCAAAGGAAAGACACAGCAGGTAAAAAAGGCATGGAACGCAAGAGTCACGTGAGATCAGCAAAGCTGTGCCCTTTGTAAGGATGCATTTGTGAAAAGTGTCCGCACAGTGGTGTTTAGCTGATCAGCCACTAATAGCAGGCACAAAGATTCTTGGTGGTTATCTGATTGTTCAATTATCTTAGCAAGATTACTCCTGCCTGTACCATACAGATCCCAAAGGTAAGACCAGACTCCATGGAAAGTGCTCCAGAAGGTATTCAGACTGTCCTCATGGCTTTGGCACCCATACATTTCATGGAAAACGTTGTGTCGTGTTACCTGTACTCTGTACGCTCTTCTGTTGCAAAAACAGCTTTCTACCTGGACTAGATCTCCCATGTTGCAACAGGGTCCCATTATTCGGAGTGAAAGAACAATAAAGAATCACGCGAGACATCTGATCAGGAGCTGTAGTCACTAAAGGGGGATGCAATCATGAAATAACAATTCCTGTGAGATATTACTGCAGCTTTTCTAACCAAAGGTTTCTGGGTCCCACCCTATCGAAAGGCTGACTTGTTTTAAAAACAAAATCAATATAGTTGAAAGTCTACTTTTTAAAATTTAATTATAGCTGGTCTGGAAAATTTCTTGCCTAATCAGTGCTTACATAGATCCTTATACATGTAAATAACGCTACTGAAATCAGCAAAACATGCACATTTCTATCTCTATTAATGTGACTGCCAAATCAAGCTCTCAACCAGTCAGCCCATAAAAAAAGACATATGGAATTAAATTCATTGTGTTCAATCAGTAAAAAGTGAACTCAAATTAATTATGCAAACTTTTAAAAAAAAGCAACACATTTAGGGATATGATTTGTTCAGAAGTATGTTTTGCACACTACCTGAATCTAGCTGAGAGAACACGTAAAACATTCATTTTTGAATGAACATTGTGCTCGTTTAGTACAATACACTTAGCCATAATGATGTAGCTAACAATTTTATGGTCTTGTATGATTCATGCTGCAAAGGATACCATGCCACACTGAAACCTTTTTATTATCAATCACTGGGAAACACAACCTTGAAGACTGGCATTAATTAAGAGGGTAAGGATTTACAAACGCTCCTGCTTCATTCTCTAAATATAAATATTCATGATAGTATCTATGGATCACGTCTTGAACTAAAAATTGATCTTGGAAAATGAGAACTTGTAAAGAAAATAGAAGCATAATTATGAAAGGCTGTCTTCAAATCTTACAACTGTAATACTTCATAATAATCACTCTCCCTTTTTTTGTAAAAACAAAAATATTGGAATAATTATGGAAATACAACGAAGGTGACCACAGATTTAGATTCCTTAATTAAAATCAGTCCTAAAAATAAAAAAGCTGAAATTTCTATTCACTTTCTTCTTTTTCTTTACCAGTAGTTTTTCTGTGGGTTCCTTGTGGTCTGTTTCTCAGTTCAGCAGGCCTGTTAGATATGCACCTATCATACATGCTTTTACATCTCCATTATCTTGCATTCATCTCAATATTGCTGCCACTTCTATCTGTAAATCTTCCTGAACAAGTCTTACAGGTTTTTTCCTAGGTGTAGTCCCAAGCTAGGCATTGGTCATAACTAGAGTAATTGCTTTTCGTTCATATTTATATTTGTAATTCTCTTTGTGTAAGTAATTATGGTACATGAAGCACATATTAAAATGAACATGCATAACTAAATGTGTTACGTGCTTGAAAACCCATTACTTGTTTCAAATTTTATTATTCCAAAACACACTAAGTAATATATACATGAAAAAATTACATATGTGGCATTAATAAACACAAAAGGATTAGTTCCACCTCACCTAAGATATGGATAAACAATACATTTCTTAAAAACAGATTAAGTACTGCAAATAAAAAGATTGGCAGCAACTAGTGATGCCTGTGGTAAGGAACTCATTCCTGCAAAGAGTCTATACCTCATTAGACTGAGGTAAGACAAACACTTTGCTAACTACAGAAAGTGGAGAAATTCAAAGTTTTTCCTAGCTTTATACAGAGAAAGAAAACTAGGTTTCAACTACATTATTTTCTAGGTCAGCAAAAACCAGATGTTTTTCATTTAACATTTCCGTAAGTAAATAAAACAGCTCCTGGTGATAAACATTCAGGCAAAATGACTGAAAACGTTGTCTCCACAACTGTCCTGAAGGTAAGTGAACAATGTGAACTTGCCCACACTTGACTTCTCCGAGTTTAAAATCTGCCAGCTAACAACTGGCAAAGAACACTGATAAAATCAAACCAAATTGAATTCTTAGTTCCTTTGATTTTTTTCCCCTCCTCTTCTAATGGTGTTGACAGGATTAACAGACAATGCAAAAATATCTTTGTCTCTTCAAACCCCTTGTTGATCTATTTTGTCTTTATTATTTTGTTCCAACAAGCATGTCCCAGCTTCTGGAATTCATCAGCTTAAAACATCATTTAGTATTTTCTTTTCTCAGACCAGCTCTTAACAACCTAAAACATTCAGTGAATAATGCCTATGCATGTACAGCATGTGATTAACTAGAACTATATTCAGGGCTTTCACGTATGAACTCTGCTTGGGAGAAAAACTGCCATGCTGCTGGACAGCACATTTGAATTTTCTTCCCTATCACAATTATTTATTATTTCTATTAGCTAATGTTGTTTTACTCCTAATTATGGGTAATTAGATGATGAGTTGTCAGCACAATCCATTCACTTAGAAGCTTCTACATTTAATTAACTCAAGATGGTTTTGAACATTTAAATGTCAAAACAACATTTAGAAAACAGAACATTAACATGTTGTTCATTGAACTGTACATTATAGAATGTGACTTAAAGAACCAAAGGTTTCAGTGTGATGACAGCTCTCAAATTCTGCTTGTAGAGAGTCCAAATTTGCTGTACATTTTGACAGCTTTACTACAATGGCTTCAGGCTTAGCAGGTCACCTGTTACAGAGCTTCAGGGCTGATCTGAGAATACAAGCTACTGCGGGGCTTGATGGATAAGGGAAAACCACCTGTACCAAAACCAGCATCTAGGAAACCTTCTCCAACCTCAACCTCTATCTGTTTTAATGGGTTCAGCATGGGAATGGTTCGTCTCGACAGAAAATGGAAAAGAATGGTAGAATCAAAACCACCATCAACTGAAGAAGGGGTCCGGACAGAGGCAGGTTTAAGATGGCCAGGCCTGCACAGTCAGGGATATTCTGGACTGTGTGCCAAGAGACGATATATGTGCCCATTTCTGTATGGTTTTACCCAGGCTCTGCAAGAGCATGGTCACAGCTAGTCAGGAGCAGACTGATGGGAAGTTTTGGAGAAAGAATCTGCTCCACGCAAAGTTTTGTATTTAATGTCACTGGTGCTGAAAAACCACCCTTGAAAGCCTGACAAACTGTTCATTTGGCCCACTGGAAAGAAAGTTCCAGGATCTTCTCACCAGAATAATTTTTTGAAATTATCTTCAAGCACTGTAGGTCTGTTACAAGAAGGGACACAAAGGCTCTGTTACCACAATGGTGGAAACAATCAAGAGATAGCAGCGTGGTATAATTGGAAATTATACAGCACTTCCAGATTAAATTTGCCAGATAAAAAATTGTGACAGTGTTCTGTCACTATTCAAGCCAATACAGAGACAGAAATCAGATTGTTTCAGTAGCGCCAAACGCTAAAAAACAGAGTTTTGTATTACAGCTGATCTGTGTTTCAAGAACAGAGAAGCAGCCAAAGTAGCAATACAAGAGGTATTTCAGGTCACAATAACCTATAGGTTTTTTTCAATAACTTAATCATCACATTTTCTCAAAAGATAAGGACACTGAGAACATTATTAGTATAACAGCTGAGACCATTTGATATTTAAAACGAAGTTCATTGCGTTACTCTGTTTGAATGTACCTTTCCAAAACAACCATTAAGCAACCTACCTGACCACCTTAACGTGAAGGTTTCCTATTTGACATATGAAATCATAATATGATCTTACAAAGCTTAGCAGCTAATGAACATGTTAGTTCATTTTTCTGTTCCTGGCAATAGCCTCAGGTCTTTCTCCTCAAGGGTGTGCAGCCTTGCAGTGGAAGGAGGAGTGAAGGATGCCAGCCCTGCCAGTCAACAAGGACACCAGGCACCAATGCCATATTGTTTACCAGGAATGGATATAAACAGGGATTTGGCCTTGGGGGCCGTTATGGGCCCTCCTGGAGGGGAACAGAGCAAGAGAAGAGCACATGACCTGTCACGGTTTTGAAAATATACCCGGGAACATCTTTCTTCCCTGAGGTTGCCCTGAGCTTACAAGGTACTGAGGCCAGGCAGGTACATTCTAAGAGTTAATCCTTATTCCTACAGTGACCAAATGTCAGTTTTCATATCAGAAATGCTCTGCCACAGGACAACTGAGATGTGCAAGGTAATACCTGGTGAGGAGTTATTTTTTCCTCTTATCAGCAGGACCTTTGGAAGGAGGCTTGGAAAGGCTTGTGAGCTCCACGCCTTGCTCACAGTCAGCTAGATGACCGGGTTAAAGCAGATTCTTGCAAGGCTACACATTAGCAAATTGTGGCTTTAAAGCTGCCTTTGCCTTAACTAAAAAGATGCCATTGTAACAGATCCCCGTGCTAAAGATTCAGAGTTGGTTGGATCCATCCTGCTCTATCTAAGTTTCAAACTGTTGTGCAGGGTCAGACCTTCTGGTATTTAGAAGGGCTGTCTATGACAGAATCTAATCCATGGTCATCTTTAAGCTGATACATTCATTTGCTTAAATTTCTCACAAAATCCCCATGGCCGTCCAAATGCAGCTTCCCAATGTTGAACAAAGCAACAAACCAAAAAACCAAGTCACCAAGTGTATTTCCAGCACTAAGTCAAGTCATACATATTTCAATTCATATGGCGTTTGCTCTTTCACATCTCTGAAAGTTATCCTACTTTTCACTCCGACAAGCTGTCATTGTTTCTAGTAACACATTTTTGTTTCAGTGTTGCGAGACTTTTCATTACCTTCCGTATCAGAAGAACTGTTTTCTACAGTACGTATTCCAAACGCACAAGTGAAAGAATGCTGCCTGCTTGCTTTAGTACCAAAGCTAGAACTTGAGAGTCAGCACAAATGACAATAAAAAGAAATTACTGAGAATTTGGGGTGTCTCATAGCAAGTAGACAGAATAACTTTAAGGCCTATAAAATAAACACAATTTCCTTCTGTTGTACAGTAGGCATTATTCATTACCAGGATGGTTTTGTTGTGGCTGAGCTGTGTTTTGGTACTGAACATCAACAACATGACAGAACTCTTTCAGCCTTTCTATTCTCTTTTCTACAAATGGGAATGTAACAGTAAACCCAAATGACAGGTACTCCCACACATACTGGTATTCAATCAGTCAGGCACAATTTGAACAGCGTGGTGCCCAGCTGAAGCCACGTAAGCCAGCACCTATTAGCTGCTTCCTTTGATTCTCCTGCTACTGCTCAGACGCAGTGCGGGATGTTGCAAAGGATAAGCAGCATTAGAAACAGACAAAAAAAAAATATTATCCCAAACACAGGTCAATAAGGTACTCTGAAGGCTTTTGCTATTTCACTTTCTAGTTTTTAAAACAAACTGTCCTGTCAAGATCTCAATGGTTTTCTGTGCCTGAAAGATAATTCAAGATCTCTGTATAGTTTGAGAAAGTTTAAAAAAATGCAGCATGCAGTGTACCACCTTAGGGCCTCTCATACAAGACTGAAAGGCGAAGCAAAGTAACCGTGATTAATGTCTTTTCCTGTGCTTATTTATTAGAATTCTAATTCTTTTTCTCTGTGTTTCTAAATTCTTTTCTATTACCAACTATAAGACACAATTTTCAAAGTTAACTTCATGTTAAAAAGATACTGTTAGTCTGTGCTAGGACTGGAGATGCTACTTCTTCTCAAAACTAATGATTCTTTACAAATCATATTCAGCTCCTGAAAGTGTCCGGAATAAGCTGCAGCAGCAACATCAGTTTGCAGCCATGATGTTCATGACTGTACATTTCTTTTCCTCATGATAGCAATGTACTAGATTCTTACATGCAAACCTCCTATTTTTCAGCAGAATGAATTTAGAAAGTTAAGTGCACGTCCAACAGGCCATGAATGAATTTGTACACACATACACGAACACATATAGAGGAAGTCTTGGGCAACTCAGTGAAGTTTCTGTCTGTGTGCTCTTTGAAGCTCTACGTGGTGCCAAAAGACGTGCCAAAAGCTGAACCTTCAGTAAGACTGAAATAAATTAAAAATAAATACAGAAATTCTCAGAGGCTGGTATGTGTCTTGGAGAGCCTCAAATGGCCAATGAATTTCAGCTTGCACAGTCACTATGCCGTAATTGCATCGTTATGAACTTTTACTGTTGATTGCTCCCTTCCAACCTGACCATTGTTTAAATCACCACAGGCCTGTTTCCGCTTGCACCAAAGCCAAAGGCTACGTTCCAAGCGCTGCTCCTGGCATGTGGGGCAGGACTGCAACCCACAGTGCACGCTGCAAGCAGAGGGAAGGTCTGTGAAGAAAGGAGTCCTCCTGCTCCCACTGAAAAGTCCCACCTAAAATATTCTTTTTTTTCCCCATCAAGGATGTCCTGGATGTTAATGTATTTCCTAAGTGGGTTTTCTGGAAATTGTGCATAGAAAACTACAAAGGGATTTCCCAAACAACACCAAAAAAAAAATAAATTAACCTACATCTGAGCTGGTCACAATGGTACAAGTTTGACAGAGTCAGGGTAACGCAGAAAATCCCGTTCTTCAAGTTTGAGGCATGTTTGGACAACACTGACTGTATTTCTCTAACACCAATATATTTGACTGAAATAAGCCTTCAGGCAGGCACCAATTCCTTTTCCATAAGGGAGACATAGAGTCCTGATCTTGACTAAAATATTTTGAGTCTTTCAGAATATAACCACATGCATGAGTAATAACTGGGGATATGTTTTACCATCCCACTCATCTCAGTGAAGGATATATAAGTGGCATCCCAGTACTGGATATTGCTGCTCTGCAATACTTACGTAAATCATTACTCTTTTGGACACAGTTCTTTATGTTAGTACCAACATTCGTGGCTTGTAAAAGGCATTTTTCTACGCTTATGCTTGGCACTGGCACTCCTACTGGAATTATAATAGTGAGAAATCATGACAGCCATCTAAAAGTGCTTGTGCATGAAGTTCCACTCCTTTTAAACACTACTTAAGCCTGAACGACTAATGGTCTTTTACAAGGATGACTAGATTTATGCATCTTCCCTACGAACTCGATGCTACCATGAAGCTAAGAAATCTTTTCTTAAAATACTAGCAGTATAGTTACATTTTACTCTCAATACCAGCAAAACTAAGATTTCTACAGAGTAGAATACTTCCCAGAAGATCAAATAGCAAAAACGGCAAACCAGGAATGACTGAGAATCATACTGATCTCACAGACAACTGGTACTGCATTTCCAAAAATATATTCAAGTTCCAAACCTACCCTTTCATTCCTACAATCAAATACAGGTGCAGCTGTACAACTGTAATCAACGGCGGATACACACAGATGTGCAACTATCCGATTTGCAAACAAAGAATGCACATGTCAGTAGCATGGCCGACCACGTCTTCACTTCAAAGAGTTTAGTACTGTACTTTGGCAGGCAAAAACATACATGTGTTTGGGAGGCTCAACAGTGCAAGAAACGATCATACGCTCACTAATCAAAATCCAACTGAGGCCTTCTTTGAAAATTTGGCCCTAAATGTTAAGCGGTGCCTGGGGGCTGATTAAAATTGACCTCTCCGGGGCATAGATCATGCAACACTAAGAAAACAAGCTGAAGAAACAGAAGCAAAGACTGCTGTTCTCTGCATCTTTATTGGTATGAAAACTCTTAAGACGCCAAACAAGGGGTGTGTTCGGGGGGAGACATTAATATCTGAGGAGAGAGATCAAAAGCAGTTAACGTTCCTGGCACTGCATTGTGGCATGTGTATCTTTATACTTTTAAACTTACAGTTAAAAAAAAAAATAAAAAAAAAGGAAAAAGAAACATTTCTTTGTTAAATCAAATATTGCCACATGTTACTCATTTTAAGTTTGCTGTCCTAAGATCCAACTTAATTTAGTCTGCATTGAACGTTTCTGATCTGAACATTTAATGTGGCAATGTTTTGCTCTGCCAGGAGTATTATCTGAATGTTAAACATGAACTCAATTTATTCATCAGAATATGGCAAGCATGATACCAAAGGTCGTTTTGTTTATATTGTCCTCCAACTCCATAACTTATGGCCTGTTTCTTTCATCTTCAAACCTCAGAACACTCAACAATATTGGATGTTACAGTGTGGGTAAGAAAACTGGATTCACTTTTTTCTTTGAGAGTTTTTATTTGGAACTGAGGGGAGGAAACAGCCTTGTTCAAGCACAAAAAACATGCAACACATCTGCTACGTTACGAACTGGTAACAGACAGGCAAGATAAGCTTGCCCCAGTATGAAGGACACGTAAGAAGCCGTATGCACTACCTTAATATTCACAATGCAATCATAGCTTTTCGATTCTTTAAGTAGGTGCTGATCTTTGTCACATCAGTATAAAACCACAACCACATACACGTTTTTCACGCAAAACATGGCCACAAAGTCTTCACAGAACCTGTGAGCCAAATTCTGATATTAATTACAGTAACAGAACTTTATAGCAGTATCACGTGCATATGCGGCTCTGCTGTGCAACTCTACCTACAGCAGCATGATCAGCTTAGAAACTGGTACCTATTCTTTAGAAAGCATCATGCGTTGCTCATACTATTAGTTAAGATGATTCCACCACTGAAAACATTTGTCCCTCCTCCTCTCAACACGTAAAGGCAGCTTGAACCAAAAAGGATAAGCAGGTAGATGAAAGAAATGTGAACAACCACAACAAACATCTGTTTCAAAACAAGCAAAACCATTTTCTTTCTGAAGTGACAGAAACATATTTCTATTCTTTACTATTTCTCATTACTTCTAAAGAATTACTACAGAGGAGTTCACCCCACCTGCTGATAGCTCAGTTTATCACTCAATTTGTGAAATTTTCTTTTGCTTTATTGAAGAGTCATTTCCCTGCAACTATATTGAATTGCTAGCACTTTCACACACTTGGATATCAGATACCACAAAAGAAATATCCATCTGCTAATGCAGTATCAATAAAATCTGAAGAAACAAAACTGATTATTGGTGCTTAGGCTTTTCAAATCCAGTCCATAAAAACATTCGCTATGTTATTGATACTTCCCATCAAAACACTCCTCTGTGCGCTACAAATGGGGGACTGAAGAAAAAATAAATGTCTCAAACTTTACCAGAAGGAGCACCTTTACAAAAAGCCCAAAGCAAAACCAACCTAATGCCAAAGGAAGCCATATCCAGAAACACTGCACTGAGAGGAGGCTAAGCAGGTAACGTGATGCAGACATTCCAAAGTTCATGAGGACCAAAGCCGGTGCGAGGCACCAAAAGTCTCAGCACCCCATCTACGTGCAGGGCTGACCCAGAAAGGCATTTTCATGACAGTGGGATTTTCTAAAACTTGAAGCAATGGGCTTATTCAGGGTTTGATAGCAAGCCTGTCAAAAGCATTAGGCATCAGACTAACTCTGCTTTCACTGAAGTCAATTGTAATCTTAGCTCTGATTTCAGTGATGGCAGAATCAAGCATTAATCCTGCCCAAAGCATACACCTATAATGACAAATTAGAGCATTAAGGTTGTATTTTAAGCGTGTGTATTAGTAGATCCCGTAATTATATTTCTCCTCAATCACATATATTTTACGCAAGTAGTTAGTGACCTCAGCAGTTAGTTCTAGTCACTCAAACGCTTCCATTTTTTAAATTTACAGATACAGCCACTTTAAGTCTAATAATTTCAAAGATTTTTTTTTAAGTGACAGACAAACATACACAAGTGTGTTAATTGACAGAGTACCTTACTTACCTCCATAATGCATCCTTATGTTTTATATACAGGTAAGCTTCAAGAGTGCATTTCTTAATCCAATGAAATATTTATCAGATCTGAGATCTAAAGTGTACATATTCAATTTTTTATGCACACCTTTACATGATTCATGAAATTCACCCATAATGTGAGTTCTTTTCATTAAATTTTGTTTTTATGTATCATTGTTACCCTTTTTTTACAACCAGATTTATATTGAACTGACAAATATCATTCAGGTATCTTTGAACAAAGTAGCTCTTACCTTTTGATAGAAATCATGGAGCTCTGGCACCTGCGGTAGGTTTCTCTGTAAACAAACAAAAAAGAAATAAATCCAGGATAATGCTAAATTTGCAATGAAGCACAGTATGTTACATTACATGAGTTAGCTTCTTTATTAGGAGTTTCTTTATGAATGTGTTCAGAGACGGCCGGTGCTACGTGGAATAACAGATATTAAGAAGAATAGTCTGAATGTATGCAGAAATGCACTGTCTCACTCAATTCAAAATGGATTTTGGATTGAAGATTGTTGGGTTTCTCGATCAAATTTGTGTTCTCATACATCTTAAAGGGCAGCTGGATTTCAGTGAAAAGCACACTCCTATACATCAAAACTTTGATTTGCATTACAGCTACAAGGGAGTATAATTTACTGGTGAGAAACAGTTTGACTATTGAGACGTAAGACTGTTAGGTTTTTTTGTTTGGGGTTTTTGCATTTGTTTGTTTTTATTTGCAGCTGTGCTGCAAAATAGTTAAGATACAGGCTTTTGTCATCATTTTGCAGAGTAGAGCACAGAGGGTGGGCACGTGGGAGCTACCTCGTATGCAGCACGGAGGACTGCGAGCTTTGCTACTCCAGCAGCAGTTAACGGGGCCAAAGCTCCAGGGGTTTGTTTGAGCTGCCTGTGGCTCCACGTGCTCCCACGCTGCTCAGCGCCTGCCAGCAGCACCCAGGGAGTTTGCCGTGAAGCACCCTCCATCGCTCAGCAGATGATCCTTTGGCTGTCTCTAGAAACAGCTACCCAAGGCTTTGCTAACATGGGTTTGAATTGAAAGTCACAGCAAGCAGGAACACCCTTTATTCCTACAGAAAACAGGTAAATGTAGCAACACCTTGATAAACTGCACGCCAAATACAAAGAAATTTCACTGTTCAGCCAGCATTGTCAGGAGTGCAAAACATTTATTTATATGAACTAACTTCATAGATAGCTGACATCCCATCTTAGCCTTTCTGTATTATTGTCTCTTTTTTTCTTTTCTTGGATACACACAAGGCTTGGTTCTACACGCTAAATACATCTTTGAGGTACTCCCAACTCGGTAGGAGACAAGGGCTTGGCACTTTGTATAATCTAACCCTCAAAAATGCGAGTAACAAAGAAGAGTTTACAATGTCATTTTTCAGACTGTTGAATAGCATAAGACTGCTGACATTGCATTACAGTGTCACAAAATCACAGGGGACATGCTTTAACTTCCGAAATCATTTGAGGCACCAAATTGCACTACTTATGCTAACTGCGTATTGTATTTATTTTTGTTAAGAGAAGGAATACTTTTAAGTACTAACCCCAGCTACTGACCCTTTACATGAACTAATTCCTCAATTAACATTTGAATCACTTTTTCTTTCCCTTGACTTCGGTGGGAGGAAAAGAAAATACAAACACCATCCCTCTTTTCCTTCATAGTTAAGATCAACATTTGCTAAATGTGAGTTGTAGGCAGAAGATAGAATGTCTCTATTGTGAAAATGGGTGTAGAAAACAACTCTGAAACTGGAAATTTAATTGAAGTTCAAAATCAGGAAAAGAAGTCTGACTTTTCATATTAACTCCTACATATAAAAATGCATACCATACACACATCTACACACAGTGGGTGTAGCTTTACATGTTTTACGTTGAGCACTTAGTGTTCCACTACGTGGTGAACTGGTTGAGATGAGGATTTTATTTTTCCTTGAAAAAGTTATTGGTACAAATACTAGAAAATATTCCTGAGATAATTCCAGCCATAGGACTACCGTCATAGTCAGCGATTTGAGCTCTGCTTACGGTCCAGAAAATACATAGTGTTTTTGCAATTAAAACATAATAAAAGACTTGTTTAATGGCTGAAACCACTGTAAACACTAAGGTCAACTACTTGAAAAAATAGACTGACTGCAAGATTACTTTTTCTTGAAGTTTTCCTCTAGAACCTTGTAATCTAGCCTGTGGAGCAATATATTCACTTCTGAGAAAGGGCTCAAAACCACCAGATTTTTCAGATTTGGAACATCACTAAACCTTCGGAAAAACAGCCCAATACTACTTTTAGTTACCTTGTTAAGTTAACCACAGCTCCCAGAGATTTTTTTTTTTTTAAAAAAAAAAAAAGAAAATTACCTAATTGTTCAGTGGTTTCATTTCTCCATTTGGTCAGATTTCCCAAACTTGCACAAAACCTTCTTGCTATCTCTAGCAACTGTCTATAAGCTTGCTGGCTTTCAATAGCTAAACACTCTTCCCCCCAGGAACAAGAAATATTATTTGGGCATCAAGATTATCCTGAACCTCTACTCAAATGGAAGAAAACTACACGAGTCTGGAAAAAAACATTCCTCAAGCTGAGCATGCATGCCTGTGGCTGGGCTAAACCTTTTGTTTCACTCTTGTGGAACTCTTTCCCCAATTAAATAGTCTCAGCGTTGATAGCTCAATCTCCAGGCAACTCTGTCATTATGCCATCAGAGAAAACTGACATTGATTCTCTCCTGCAGCTCTCATTAGTGAAGCCAAAGGTGGCAAGAGAAGCCGACTTACACTTTCCAAAGCAGAGGGATCACCAGGGAGGTGTCCTTCGTGTGAGGATACAGGGTTACCAGCCTGGTGCATAAGTCATGTTTTAGATTCATTTAGAAAAATGAACAAAACCAACAAGAGATGCTGCCACTCTCCTGCTAGTTCAAAGCAAAAAAGCACCTAAACAATTCATAGTTTATAACAAGCCAGATCACAAAGAATAAAAGAAAATAAATGTTACATAAATCATGTAATCTCTTCCCCAATGCCGTTCATTAAGAGCTTCAAGAACAAATCAAAATAACATTGCCAAAAGAGAAAAAAAAAAAGGAAAGCTGAGATAATTAGATTTGTACAGCCAACTGATCATACTAGCATTCCAAGACATCTTGAAAAGCACACCGACAAATATTTGGCTAAAAGTATTACTAGAGAGAATTCTTTTGCTTTGAAAAACCACTTAGTGTACCAGTAGCCCATCCAGAGCAGCTCCGAATATGGCTCCACGCTGCTTTTTCTCTTTCCCAATTTTAAAAGCAAATGCATGGTACATTCAGCTAAGTATACCGAGTAACAAAGCACAAGAGCCGAGTGTCTGAAGTGATGACCAGGGCACAGAAACTGCGGGCAGGCTACGTTCCTTTTATAGCAAATCAGGGAGGCAGGAAAGCACAGATTTTATGGTTTCACTTAGAGAAGGGAAACGCAGGGAGTGAAACTGCTGTGTGGACTCGACACTTACTCACAGCCCTGGAGACTATGGATCTGCTTTGGGTTTTTTGTACTTTAAAGCCACAGTAGATTCTTACGAGTTCAGTAGAGCTGTGAGGAAGAGAAGCTTAGATATGCCTCAATGAGCAGCTACATACTCTAATAAGTTGCTACATCCTGTACACTATATAATATTTATACGTCTTAGCATTTTTTAACTTCTCAAATTTCTACCAATGAAAATTTTAACAATTCGCCTGCGTATGCCCAAAGCTTCTTTGATATTTGGCTGCAAAAAGATTTTTTTTTCTGAAGAGGTACTAGCATAGCCTATGAAAACTACGCGGTTTTTTCCTAGGTCTGAAAAATCATACGCACTTCCTAATGTCAAAGTGCCTCTTCTAGTTGACTAACAAAAGACAGGAGACAACAGGGAACGCGAGTGGAGCCGAGAGGTGTGTCAAAGTCTCCCAAAATTTATGTTGTGATTTTTTTTTACAGAACACAACAGAAATATCCCTCGCTCCAAGTCAAATAGTTAAGTGTTTATTGAAGTGAACTTCCTGAACTCACTGGGCTAAATCCTAGCTTCAATTAAGACACTGTACATCTAAAATCTTACATAAAAGCTAAGAAAGGACCACAGAACTTCACCTTGAAGTTTAATTTCTCACTTCATAGACAGAATTTCCAGGGACAAAATGCAGTACAGTGGTGTTGCCAATGGTGATGAGAATCTCAGTATTTTCACTGCATGTATAATAACACCTTCAGCCCTAAATAGGCATTTAATATGCACATCTGTATGTACTGGATGAGAACCTTCTCATTCGGTGGCGTAGTGCCGGCGGTTAGAGGTTCAACTCAGCCATCCCACCGTGCACCATAGGTTCCTCACACACACAGAGGGGAACCATTTGCACATGTCCCAAAATTGCAGACTGTATCCCAAGAGAGGAACTGGTCTTATACAAATCATCACATCAGCAGCTCAACTTTCAGAGGCTGGAGAGAAAGGTAGGAGCAACGGTCCAGAATCTGGGCTAACATGTCAAGCCATGGTTTCAGAAACTTGTCTGAGACCACTGGAAAACCCTCGTGCTTTTGTCTACCTTCTCTGTAAGGGGAGATGATACTACTGCTATTTACAAGACAGACTGAATGGTGAAATATTACAAGAATGGGACATCTAAGATTCATAAATTATATAAAATGCTAAGAAAACATAGTACGCAAAAAATATGCAACAACAATCAATAGAAAAAACCTGGTAAGAAAAAACCTGGTAAAAAACAGAAAAGCCTGGTAAGCAGAAACAGATGGAAAATGCTATTCAGAGACTAGAAAAAGTATCAATAAGTTCTCCTCAGAGAGGGAGACTATGAACAGTCACAAGACTTCCTTTGGGGAAAAAGTATCAGATAGGCAAATGAAAATAAAATGCATTAATCAAGCCCAAAACAACACTAAAAACAGTTGCTGAAGTTAGATGTGAAATCCTCCACTTTAACCTATTAATGGTTCTACAAAGTCTCCAAAAACATGACACAGCCATTTGCACAACACTCTCTGGACCGAGCCATTTTATAGTTCACCAGCAAGGTTATTAAAAAGATCTACCTTTGTCATGTGTAGTCTTGGAGCACGCAATACAATACTGTTTCTAATATTGTGCTGGAAACAAAGCACCAGTAGTAACAAACGAAGCCAAGACCCAGCAGGTAGAGCAGAGCAGGCTAGCATGGGTCCTGCTTTTTTTTGGGGGGGCCCTTCTGATTTGTTGGTTGCCTTTGAACATTATAAAATTCTAAGTGATTGGAGTTGCTCTTTACTATTATACAATAAATGAAGCTTTATTTTTCAGATCTCAAGCGCTACCGAGTAAGTCTGACATGCAAGATAGCCAAATAATACAAGAATAAATCATTTTTAAGCACAAGACTTGCAAGAGTTGTCATTGAAGGATCATGTAATGCATTGCTCACAAGTATTCAGCTGGCTGCAGATATGTCTGAAAGCATTCACCAACTGAAAATGCTGTTTGGATAGTAATTATTGGTCTCCTGGGTTTTAATCTAACCAATGAGCAGAAAAAACACCACGTGATTTAGACAACCAACCACTTCTGGGCAAGAACTACCCATTAAATGATATTTATAGTCATTCATTAATAATCCACAGGCTGAACTTTGTTCTCTAATTATATTGCAGATACTTACACAATCATAAATACAACTGTAGAAATCAGAATGATGCATGAAGAAAAATTCTAAATGCATCATATAAATCACATACAATATATAAATTGACTGTCATTAAGTACAGCCCTATGTTTAGCAGTTAAAACTATTGCTCTTAACTTGTTTTGTACTTTTCTTTCATGAGAAACAACAGTGTCTCGCAACACTTGCACATTTCTTAGTTTTACAGACTGAAGTTGAGACAGATGATACAATTTCCTCAAGCAAAACACAACAGCGCAGTGAGGGACAAACCCAGATGTCTTAACTTTCAATGCAGGAATTATTCCAGACTCCATTCTTTCATTCAGTGCTGAAGAGAGATGTTACAAAAATAATTTACACTGCTTTAGGTTTATTTTTTGGATTTCAGTGGAACAGTCTTCTTTATTTGGTAAGTGCAATGAATATAATGCAATCCTTGAAATAAATCCTGCCATTGAAATTATGCTTGGAAAAAGGAACCCTAACCTGTTATTTGCACAGGCAACGAACTCAAATTTCAAAATAGCAAATTTCAAAATTTCAATAGCAAAATAATTTGGAAGAGTTCAACCCGTCAGGTTTTCTGTTTCGATGATCAGTTTTGAACCTCTGACTTTCCTCAAAGTATGCAGAAGGAACATGTTTTCAAGAATATTTTTGTCCACTATGAGTATACGAACGCTGAAATTAATTTCTTTTAACAAAAGTTTAGGCAGCAAAGTTATTAAAGAAGCTGTGCCGCCTCGTCTCCAAAAATGGACTGTGTTGTTGAGAGAGATAGTTGGTGACTTTCTCATAGCGTTTAACTTCAAGGAATATGGGAATAAAGAGCCAGTCTCATTTTGGCTGGTGAGAGCCACTCACAGAAAAAAAGCAGAGATAAATTTCACCTTTAAATGCATGATTTCTGCACAGTGCATGGGTTATTGGATACAAATGCACAGGAACAAGCATGCAATCGCACTGAGACGATGCCACTGTGACAACAGGAGCAAACCCAAGGAGGGAGTCAGGAGCTGCTGGGAGATACAAGCTTGTCCTCACAAGGAGCAGTTCTACAGAAACAACCCCAAGGACAGGCTGCCCGCCCTTCTGCTGCCCCGGCTCTTTGGGGACACTAAAGCATCTGGTCCTTCAAAGCAACCTGCCAGCTCGCTGCTAACCCAAACTGAATTCCAGGTCCACAACTGGAGCTTATTCCTCATTTTAAAAGGCTTTTCGTGGTTAAAGGAGATATATAACCAGGGTGACAATCCACAAGACAGCATGAATTCATGAAGACAGAATTACTGAGTCAGGGCAAGAAAACGTCTTTTGGAATGCCCTTAGATTTTAATATTTTTCCTCAATAACTTTGCCAAGCAATAATAGAGAAAAAACAAACCACAGTCTGGTTTCTGGGTGGCTAAAGTGGTTATATCCCAGGCATAAAATACCAAACAAAACTATCTTTTAATAAAAAACTTTCCTTCAAATGTAAAATTGATACTTTTTTCTGGTTTATGGATAATTTAGCTTGATTACTATAATTGTCAGAAAAATGCTGAAATATAACTCTCCTCTTCTTTAAACAAAGATTGTCTTACACACTTGGGATCAATCCATTGACTCTTTTGCACTGGTGGAATAACACAGAGGGTAAAGTTTTAAAGAGACGCAGAAATTTGCCTGTCCTGACCCACTAAGCGGCACTGAAGCATGACATTGTCCATGAGCGCGTAGTATAGGCAATGCAAAATGAACAAGAAGCCAACAGCACCCAAAGCATTGCCCAGCTAAGGGAGGGAGGCACACAGTGCTAGACCCTGGCTGCAGGTGCAGAAGCAGCATATGCAGCTTTTTGGAGGTGTAGGGCGTGCAGGACACTACATTCCTCCAGCCGCGTTAAGTCAAAGTGCCTCCCTTGCTCACCACCCCCCAAGCATGGCTAAGGGACTTTAAGACACAATTCAAACTGTGTGGTTGCTTTGCAGAGCATAGAATCATAGAACCGTCTACATTGGAAGGACTTTCAAAATCCTCATGTCCAACCATCAACCCAACACTGCCAAAACCACCACTAAACCATGTCCCTCAGCACCACGTCTACCCAGCTGCTAAATACCTCCATGGATGGCGACTCTACCACTGCCCTGAGCAGCCTGTTATAATGTTTGATAACCCTTTTGGTGAAGAATTTTTTCCTAATATCCAATCTAAACCTCCTTTGGTGTAACTTGAGGCCATTTCCTCTTGTCCTATCACTTGTTACTTAGGAGAAGAAACTGACCCCCACCTCTCCACAACCTCCTTTCAGGCAGTTGTAGAGAGGGATAAGGTTTCCCCTCAGTCTCCTCTTCTCCAGGCTAGACAATGCCAGTTCCCTCAGCCACTCCTCAGAAGGCTTGTTTTTTAGACCCCTCACCCGCTTCATTGCCCTTCTCTGGACACGCTCCAGCACCTCCATGTCTTTCTTGCAGTGAGGGGCCCAAAACTGAACACAGTATTTGAGGTGGGGCCTCACCAGTGTTGAGTACAGGGGGACAATCACTTCCCTACTCCTGCTGGCCACACTATTCCCAATAAAAGCCACACTGGTGGCCTTCTTGGCCATCTGGGCACACTGCTGACTCATGTTCAGCCAGCTGTCAAGCAGGACACCCAGGTCCTTTTCTGCCAGGCAGTTTCCAGCCACTCCTCCCCAAGCCTGTAGCGCTGCATGGGGTTGGTGTGACCCAAGTGCAGGACCCAGCACTTGGTCTTGTTGAACCTCACACCATTGGCCTCAGGCCGTTGATCCAGCCTGTCCAGACCCCTCTGTAGAACCATTCTACCCTCAAGCAGGTCAACACTCCCACCTAACTTGGTGTCATCTGCAGGCTTACTGAGGGTGCACTTGACCCCCTTGTCCAGGTCGTTGATAAAGATATTAAGCAGAACAGTACAGAGCCCTGGGGAACACCCATTTGTGACCAGCCACCAACTGAATTTAACTCCATTCCCCACCACTCTTTGGGCCAGTCCATCCAGTCAGTTTTTTAGCCAGCGAAGAGTGCACCCATCCAAGCCATGAGCAGCCAGTATCTCGAGGAGAACGTGCTGTAGGAAACGATGTCAAAGGCTTTACTGAAGTCCAGGTAAACAACATCCACAGCCTTTTCCTCATCCACTAAGCAGGTCACCTTGTCATAGAAGGACAAGTATGGTTCCTTGAAAATATATGCAAGGCCCTGAGACAGACAGTATTAACCCTTTTCAGTTTCATGATGTTAACTCCAATACCTAAGTAGTTCCCATTAAAACACTGACAGCATTAAACGCTGTACACTGACAAACGCATCCTCCATTGAAATGATATCTTCTAGTAAAAAGACCATATGTGCTCAACCCTGCTTCTGGACTTACAGTCCCCTTGTAACTAAAGGCAAACGCTCTTTTACTCTCAAGTATTGGAGAAACTGGCTGAAGTTTTATCTTGCTGCAAACTACCAGAAGTAATGAGTTGCTGTGTCATTTTTAAATGGCTGCAGTAAGTCACTGCCTGGCTTGTCCATCTCTGGTTCTTATTTCATACTCTGATAACCGAGATACCGTCTTTGGGGGTTTTATTGTTAGTTTTAGCTGGTGCAAAGCTGACCTCCTTGAATCAAGCCAGAGCACTGCTACAGGACGGTATGCTTTCATTGGGAATAAACTAGTGTTCACACATTTCACAGTCTATCACAGTCTTCCCCCAACTTCTCAGCACCAAATGACAGATGTCGTCACCTAACAGCTTGGCAAATGGCACCCTGTGCTAAACGAAGCCTGGAAAAAGTTAAATTGACTTCTTCTGAAGCTTTTATCTGTCCAGTTTACTTTATGTGGACACAAGGTCAGAGCCTCAACAGCAATATCAGAGGCTGAGCCAGGAAACGATGGAGCTAAAATTGGGGTGTGTGGAGAGAGGGGTGTTATTTACCTTCCAACTAAAATTAAAGATTTTAAAAATGAGCCTGGTAATATTCCGTTGAAAAACTACCAAGAAATGAACAATGGGAAGTCTGCATAGCCTCTATGTACTTATGGACTCCCAAGCCACTCCCTTCTGCATCAAAATATTCTCCATGAGCTTTCCTTTAGTTTCATTCTTCACAGGATAGCCAAGTCAGAGACTGACTATAAAAACTTGCCGCAAACATTTAAAGACTGAGCAAATTTCTTGGTGTTACCGATATAGTCCTTTAAAATACATTAAAAATCCTTTGAGGGGGTTTCCTTGTTGGTTTTGTGTGTGTTTGTTTTTAAACCTCAAGATCTATTTAAACAGTCAGGTCAAACCTGGAATTTTGCAGCATGTTTTGCATACCCTCATTTATCTGTCCACTCCAACAGCTTCTCAGTTTCTGTCACTCAGAGTAAAATATGTCATCTCCCTGAAAGCTTAAATAGCAATAGAAATACTATTAAAACACTCACAAAGTCTTGCTCAGCAATCCAATATTGAAGTGATACACCACATTTGGCATTCCTACCATTGCATATTATAACTGCTTTGTTCAGGATGCTTTACACATTTTGTAATTTATTATGATCTCTTCTAGTGAATAATTTGTTCTAATTTGCTTGAAATATATAATACCTATTAGTTATAGATTACACTTTTTTTTAGGCCCTCCAATGTTTCAGTTTTATGAAGCTCAAGATAAAAAAAGTCCAGCCCAGAAACTGGCAGAATTTACAATCTATTAAGATTCCACATACAGTCAATGTATCAGCAGTTCATATTAAAAACAGAAGAGATGAACTGTAATGTAACTTTCATAAAAAAAACAACAACAACAAACCAACCACAGAACAAGTATGTGATCAAAAGCAAGAAATTGTAGTATGAATAAACCAGTGAGATCATTTTACGTGAAATCTGATGGAGACTTTGCTACAAGGCGTTCTCCAGTTTGGAGTCTACACGACTTAATATTGGTAGGACTATTTTCCACGTAACACTCGTAAGGATAAAACTACCTCCCTTCATAGTTTGTCTGCATGTTGGCAGATGTCTGTTGTTAACAAGGCAGTATTGCATACTCTGTTCTCTCAGAGTTTTAATTTTGTTCTTTTATTTCTTTGTCAGTTACTTTTATCTACAGTGAAAGTCACACTTCCTGAAAGCATAGTTCTTTGTGCATATGGAATACCTATCTCCAATATAACCATACACACACACACACACACGTATATATGTTTTCTAATTCCACTATAAGAAAAAAAATAAAAATCAAGGAATAATCTTTGTGCATACATTATTTATCATCTTTGGAATTTGAAATTTGGATTTGAATCTTAACTCATTACTGCAAAATGCTCCTTAACAACCTTTGGTCCATTTACCCCATTTTATATGTGAGACCTTCTCATGAAAGACAATACTTAATGTTTTGTCAGGTCTCAGATCTCTGACCCATCAATAAAGAGCATACTTCTGGTACACAAGGGACAAAACTCATCCCTGGAATACCACCACAGGGGCTGCCTTTTGTACATTACATAAACATTATTTAGTGCTTGAAATGAATGTGCATGTCAGAGAAGTTTTTAAGAGCAGATTTCTGTTTTATAAGTACATTAGCAAATCTTCAGAGGTTACCTGGCTTATTGAATACCATCATAATTCCCCTTCACCAAGCCTGTGGAACAAACTGCCATTCAAACATGGAATGGAAACAGAGACTGCAATATGGCAAATTTAATACAAAGACTTTTAACAGCGACTGCCAGTGGAGCTCTCAAAATGAATCACTTTCAGACAGAACAATGTTGCTAATTCCTATTTAAGTTTGAAATATTTAACACACTGATCTTTTAGAGTGCAGTTCAAAGAGCATACTCCTCCCCTGCAGAGACAACTAGGGACTAAGTTTCTATAATAGCATCGCAAGAGCGGCAGAGCTGCTCCACAGCAGCTTATAAAGATGGTGGGTTAGCCTGGTTACTGGGGTACTCACCCCATCAGTTTAGTTCAACAGTAAGCTTTAAAGAAAAACAAGCCAAAATAACGGATCAACAATGGTTCCCTTTTCTGCAGAACAACAGGGCTCATCGATGGCTGATGTCAGAACAAGCTGAGTCACGGAAATACTCTGATCCTCTCTTTTACAGGAAAAACTCTGACAGAGCTTGACCTGAGGCCCAAAGACTGCCATTTACCTCAACTGTCTTTAGAATGAGCCATGTATAGTTCTTTATATTCTACATAAGATGCATGAAAATACATTAATAGTAATCTATTTTAACTAAATCTTTGCTTAATTACATCCATCGGAGCTGAACTGTCAGTTACAGATTGAGTTTCCACCACCTTTCCATGAAAAAAAGACATATAAAGGGGTTTACAAAACTATGTTAAAAGTATAATGTTTATGCATTGAAAGTTTCATTTACTTTGGTTCCATTCTGAAGTTGCATAGGATTAAAATGACATCTAAACGCTCAAGTGGAACCCAGCTATGCCACAAATCTTACTCATCTTCCTCTTGTGGAAGAGGATTTATGGGCTTTTAGTCTCCTAATAAATATCTTGCATTTGTTATGGCGACACATACTGTGTCTACTGTAACACATACAGTAAAATATGCTGTGGCCACAGTGCAGTGTGGCACAGGGCGCACGATCTGCAGAGCCTTTGGAAGGAAGAGATCTGGGAGACAGCTGTCTGCCATCGCAGGGGACTAAATCAGGAACCTATGCTTCCCAGTAATCATATTTCCTTTTTAATTAACACCCTCAAATATTTACACACAAACATACATAAGCACGTGCACACACAAACTTTCCAAATACGCTTGTGAATTATTTACTCACTACTCGATATTGTGCGTCTTCTAGAACTCAAAATTCCAGCTGCATAAAACAGTTTAGAAAAAGTATATATTGAAAATCAGCTCCAAAGACCACAGAAGTTAGTATGAGTTCAGTGAAGTAAATTACACAGATTCATCTTGTTGCTGTACTGTACATTAGTTTTCATTATATGAATCCTGCAGGCTTTTGAGTGTGAGGCAGTTAGAGGTGGCTCCAGTGGGATGAGCCATTGTTTCCTCATCTTTTTCATCTATATGTGATGCCCATTTTTCAAGTAGCTAGAGACTGAAACCATATAGTATATATCCACACAGCGTTTTTTTATTTTGCTAAGGGGATGATCAAGGTATATAGTAATTTCTTTCCTTCAGTCATAGCATGAGCCTATCAGAAGAAAATGCAAATGGTATTAGTCCTCATCCTACACAAAGATCAATTTCTAACACGTTATCTCCCCCTCCAGACATCCATCCACAGGCTGTAGCCACTAGGCAACATGAGAACCACTGCAGTCTTGGCCTCCTCTCAGAGCCAGTGTGATAAAGAAAATTCCTGGCAACTCCACTAGTTCTGCTTCCAGTTTAGCGATTGGCCATATACAAGTCACTTTTTCTACATCCCAGTTACTTCAATCACAAAAAATGGCCTTATGAAACCCACCTCTATATGGGACCCAAACTGAAACCCCAAACCGAACTCCTTGTTGCACACCACATTAACACTTCACAAAGAACTCTCCCTACTGCCTGCAAAAAAATTAATACCAGGGTTATCGCTGCATTCACTTCTCCTGCAAAGTTTCGGTAAAGCATACAGATGTTACATACTTCAAAATACCTGGTGGCCAGCTTCAGGGTGGGCTTTTTCAACAGGACAAGATCATTTCCTTCTTATTACTTTATGCTAATGTTTTTATCATCACATGCTAATCAACAGGAAAATATAGTTCCTGTTCTTGAGCATGTTAATGTACAAAAAGCACTGATTTTATAAAACTATTCTTTTAATTATGTAATTGAAAAACTGCTTAGATACATGAAAATTAAATAGATCTAATGAAGTGGAATGGAGTGCTAAGTTTAATTAAACAAATTAAAAAATCTGCAGAAAAGATATTAAGGGATCTTTTGAAATGGAAATGGTATACTTAGTTCTACACTTCATGTTAAAATTACAGCTGAGTGGGTAAAATACTCCCAAATGCACCCTGGTAAATTCTGCAGGGCAAAGTACGCATCTACACATACAATTTCTTATAAATATTTACTCAGATGAAAAAGTTGTTTGTATGCGCTTTGTCTTTACTTTTAGCAAACATCAGGGAACAGAGCAACAAAGGAAAGATGCTTTTTCAACACCCTTTGGGGTGTTGCCCCAACGCCTTCACTCCTAAGGGATTTCTCCGAAACCTTATGCAACCAAGAAAGCTTGCAGGAATCGTCTGATGAGGAACTCTGAACGCGCACAATCAGAAAAAAAAAAATCATCAACTACCGCAAAACTGGGATGAGGATAGAAATGAGCATATTTATGAAGTTATTAATTGTTTTACAGCATTTCTCCTTATCTTTGCAATTCTACTTCAGCGATCTCCGGGTTTCCACAGACAGCACCCGCTGAAGCCTGTCAGGCAGAGTGGCCTACCTGGCTCCAGGTACAAATAAGGGTACAAATAAGGGTACAAATAAGGGTACAAATAAGTCTTCTGCAATGCTGCCAAGTAGCCCTATAAATCTATGGCAACTTTCAGAGTTTTATGGCTTTTCTTCTTAAACCTTCAATTAAATATAAGAAATCTATACCTCATGGGAAAAAAAAAAAGTTATCTACCCACCACGTTCGCCGGCAGCGCAGAAGATGCACGCTACACGAAGAAACCCCCTCGCCGAAAACACCGGCGCTGGGGGGAGGATCATCTCCGACCCTCTTGGTTCCCAGAGGAGGATCCATCACCTCACTTTTCCTGATCCTTTTGGGATGGCCACAGTGATCCCGGAGCCCGAGGAAGGTTTTGGCAGAGGCTGAGGGCCCCGGCGCCGCGGCCCCAGTGTCACTCGCTTCCCGACTCGCCTCAGCGCCCCCGGGCACACACCGGCCGCCGCCTCAGCCCGCCGGGAAGGCCTCGATTTTCCACAGCCACAACCCCACAGCATTTTGTTTCTTTTAAAGCCTTAGTTGGAAGGCGTGAAACACACATGCGACTTGCAGCCTGCCGCTAGGCCTCGCTTAAATCAACAGGACTCAAAGGCATCCACGCGGAGAGGTGAGTCGGGATGTCGCTGCCAGGGCACGGCGTGTGGTAAGCACAGGCGGCGGTGGGGGGTCCAGGGAGGAACTTCCAATTTCGCCCGAGTGAAATTGGCTTTTCACAAATACCGACAGGCCCCAGCTGAGGTGACTTCAGCCCAAAATATTGGCCGCAACACCGAGAGGCAGCCTAAGGCGAGGTGAAATTTGGCGCAACGCACCGACGGTCCTAACGCGATTACCGGGCATAAAGGGGTGCCTTTCGCTCGCTGCAAGGAGGTCGGCGTTCAGCGGGTGATAAAATGGGAGCTGTGGGCACGGACGTCGCATGAGATTGGGGCGCGTTGTGCTGCTGATCCTGCTGTGAGAAAACCAGGGCCAATTTTAAGGTAAAACAGCCCTGGGGGGACCCATGTTCTACGCACTGAAATCCCGGCAGAGACTGCCTCATTCTAGATTTTAAAAAAAAAAACAAACCCCCTCCCTCCTCAAAACTAACCAAAAACCCCAAAATCAGGCACGGAAAAGACTGTTCAAGGTCTCTGATTGTGATTATTTCTTCTCCCCCACCACTCCCAATTGCAACTAGTTTAGAGAGAGAAAAAAGGACCCTGCTGCAAAAAGCCAATGCCTGAAAAGCTTTCAAAAAGACTTAAAATAAGCATTTGTCTCTCTTCATAATGATTTGAGCTCAGAAGTCACAGAAAGGTCATATCACAAAGGGAGTGGCTCCTGAGGCAAAGGGAAGCCTTTATTACTTTAACTAACCTCCTTGAGGGCAGTTTCACATCCATAATACAAACTATTCAAACAATGTGCAATGAAAGTAGGTAAATGATCACCTTATATGTGCTCAGATTTTGATTAGCCATTTTATTTTGCTCTACTTAAAATCTGGCAGAGCTAATTCTTTAATCCAATATTTTTAATGTGCTCAGCTATATCAGAAAAATTTTTTTTTGTCAGCGCAGCTGAATAGCACGGTAATTAATAATATTTCTAATGATCACAGCTTGCTAACTAAATTATTACCGAATAAGCATATTAAAGTTCTATATAGTCCTCTTGTATCTGAAAGTAATGCTTGCATGTCTCTAAAGTGTTACACTTAATAGATAAAATTCGACTTGAGTGTGGCTGTCTCTTAGATATACTGTGCAGAAATAGGAATGATTTGTAGTATACAACATGTATTATAAATGTATAGAATTTCTCAACAGGCATCGTATTTTGTACCACCTTCTTCCTGTTAGCAGGAAATCTTACCGTTCTTGCATTTAATAAAATCATGTATAATGCACTTTTTCCCCCCCTGTAGGTTTAGGAGAGGACAAAACAAGCTCTCTGCTTTGTGTCACCTTCTTTCCAGACTACTATGTATCTTCTCACTTTTGGGTTTACAAGAGTAGTATTACTCGCTTTGTGTGCAATCTTATCCTAATCATGATCTAGTATAGTCAAAAATGAGAGGCATAATCACGTTCGATGTTTTTCTCCCAGTAGCCGATGGGTTTAATACAAGCAGAGATTAATTAGGGTAATACCTCCTGTGTAAACAGTCCATCCCATCCAAGTCCCTTCCCAAAAACGGTTTAGTGCTTTTACCTCTACCTGGACAAGAGGGAAACAGAGGAAGAGAACCGACTGCCATCAATATTTAAAAATACTTAAATACACATAACCAATCCAGCTCCCACCCAGTGTCTGAAAGAAGAAAATGCCCTCTGATTTTCAATGCTAGCACATGGCAAGAGCCCAGGTGTCCAGATACCTAAGACCGTGAACACTCAGAGTGTTTTCATGCTACATGGGACCGTCCCAGGTGTACTACAGATGCTCTTCGTGGGTTGCATGACAAGAAACACCAGCAATTTTTTCGTTTCACACTCTGTGAACCCCTAAAACAGTCAGTACCTAGTGAAAGGACCTTCCTGTCAAACACAAAGGAGACAGGGAGATTCTGAAAAAAAACCCCAAACAACAAACCAAAAAAAAAAACCAACCCACAAAGCCAAAACCAGTAGCAACAACACTACACCATATGCAAAATAACCACCAAAACCAACACACCACAGAGAGAAAAGGGGAGGAAATAGCCTAAATTAATCAGAGATTAAACAAGGGAAAGATGCTTTAGCCAGAATCACTGTATTTGAAGATGGTAATAGAAAATAGCAGAGAAAAACAATTGATTTTTAGGGAGTACTAATGAAGAAAGCTCTGGGACAAAATCTGGTAACGCTGGCTTTTTTCTTACATCATGAAACAGTTCAGGAAAAACCCACGCCTTGTCTGACACCAGGGCAGAGGGATCTTTTACCTGCCAGCCCTGGAAGACTCCGCTCAGTAAAACACATGTCGAGGAGACAAGTAAATTCTAAGCCTCCATCCAGAGACTTTCCTCACCAGGCTTCAAATTTTGACCCTTTCAACTTAGGGTTTCTATTTCACTTTTTACTTAGAACAACATCAACTACACATTTACTTCAGCAACACAAAATGAAAGAGATTCTCACAGGACTCCAAGATGCAGGGGTTTAAGAACAAAAACCCTAACACAGGAATATCACTAGGTTTGCAATAAAATTAAAAGACTTGACATCACTGCTGTGCCACCTTTACTGTTTTGAAAGGCTCTGAAGAGATTTTCTTCTTGGGAAGATCAAATAGAAAATAGGGTCCAAGGACTTGGTCAGTATATTCTTTAGTGCCTGCCAAAGCTTCATTCCAGCTCTACTTTTGAAGTCACTAACCTGAGTGCTTACAACACTCAAGTGCAGCACAGATTTATAATATGTTTTTATTTAAAGAGAAGAAATAGCCTACAGTACCAGGCGTGAGATGATATATATCCTGTCTGTTCCAAATGAACTGCTGTAGCAGACATTAAAAAGGAAAGGTGAGTTTTAAGAATACAGCTTTAGAAAAAACACTCCACCAGCTAAACCTATTTCACCCCCACTTATATCTTATTTTTAAGAAGGGAAGACAGACTGAATTAAATTGAAAGCCATGTATTAAGTCTTTAGAATTTTCACAGAAGTTTATTGAACAAAACTCCTAAGAAGCTGCTTGCTTTTTTATCCACAGAAACCTATTTATAGGAGCTGAATTCTAATAAACACAGATTGCAGTGCAAAGAAAAAAAGGTCAGCAGTGTATGCTCAAAGCTTTATTGATGTCTTGTCAATCAATCTTATTTTTTTTGTTTAATTTTTTTAAAGAAAAAATGCATGTAAGCACTTTTTCTCCTAATAGTGGATTTATTGAGCATTTCAACAAATCAGATCATAGATACAATAAGCAATGATGGCCGATTATCAACTTTGTGTTTTCAGGTCAGGTTGTAAATTGACCCCGTGTTCGCTTCTCTTCTTTCTGGGGAATAGCTAAGGCCCTTTTCAAATACAATCATTTCCAATAATTTTTTTTTCCACGCGTGCAACATTCTAGAAGAGCAAGCTTAGTAGGGGGGAAAAAAAAAAAGCAACTCTGCTGGACAATATATATAGTCCCATATATTGTCGCCTTGTAAACTAGTTAAAATAATAAAGCTGACTCTTAAATCTAAGAGTGGTAAATCCAATGGAGGTAAAACTTTAGAGAAAGGCCCTTAAAACCATAGCGTTTTCGTCCTAACAGTTGGTGTGAGTTCTGTAGAGCCTAGTAACAGACCTCAGCTCCAATCCTGCACACAAAAGGCAGAGCTGCCAAGCCCTCCTGACTCCGGTGAAGCGGTCACCCCTCCTCTGCAAGGCAAACCAGCCAACCTTTGCCATCTGGCTACAGTCCTTCCTCAACATTTTTTTTCCCCAACTTTTCCAACACCCCTTTCAGTTTTGTAGTTTTGAGAGCCAGCGATCAGTACCTGCACACAGTAATTCCTGCCCATGGCATTACTCTGTTATTTGTCACCTATTCCTCTTGAAACTTCACCATTCTCTTTAATTTTTTATCTGCAGTTTCACATTGAGAAGCCGACACTGAGATGTCTAATGTGATAGTGGATTCCCTTGCCTAAGTTGACACAGATAATTTAGCAGAGCGCAAAGTACAGCGATAGACTGTTTTCTTCCATCCAGCATACATTACTTTGCATTCACTTGCTATCCCATTGTCTCTACACTTCTTTAGTTAGGTCTTTTGTTCTTGTAAGTCCTTTCTTCCTAATATAAAAAATAAGAACAGGCAGACAGAAGAAAGCATGGGCATTGCCAGAGCCCCTCAGAAGCCCAGAAAAAACGGAAAATACATTTTACTCCATGAGAAACATCCGCTCCACAAAATCCTCCACAAATTATCTAACACACCTGCAACTCCATTGCGCTCTCCCCATCTTTTCCAAAATTCAGTATACTTACACAGTCTGAGAAGCAACCTTGATATGCTAGTTGCTAACTTGCTATTGTATGACAGCAGCCTAAGTAAGCATGTAAAGGGGAAACATGATTTTGATAGTTAAAAAAAAACCCAAAACACAAAACTAAACACCAAAAAATCCCCCATCCTACATTTTAAAGCATTATCATTTTTATTATTGCAAGTTTAGAATGCACTTGAGGTGCCACCAGGAGCACGCCTCAGACTGAATAACCACGGCAGTTAAATCACTTCTGAAGGAGCGAATGCAAATGAGGTCACAGAAATGCTCTTCAATTGCTGTCACAAAAATCATGAACTTACCTTCTGAAGACAGAAATGTCCTCACACACAGCAACGTATGCAATGTGTACAATGTGTACTGGTAGACCAACTGACACAGTATTTTGGAATTACTGCCCAGTTGACACCAGATAAAACAATTTTACATTACAAGCATTTGTCTTTCCTTCTTAGTGCCTTAGAAGACAATGCCATTTTATAAGGACCGACAACTAGTTCTGAATCAACCCTGTTGTAGTTGGCATTAAGAACTGACAAGGACAGTACACACGATTGGGTTTTTTGCTTTATTTTGTAAGAGATGTGACTAGCTCATGTAGGTTTAATGAGAGTTGGTTACATAATACTTTTTGAGGGATCAAACCCAAACTAACTGCAATCTTTTACTATTTCTGTCAGTGTGTTTGTAAGTTGCAGATTTTATCTGACCAATTAGAATTAGTTTAAAAGTATTCCTGGGAAGAATTGTTGTGTATTCCATTTTCACATTTTGCCATTAATGGCATTTGATTAGTTACTGAATACTTTCAGCTGTCTGAATAGATAGCACATTATTATTACTTTTTAAACAGAAGTGGAATAGAACAATAAATAATGTAAATGCACTTCACGTTCAAACTTTTATTAAACTTTCACAACATTTTGACGTATACCAGTGGCCACATGAAAATTCACAACAACAGGTAATCAGACCTTACAATAAGCAATAAATCAAATTTGAGTCTTCCCCCCAAAAAACACTTCATGAATCTGGTTTTTATTATTCAGACAACTCTGATTCTGTCTCTCATCATGAAACAAAAAGTTCTGTCCAGGAAGGAGTCTCTCTGGGACAGATCTTGATGTTGTTCTTTTTCAGATAGTTCAGCTGATTAAAGATATTGTCAATCTTGCCTTAACAAGATGTTTAGAAAGTTTTCAAAAGAAAGTGTCTCTGGAATTATAAACTGGGACTAGAGTTATTCCAGTGCACCTCAGCATGGGTCACCTCTCAAATGCAGGTGAACGTTTCCCTCACAAGCAAATGCCAAGCTAAAAGGCTTCTTCAAGGAACCATTGTCCCTCTTAGCTTTATTTCTCTACGCTTCTACTATTTTGGGAAGAATTACATTGATGGAACAAAAAAATATATGTATTTACAATACTCCTTTAGGATTTAGAACACTAAGGCTTTCATTCCACGAAGCAACTTAATCAGGCAGATATCTGCAATGAGAAAGAGCCCACTACTTTGGAGTTCTGAGGAGTTACTTCAGAAAATTTGAACTCGGATATAAACTTAAACCTCCATTATTCGCAGGGTGGGATTACATTTATTTTATTAAAAATTGATGAAAAAGCTACAAGTTGTTTCCTTCTTGCCAGATCCCTGTTAGAGGATGTACACTTGTTTTTGTTTTACAAAACATAAAACAAAAATGTCATTATATAATTCCCTAGTATGCACATTTAAGCCTTCCCTTTTGAGAAGTGAGAAAAAACTGATCCAGAATGAAAACAGCATCTCTAAGAGCAACAGTGGCTCTCGACTGAGTCATTCACACTAAAATTCCAACTGCACAGGAGTTGATGGCAAAAGTCCAAGTGACACTAGGGTATAAAATTCACCATTCACACCTTATTCAAGCTGCCATGCACTCTGGAAGCGGAGAGCTATTAAGAATGATCAAATCTCAGGTTTCTGTCCTGCTGTATTTAGTCTAGCAGTATGTATGAAATATATAAAGATTCACTCGCTCCAGAAATTTTACAGGAGGAAGTTTTTCTTTTCTTTTAACTCATTTTCACACAAAGGATCACAGAAGAGGTGAGGTGAGAAGGGGACTCTGGAGATCACCTAGTCCAACACCCAGCCCCACTCAAGCAGGGGCAGCTGCAGCAGGGACCGGCTCCAGTTGAGCTTTCAATATCTCCAACGATGGAGACTCCACAAACCTCCCAACCTGTTTCCGTGTTCAACCAGCCTTAGGGTGAAAAAGGTTTTTTTCTCTTCTTTAAATAGAATTTCTTATCTTTAAGTTTACGCCTGTTGCCTCTCGCCCTGTCACTGGGCAGCCCTGAGAAGAGCCTGCCTCCATCTTTACTACCCTGTCAGATATTTATACACATCGATAAGGTCCCCCGGCGTCCTCTCCTCCTCAGGCTGAACAGCCTCAGCCACCCCTTCCCCAAGCCAGACGCTCCTTAATCCTCTCTTAATCCCCTTTGCTGAGCTCGCCCCGGACTGCCCACACCAGGCTTATACAGGGGAGCCCAGAAAAAGCTCTGAAAAAATTTTATGTTCTATATCATAAAAAGTGGGAAATGCAGATATGCAAATAGCTGGAAGTGAACTAACCAAACATTTATTATTCTCGCATGCTATATATAGGGCTTCTGACCAAAATGATACCACGTAACAGAGAAATTATATGAATGCAAAGAGATTCCTTGCCTATGATAAAATATTTACTTGCCTGTGCCAACACAGCCATTACTATATTTATCCTTCCAGCATCCCTTTGAGGTAAGGAATACTAATATACACATTGTACACATGGAAAACAGAAGGACATGGTGACCTACCTAATATCACACAGGAAGTATGTGGAAGACAAGGAATGTCTGAGCATGAGGCTAAATGTTTTACAGCAGATGTGTGAGATAGAAAGTAAAAGACTTAAATTATTAATGGAGAAAACTTACAATGCCGCAGGATTCATAGGAAAGGATTTCCTAGGGTGCATGTTCCGGTTTCCCGGCATTTCACATAGCTTCCATGAAATCATACAGAACTTTTCTCCCCTTATATTTTCATAAACACCCTGGCTGGTCTCAGAGTGAAAAAAAAAAAAGTTTTTCATTTAAAATCTGTTCAAGAACTATTGTTTTCTTCTATGTTGTAAGTTAGTTTAGGTACTTTTCCTGTGCATCATCATATCCTAGCCAAAAACCATAAGCTCTCAGCTTTTATTTTGCTGTGCTAGAACATGTAAAAACCTTTTGTTTCTTCTCATAAAATAGGTTTTTCCATTGCCTTAATAATCCTTATGCCCTTCTCTACATCTGTTCCAGTTTTACTGAACATTCTTGTCCGTGGGTGACCAACACTACACAATATTTCTGAGGTTGTATCACAGCCTTTATAATAGCACTAGCATTTCCTCTCAAAATACCACTCCTAATGCATCTTAAGGTTGCATTGCTTTTTTCACTGCTGCATCATTTCTTAAAATAATTCTCTTTATAACTCATGATACAGAGCAATGGAAGTATGGAATCACTATAATTGAAATATGGTTGGTTTTTAAGGAATTTCTTTGAAGGAGAGAGCAGTGGACACATTTCATAGATTAACCGAGAAGTCTTTTTCAACTGAGAAGCATATGGAGATGTGAGAGAAAAGAAGAGATGGAAAGGGAGAATTGGTGGGTGTTACATACAAATGGAGAAGGAAGATGAGAGCATAGGAGTAATGATTTCTTATGTGGAGCAGCAGGAGGATATAGGCTCCCTTTTCTGCTTGGAAGTTCCTGAACAGTCCTACACAGTGGCTTGCCTGGCTCTCCTATTTCTAAACGAAAGGGGCCAGTTATAAGCGTGATTTTCTTTAGACAGCTTACTCTGAGAAAATGGTAGAACATCAATAAATGAAAACTTCAAGTCTACCTGTTTGAATACGCATTACGCAGCAGCAGGGGTCTGAATGAACCAGCTTCTTCATCCTTTCAGCTCAGTATTCAGAAAGAACTACGCAGCTTTTAAGAGCAGCCCTTCACACTGTCATCAGAACTGTGCTATTGTCGGGAAATAAATAGAAAAATTGCACCATTTTGTTACTTTAATATATCATAAAAATTGACATCGTACCCTCTAATGTATTTACTGAACGTAAAAAGCAGCTTTTCACAGAGCAACCACAGTCATAGAGCTGATAAAAAGTCTAGCATCTGAATTCTTTGGGAAATTTGGGATTTTCTTTCCTTTTTTTCCCTCTCTATATAAACACAAGGAATTTCCTGTGACAAATTAAGATCAACTTCACACCCTTACATACTTTCCTCTGAACGTGAAATCAATGTATTAACTTTCATACTACTAAAATATGAAGTATCATTACATTGTACATGTATTAAATCTACATCAGTAAATACAAAATGATGCATTCAACATTCTTGAGTCGAAATTAGAAAGCTGACGATTCATTTTGATTTTTTTGTGTAAAGATTTCAGCAGCATCGGCATGTTTTTGTGAAACATCTTTCAGCTTAACTTCTTGGTTTTCAAGTAAAAAAGGTTGTATTGAATTTTATTTTTTTTAAGCTCTAATGAATGTCAACTGGCTTTTTCATAGGGAAAACCTAGAAATCCTTAGTCAGTCAAAACCCTCATTGATTGCATCCTCTGATGTTAAAAATTATTCATTGCTACTATATTCCCAGAAAGGAAGATAACGTTGAAACATGAACAAATATGTACTGATTAATCATGCATCTTTTAAACACTATTTCTTTTTCTTACACAGACTACTTTCTGAAGAGTCACCACTGGATGAAGGGAACTTCACATCCTGCTACCCTAATAAAGAACTTCAATCATCTTGATACACAGAGCTTTCAGGTCAAGGAGAGACAAGGCCATGTAAATGTAAGTGATTCTTAATGAGTTCTTTACCCATAGCTTTATTAAAGCACAAATAACCATAAAATGACTCACACTATTGATTTTGAACCCAGCATATGACTTGAGTTATTTCCAAACCCTGAAGAACAATGGTGGAAAGACAGACCATATTTAGCCAGGACAGTAATTATTACCAGAGTTAGTTATCTTCAAGAGTCACTGTCAAGTAATCAGCAAACATGTAGGAATTGCACGCAACCTGGGAACATGCTTGCCGCTGTCTGAACCACAACAAGATGGAGTACACCCACACCAACCTTCCTTCTGCCCATAAAACTCCCGCTGTATTTCTCTTGAACAACAGGAGTGCAATTCTCCTGGTGCCAGGAGATCATACTCTAGTAAATTTGCAGTCAGAAGATTAGAAATTGTTCCTGTGGGTCAGGTAAGTGGCTGTCTGTGAAGCCTCTGCTGGGGCTACCTCTGGCTTTTTCAGAGAGGTGAAACACACCCCTGCGTTATGCAGCTATGGAAAAACCTGCATACAAGGAAAATCTTTTTACACACCTCACCAGCCAGAAACTGCCTTTGCTAGACAGACAGTCTTACATGACTTATAAAACTCTAGGTATTATTTTACGTCCTCATCTCTTTCTGTGTATGCTTATTTCTGGCTGAATGAGTATTCCGTAATTTTCTGTGACCTCTGTCCTCCTTAAGAATCTCCAAGTCAAAATCACTGATGAATAAAAAGACATCTTTTTCACCAGATAAAACCCCACAACTATAATACATCATTGGTGGGTTTTTGACAGGAACACGTTGTCTTTTAAATAAATATACACACACACTATTATTTGCACAGAACCTCTATCAGGTTACCGTTTCTCAGCTCTGTTTACTAACTAACATCTAATTCTGTTTGTATTCCAAGCCTCTTGCTTTCTGCAAAATCTTTTGACAATGAAATTTATAGGCTATGCGATTTCTGAACAATTCCTGAAAACATGAGTCAGTTTAATCTTCCGTCACTTCTGATTTCACATTGCATTATCTGAACTTCCAACATTGTTTCGTTCTTTAATTCTTTCTCCATTTTAAAATTCTTATAGTGCAATTAAAGAACTTCACAGAAATAATGCAAATAATCTATACTGCTAATAGGTCTATTTAGACTTGTGATCTGTTTGCAATACATGCATAATATATATGATAATGCCAAATCTTGCTATGCGTGCTGCTTCTTTCCCTCTCCCCCTTCAAAATGCATACTAATTACTACAGCGAAGTTGAATTTGCTTGTGCACGTGTTAAGGTTAACCATGCAGTTAGTAGGGAATGAAGAATAAGTTGTGCAAGCAAGAAGGAAACACATATTTAAAATCATGAGCAGGATTTTAATTACTTTGTGTGAGAAATAACTTAGTTAATTTCTGCTTTAAGATTAAATAATTCTAAAAGATACTAAGCTGCTTTCCATGCTTAATTAGGGGCTTGGCTTTACTGAAAACCTCCTGAAACACCATAATCAATGGCAGTAAAGTATCTACTTAAACTGTTTTCTAGGATGTCACAGCATCTTTGACAGAAAAGTGTTACTACTTGAAAACTTTATGGCATGCAGCAGAAAATGACTGTGTTCTTGTACTACAATTTTCTTAACACATAAATTGTCTAAATTGCCAAAAGAAAAAGACTTGGGAACGATTTACAGTGTACCATAAAAACTGATGAATGTGGCAGAAACACCATTTAGATAAGAAAAGGCATTAAATGTGAAAGAAGAAATTTTAAATTAACAAAGTCCTGAAATTGGAAAGTAACTGTACCAATTTTGACCAAATGATTCAATATTCCCTCATCAACGTAACTAGTTTGGGGTTTAATTCTTGCTGTAAAAAGGAAATAGCGGAGAATTTTCTTGTCAATGCATGAACAATCAATGGCAAAAAGAGGAACCATCAAAAAAAGCCAGTTGCAGCCTGGGAAAAGGCAAAAGAAATGAAAAGTCAGCATAAATGCATGGGAGGGACTGTCTCTAAAAATTGCTGTGCAAGTAGCTAAGACTGTACCAGTATTTCCCTTCTAAAACTCCATTTTTAAAGAATTTATATTACTTGACTGTTAAAACATGTTTTTAGGCAGCAGACAAGGGCACACTGTGCATGGACAAATTTTTAAATTAAAAATGGCCTCCAAAATTGCTCAAGCAATTTTCTGCACACAATTGTTTCCATGTGAAAAGATCCATATTTACTCATGAAAACAGCATACATTAAAAAAATTACCAGCATTCAATCAGATATTGCATATAGTGCTTCAATCAAGCATTCAAACTATAAGCTTCAGTTATTAATGCTGCAGATACACTCACTAATACAGAAACTCCAAATAAGAACAATGTCAAAGGAAGTTGGTAGATTTGCCCCTGCATTTGCATATAAATACATGGCAAGTTTGAAAGTGCAAGTTTTAGAATAAATTTAAAATAAGCCAAGAGATTATTTAATCGAATCACAAACGAGAAACCATTTCCTTTCCTAACATACAGTTGTGTCCCTTGGCAAATATGCCAAAAGAAGCTGCAAAATGATGAGGCTTTAGGTTTTTAATATATTTTTCAAATATTCATTTTTATTCCCTAAGTGAACAATGTGAACTAAATCATATCAGCTGACTCTCAATCTCTAATTTCATTGCTTTGTCTTTACATTCTTAGCTTTTCTACTTCTTTTAACCAGCTAGTTTTTTGGAAGATAGAATCAATGTTAAACCATTGTGTGTGTATTAATAAAGACAACATAATCACAAAAAAATGTCATCACTTTTAAGCAAGATAAACAGTTCTCTTAATCCAAAACATCAAAGCAATTATCTACATTTTGTTAAACCAAAAAAACCTTTTTAAAAAACAGTATGACATTAGGAATCCATGTCAATAAATTACACAGCCAAGCAGAGTAAAGTTGCTAAACTGTTTCTAGTTTCAATGGAGGAAACCCACGCACCAAGCGGTAGGCATTTTTTATTCCCCTAAATCTTCAGTCTATGAGCAACTTGGGTAAATAGATGAATTGAAAGTGCCAGATCAGTTAATGACCTTGCTCAGCAGTATGTCTCTAACACGGACAGAAAAAGACTCTCTGGAATAAAATGCAAGAAATCTCAATAGAGGATATTACACCTTCCTCCAGAAAAAGTTCCCTACAACTGCTTAAACATACTTGTTTGTGTGTGTATATATGTGTGTACACACACAACTGATTTTAAAAATTATTAGTTTATTAGCTGTTTGTTCTCTAGCCCACAAATTCTCTTGAAATAGTCATATGAAGGCAGTTTCCACGGCACCCTCCTGCAGAACAGGAGAAAGAACATGATTTTTCTTTTTTTGGAGTATGGACACAAGTTAAGCTACTCTGTGTGCACATGGCTTAAGCACAATCCACAGATGCAGAACCTTTGCACTCTTAATAAAGAATCAGTTTTAGTTTAGAGAGCTGGAGGCCTCCTGTATTATTACCCACCATGTGGTACATGAAACAACTCTCCATCAGGCCTGAAGGCTCATAGCGCAGAGGGCTCTAGGCACACAGATGAAAAGACAATGCTGGCCAAAGACTGATTACAATACAAAGCTATTCGCTATTTGGAAATGAAATAGGGCTCATCACGACAAGCCTGGAAGCAATACTCATTCACTGATGCCTCAGCCATTTATAAAGTTTGAAATCCACATTTTTGGAGGTGTTTTCTCCCACCATTTGAAGCTGTAACTAGTCCTCATCTCTCACAACTGAGCTGACTATGCCACTGACTCCTTCCTACAGGCATTTAGTAATATGACGATTTAAATTATATTACTATATGCCACTATTCCAAAGTTAAAGAATCAAAAGCATATATTAAAAAATAATTCAAGCCTTTTTCCCCCTAAACAGTTTAGGAAAACAGCCTAGTATTCCAGATTAAAAAACAAAATCCTTAGCCACCAGACCTTTTTCCTCTCACAGTAATTGTTATTACGGCATCAGTATATTTGTGCCTTTTACCTATACCTAAGCTCACAAACTTGAGAACAAGGCTGCTTCCCAAGGGATTTTTTTCCACAAGACCCTCTAGTTCTAGTACTAAATCTTTAAAACATGGGATGAAATACAATATATACAGTAACATTAGAGTTCTTCTGAACTGCATCACCACAGCCTTTTTTTTTTTTTTTAATGCAATTCTCTCCCTGCTGTTTTGCAATAAGGGAGGAACCAAAGTGGAAAGGAAAAATGCAGTCTTTGCACCTTTCCAAAATAATCCCCCCACACCCTGTTAATGGAAAATATTTAATGATCTTCTATCCTAATACTGTGTAAAGAAACACAACAAATATCATGAAGAGCAAGCAATGCCTCTTTATCACTCACCAGTTCATTGAACACTCAATTTCAATCCAGAATTTTTCCATAGCTGGAGTCCTATGGAAAAGTCCTTGAGTCCTAAGCCACTCAAAAAACAGGGGAAAAGCCTGAATTGCCTGCAACTGTTTACTTCTCCTAGGACAAGATCTTTTAGCTGGTTTAAAGGAGTAAAATTGCTAATTGTTCCTCAAAACCGTTACAAGATTAGAAAGGGGTTGCAGCAGTTGTGGAAGAGGAGACGACACCTGCCAGGGATAACCTGAAGCCATAAGCCTAACAGATGTAGAAACTCCTTTGAAAAGCAGTCTAATAGCCGGCTGTGCATGCGTACTGGGTCTGATCGCACTCCCGTGGGATGCCTTCTGCCACTCAGGGGATTTAACTATGTACCTAACAAAGCAATTTTAGTATTTAAATCCCTACGCGCATGCAGACGAGCAGCAAAATCATAGAGTGTGTACAGAGAGTCGAAGCACAAAGCTCATTCTGCACGTGAAGAACCGTGCATCATGTGTTCAGGTATGCTCTTCTCCGCCTTGCTCCTGCCTTGCAGCACAGCTTCTGCAAGCTCTGGTGCTGTGGAGACTTCACGGGAGAAGATCAGATGCTGCAAACTAAATTTACGTCTCTCATGCTCCCAACTTCATCTGGAGCTGCAGCCTGGCAATACACAGAGCGCTAATCACTTCTCAGACAACCTGTCCTCCCCGGTCCCTCAGGCCGCCCAGTGCTTGTGGTTTCAGCCCGGCTCAGGCTCAGGGGCCGGGGAAGGAATTTTCCTTTTCAAACCTGAAAAGGAAATTAATTGCCCCAAATCTAAAACTCAAGGTCCCCCACCATTCTCTGCAGTACTTTAACTCAAGCAGTATTTTCTCCTGAAGGGGCTTCTCTTCTGATTCTCTGCCCCCAGTAAGAAAAGCCAGTACCAAGGACAGACCTCCACAGAACTAAAAAAATCAAAATCAGCTCAGGGGGGAACTAATACAAAGATAAGTCACCTGTGCCACAAACTATACTGGCTCTGCCCTCTCATCTCTCCATCAGCCCTTAATAATATGGCTCACTGTCCAGCCAGATTCTGGATGAACACAGAACTCTTTACTGGTTGTAACACCCAATTTCAAACAACTCGCATTGATTGTGTACTTTAGCCCATCCTTAAACCAGCTGAAATACTTAAATTATTTGCTGAAACAAGACTGTAGTTGCTTAAATAAGTCAGTGGCTGATTATCCACCTGATTTTAACCCCTGCAATAGTACCAATGTCCAGATCAGCAGAACAGAAGAGTTAAACAGTTTTCAAAACTTATTCTCCTACAGCTTCCCTGTGAATAATGCTTAGAAAAGACTTCTTTCTAACCTAGCCATCTAGGGCTTAGTGCAACTGTTGAAGAAACCAGGCTGCTTTCAGTTCTTTTCACATGACAAAGTGTTTAAGCACGTGGAACCAAAGTTTCACAACTTTACTTTCTAAGCTGACAACAATGGACATATGTACAAGTCATTTAAGACTAATACAAGAAAAAATATAATTTTATAGCCATAAATTAACTATCCACAGGAGGCAGCCTTGGCTGGCCTTGTAGCATGTTCCCTACTTTATACATATTGCTAGTTCTTTTCCAGGAAATATTGTGTCTGGGAAGAGAATTTTGGTTCACTACCTTAAAGCTGGTTTTCTTTTGACTTGGAGATGCCAATAAATTGGAAATATTTTTGAGGAGTCTATTCAAAACACTAGCATACTTTCATTTCTAGTATGCTAGTACTGGGTTTTTTCATGCTGTACTATTCTCACCCCACACAATTTTTTAATTATTAATAAAGTATTGTGCTTAGAAAACCAAATATTGAATCTTTTGCTATTCCAGGGTAATTCTTTTCAACACAGAGGTAGTACTGTGGTTCAGCAAGTAACTGAATTTGGCTCAGGAGCTACCTTCTGAGCCACAGCGTTTCCCTAAAATACAAGTGCCGAGTGCTCAGCTCACAGAGTGGGCCAATACCATAGGCCTTCTCCTTCGAGGTATCTATATACTCCTGTTGTTCATTGGGACTACTCCCATGTATAAATGTTTGCAGAACAAACAGTACAATTTGTATTTAAGTATCAGATAATAAGACCCAGCACATCCATGAACACCTGAGCTCAACGTAGGAAAAAGGACGTGCCGATCCGTGCACTGACCCAGACAAACACAAAGTGGGCAGTTTCTTGTACATACACACAACGCAAGCCCTCTCTTCTTCTCAAAATTCCAACTTTCAGACTTAAAGAAGCAAAGCCCACCAAATTCTGTGCTTTCCATTAAAGCCACCGTTCTCTTAGTCCATCCACCCCCCTGACTGGAGCACTAGAACAGGAGGTATAGGTTGCTATACCCTTCTTAATCCTGACTCATCACTGCCCCGTCTAGTCTTTACCTCAATGTTACAAAGTGCTGAAGTACTGAGGAGATTCTTGCTCTCTTGTAAAATTTTGGGATGTCACGTGATGACATGCTTTTGGGATGACACATCTCTCCTTAAAATTCTCCCCTTCCTTAGTACAAATTGAGCCCATAAGACTAACAACTTTAGTATCTAAGTCTATAAGAATTTCCAATTAATAATGAAGTATGAGAGTTGGGATGAATTCATCAAAATTTTACTGTTTTAATTGTACATGGGTATTGCATTATCTAAGCCACTTTACTACAAAATAGTTTTGAAAAATTCCTCCTACATAGAAATTCAGATTTGTCCGTTACACTACCACGAACATTTGGACTTCCTCTGTAAGAAATACACATGGCTCTCCACATGGCTCTCAGTGTTTTAAAGACAATTACTCAGCCTACAGGCCTCTTGCCTTAATTGCTGTTGGTTTTTCTACACACGCTCTTCATCAACTAGTTTTTCTTTCCACTGATGTCACTGTAATTATTTCTGTTTGGCCTGGATGTTTTACATTATTTATCTAGCTAGATAGCTGTCTTAGATTTGAGTTGCTTGCCCATTTTTGGAACTCAACCCCCTGTAAAATTTTGCTCCCTACTTTCAGGGTGGTTCCCAGCCATCCGCCGTGGTATTGTTCTGAGGGTAGGTCGCAATCATTTAGCATTTCTATATCCTAGCAACTTCACTATATTGTAACATCGGAACAAGGGTTTCTCTGAGCACACTGGCTCACATCACCTTTTCCTTGGTAGGTCAGATAGCAATCACTCTTTCAGCAGAGGCACTGGGATTGAAAACGCTGGCATCATTCCTGCACCGCAGTGTCTCTGCTAAGAGTCATAGATTTATTCATTGATCAAAATGAGTCCCTTAACCAAAGTTCCAAAAAGCACTTTTACCTGTGCTTAATTTTAAAGTCTGTGGGCAGTTTTATACATTCAAAACGCCTGTTTTCCTGGACTGGAGTCCTCGCTAGACATGATGAAGTTTGAAAAGACTTGCCCTAAACTGGTAGTCCCAGAAAGCCTGCCCATTTTCCTACACATCTCAAGGGATCAGTATCAGCATACCATGAAGTAACAGAAGAAATAATATCTTGTTTTGCTATTTTTCTGGAACATCTAGCAAATTGTTATTATCAATAATTGCCAACAGTAATTGGCAGAAGCTTCTCCTTTATTGCATTTATTGTTTGCCAAACATGCCTTTTTTTTTTCCTGTAAGTCTGGGTGAACAGGGCAGAACACGGTAACATTTTGAAAATGGTCTTTTTCATCTAAGGCGACAAAGACCTTTCCCCCAGGGCACCAGCAGAAAACAGCAAAACTCTGTACCTAAGTTAATAAGCAAGAGCAAAACAACTAAAACCTTGGGATTTACCACAAATTTCCAGTTGTGATTTTCCAGAGTCCCAGTTCATCAGTATTTATTATTTACCTTTTAGCTTCACAGTGTTTCCTTCTCACTTGGGATATGGGTTATTGCTTTGCAAATTGTATATTAATATTGCTTACCTACAAATAACTTTAGGTATGATCCCAGGGGCAGTGCTGTATGCATTTTAATGAACATTTGAACTTTCAAAATTCAATAGCATTTATTTTAACCAGAACTAAAAGACAAAGTTGAATTCCAAGTCTGGTGATCAATTTACATCTACTTAAACAGAGACTGAAGTAGAGCAAAATTCACTCCTATGCAGCAGACTTGCATTAAGCTTGTGTTCCATTTAAAACCTCCCAACAACAGACCTTACATGCTTGAAAAAACTAGTCCTGACACCTGCCATGAAGAGAAAATATTGGCGTTAGCTAGGGAGGAGCAAAAGAAAATGTATTTAAGATACAAATGTCTGCTTAGAAAATTTGGGACTGTAACAATTTTTGAAGAAACCTGGCAGACTAGTTTATAAAACAAGCAGTTGTTCCCTCTTTAGATATTAGCAATACATCATGAGAGAATTAGAAGAGCTAAAGTATTCTCAGATGTTTGCAGTGATCACTCCCCAGTTGAGTGTTTGGAAAATCCAATGTGTAAAACTTCCCATAAACAAAAGGATTTTAAAAATGGCAATTCTGGGATGTTCTTGGCCGAGATTGCTGGAACAAATAGGAAAAGGTTTATGAACATAAATAGCTGATGTGGATTATCCTCAGGAATATTTGTCCTAATAAGCCAAAAATAAAAATAAAGACAAGTAAAAGAGTAAAACTACAATGCAAAAAAGTGACAGAGCTGGGAAATCTGGAGTCGGGATTGCCTGTCCATTTTTGCTCATCCTGTTACAACTCACTATGATAGAACATGTGGTATAAAACCTGACATCAGACACTAATTCCGGAACCAAACGACAGTTTGAATGCTCCCAAGTTGTATAAAAATGTGTGCAAACCTTCCATCTTCTTGCAAAAATGGTCTTGCTGGCCTAACCCCAAGTCTTTTGTGCAGTGGGAACTGAATACACGGGTGACAGCGTGCCTTTTACAGAGAGAACTTTCTCATTTCTGCGTAGTCACAAAAGCTGGTTGAACCTTTTTCCTTTCACAAAAAACATTATGGATGGACATTCAAATTCCAGGAAAGTGTGCCTATGAGACAACATGCAAAATTTTGGAAATACAACTGCAGCGAGGAGTAGAAGGAACAAAGCCCAAACTCTAGGACAAAACAAGAGATAGTTTCTCATCTTTCTTTCGCGATTGGATTCACAGCCACAGGTTTCAGGTTTGATTTCTGGCTCTCTTCTCAGAAACCTAGGAAAATTAAGCCAAACTGATTGCGTGTTCAATGAATGATACTTTCATCTTTGCCCGTGAACAAAAAAGCATAACTTCCCTAGAGGGACAGAGGAGAAAAGGGTAAAAAAACCAAAAACATTCAGTGAACAGCTGTGTTTTTCCCCAAGTATAGTAACAATTAGTCAAATTACTATTTGTTCACAAGGACATTGAGTTTTTGGTTAGGAAATTGGTCCTTCTTGACCTCTATCTCAATCTCCTTTAATCTAGAAGTTTTCACATCCACAAGCTTTAGATTGTAGATTAGTTCAATTGCATCAGTGACCACAGTTAGCTACTGGATTACTGAGACTTGCCTGCTTCATTACAAGCATATAATGTCATAAGGTTTATATATATAATTTTTTTTTTTTTTTAAAGAGAAATATCTCCAAACAGGCAAAACAAAATACAAATCAAAGGTGTTTTAGACCTCTCTTTCTACCACTGCCGAGAACATTCCTTCCCTTTTGACCATCTACTCTCTGGAAGGGGCTCCTCACATCTTTTGGGCCTTACCTGTCAAGGCCTTCTGCATTTGAGAAAGTATAGGTGGTTTTGCCTGCACATGAGGCCTTTTAGTTGGAAACTCACAAAAATTCTGGTTTATAACAAGGCTTTTTTCTAAAGCTGCAAACAGAAAATATTTAAAATCAGTTGCAATCCCAGCTAAGGCTGCAGAAGGTCAGTGCAAGGCAGCATAGGAAGCTCATCAGCTAGGATTAATTACTGACCATCAGCCTGCTTTAAACCATAATCTCTTTCTACCACTGTCTTGAGGGTTCTCCTTTACATGGCTGTTCAGTCTCTGGGTTCAGATATCAGAGCACCTATGAGTGCTATACAGCTGGCTTTAAATCACTTTCAGTGTCCTCCGCATATGAACAGCCACATACAAATCACAAAAACACACTAATCTGGGTCCTGTCTGTAGCTCAAGCTTATTCTTTCAGTTTTCTCTCTCTTGATGACCCAATGCTGAGGATCACTCCTGCCAGGAATGGCCTGAGTTCACAAACAAGCATGCCACAAGGCAGTGTAGCAAGACCTACATTATTATTACGCCTCCCTAACACGCCAGCACACTCAGCAAGCTTCTTCAAAGCATCTAGCCGTCTGTTTTACCAAGCCAACTACTCAACCACAGCGGCAAAGAGAAGAGTAATCCTCTGCATCATGACAGAACCCCATACCAGACCCAGAAACAGCTATAAAAGCAGGCAAAACAGGAACCAGAGGTCGTGCTTCTCCTGCCAAGAAGTAACTTGGGTGGATCAACATGCCCCAAGGCCATTGCACTTTTATGGACAAACCATGCTGCCTTTACAAGATCTTGCTAGCTGAATACCGTACACAAGAAAAATCAATCACAGAATCCTAAAATAACTTAGGCCAAAAGAGACCTCTGGGGGTATCTTATCCACGCTCAAAACTGGGCTGTCTTGGATCAGGTTAGGGCCACCTAGTAATCAGCTGTGTTAGAAACTCGGACATCAGGCAACACATACATACATATTCCCAATGATATTTTGGATCACATCAACTACAACACCTGTAACAAGTTGATAAATGGAGGGGGGAAAAGAAGAACCTACAAAGGGGAACATGGTGTTCAAAGCCAAATGCAGACTCATGCTTCCTTCTAACCACAGCAGAACCACATAACGTAGATCCAATGCATCCAATACTCCTAAAAAACAAACACACCTAAGGAACTCAGTGAGGTCTGTTTGTATTATACACTTTTGGCCTTGCTGATAGGTGTTTAGTGTACCAGAGTTTAGCAGACATGAAAGTAGAAAAGAAGGCATCTGTAAATGCCACACATTTACAAACAGCCTGCTGGAGTCTATTTACAGGTCTCAAAAACATCAGAGTTATTTGCTATGTCATATCCCAGGACGGGACCAAAGCAGCATATTTGGCAGAGTTTGGGTTAGGAATTGGTGTTTTCATTTACTTGGCTTTAGCTGAGACATTCCCATCACTTCAAATGAGGGATGTCCTGTCACGAACTTTATATGTTGGTTCGAAAGGCAAGACAAAGAAAGAACCTCCTCAGCCTTAGCTGGGAGCTGGAGAGAGTGGGTAAGAAGACAAGCAGAATTTCCTACTTGCTTCCATAACCATGGCATACTGAGCGTTCTGCTCAGTTTAATGAGTCAGTAACATTGTTCTCAAATAGGTTAGTCAAAAAGTTTCATCTGCAAGTTTTCTCTCCTCTTCTCCCTAAAAAGAATATGCCACAACTTTATCACAGATAGAACAAGGCAAAGATGCTGAACATATGGACGCTAAAGGAAATGATTTCTCTAGCAATGACCACATGAGAACTCTTAGAATTTCCTTCCGCAGCTCGTGACTTTTTAGTGGTTTGGATGACCTTGATAGGAAAAGCAAATATTAAGGAACTGATCCGAATTTTCTGACATGCACAGTAAGTGCCAGACAATCCCTTCCGTTTACCATAGTGTCAATAGCACGCTTCAGCTAGTACCCATTTATTTAGGCTATCTCGTGGCTGCATATGTAAGTACCTAGAGATGATGTAAGAATTTCTTACACATTTTTCTTCAATGTGCAAAAACATTGTCATCACAGTGCCAAATAATAAATAACCATTGATTTTACTAGATAAAGCTGTCCTGGGTCCTTAGATGACTCCTTTATCAAAATTCAGTAAGACTTAACACTTTTGAAAGTATTTTTGCTCTGAGTTGAAGAAATACATAATGCAGAGGTTATGACGGTCAGATTGAAACATTTTTGTGATGTCTGCTGTCAAAAAGCCTGCACACAGACAGCCAGTTTTAAGCTTTTTGCCAGGACAAAATAATAGCAAAGCTCTGACAGCATAAACACAGCTTGTGCTAAAGGTCTCTGAAACCCAAAAGAAGGCAAAGTGGTAAAAACTATACAGAAAGATATTCTTCAGTTGGAAACAGAAACATATAAATATTCACAAGTGACATCCCATTTCAGGAGGGCTTACAGGCCTGAGATGATAACAAATGAGATATATTTCCACTAGATTCATAGAATCCACTGAATCTTGAGTTACCCTCAAACCACAGACCATTACTTCATGCACTAGTTGGTATGAATAAGCATATCCATGGAAAAAGAAGTCTTTACCCTGTTTCAGCTCAGAATGTTTCCAGCGAGTTGCCACAACACTGGCTGGACCATTCCAGCAACTGATGACAGCTGAAAACTCGCCTCCTCTCCAATCTGCACGTGCCAGCTTCCCCTTTACAGCCTTTGGGTGCCGTCCATGCTTCATCTGCCAGGACTACGACGTCTATCAGATTACAAAGGGTCCCCCCTATACTGATATTTGTTCCCACAGTAAACTCAAACACAGCGAGTATTCAATATCTTACCCTTCCATGCTTTTCCATAAAACCCATTCAGCCCAGTTACCACTGTAAACCCCACCCTTCCCAAACACGGTGTGGCAGAGATACAAGGAAAAGTGCCAATATTCAAATATGCTCCCCTTGCACAGGATAACTCAAACTACCAACAGTTCCACACCAAAAAAAGAAAGAAAGAAACCCCAGGAACTTTTGTTTAAAGTAACATACAACTTTCGCTTCTTTAATTGCTTTTCTACAAAGATACCCAACATTGCGTGCTCCAAGGAAAACTAATTACAGAAAACTGCGCAGCTGTGATGCCTTGTTGCCACTTAAATTTAATGTTGTTTCCCCGACCTTTTGCCTTATATAAGCTAATTTAAATGCTTTTAATAACAATGATAATTCGGTCACAGATAAGAACAAGAGTATTTTTTCTGAAGGAGATTCTCCCTCCTTGTATGTCTATTTACTGCGCCTTGTGTGAACATTTTCCCCCTACGTAATAGAGCGCCAGAAAATCATCTGTCAGGGGATGATGGATGATGAAGTCTGCTACTGAGGCCTCAGGGCCTGGCCCTGCTGCTGTACTTGACTTAGCCTTCAGTAGGCACTAAGTGCTCTGTCAGATTCATGCCAAGGGAAAAGCATATGCCTGTAACTCCCAAAAGTGTGGGAACTAGAATAAACAGAGACATTTTTAACGTTACCACATGTTTTAAATCTGCTGTGTCACTTTCCTGTAAGCATTGTCCGTATTTTTGTAACGTATACAGTCATTGCGGGTTTGTGGCTCTGCCCATCACTGCTGTGCTTTGTTGTAGACTAACCAAGAAAACAAATGAAAAATAAAAGGAATGCACAGAATACATCACCATTTGGCTGACTACTACACTCTGTTAGCAAAGCAGAGAGGAGTTCCTGGGGTTTTCTTCTCTCCCTTGCCCCCAACGACACTTTTGTTGGTTTGTTGCAACAAGGCTTTTCTCACCTCACACAGCTTTATTAATTCAGGGGATTTTTTTTAGAGTCCCCTTGGGTGCTGTATCACCACCCATAGATATGTTACCACAGAGCTATAGTTAAAAGCCATCTTCCACTCCTCTTTCCACCCCGAAAATTCCATCAGTCATTGAACTAGGCTGCTTGGCTTGGATGGACGGCAGCAGGACTTTCAAAATCTCAACCATTTCCATTACAAGCCCCAGGTCCCACAGGTCCAAGGTAAAAACAATGGTTTAAAAATTATGCCAATCATAAGAATTATTTTCTAATGCATATTTTTATTTCATATTGCCTAACTACTGATTATAACCAGGCTTTTGCAACAATTTTCTTAAAAGAGGGTCAAATGCAGCCATGATGGAGTCTCCATTCTGCAGAAATTCCTCAGTGATGAATATCGCTGTGTCACCTTCTCTTTCATCCCTGCCTTCTTAAGATGAAATATTCATATCATGGCAAGTATTAAAAGGTTTGATTCCTTGTTTAGGAGAGGGTGAGAGAAAATGCCGTAAAAATTAACAGCAGTTCAGGGTTTTATTTCCCCCCCCAGTGCAGGTACTATCTTTACCCATAGAGATCAGTATGAAAGCTTTATGAAAAACTTCTCTAAATTAGATGTCCCTTCAGTTCAAAAGGGATATTCCCCAACCCTGATTTACCACTAGGTAATTTCTAAGGAAGGGGCTTACCAGCATTTTACTCCTTTCTTACACCTTCTCAGAACTAGCAGAATTTTTTGAGGCCTAAGAGACCCTAAAAACCAGCTGCATTTACATTTTTTTTCAGTCACCCTTAGAGGCATAAGCAGGGTTCCTTGAGCACCAAAAAGGTACATAGCAAGGGAAGTATTAGAAGGCATTGAAAAGAAAGGGTATTTTTAGGCTAGAGCCACCGTCACAACTCATGCAAATTCCAGATTTCTGTGGCTTTGACATGACTATTTATCAGAGCATGATGTCCATTCCTAAAAACTAGCTTTCCCTAGTCATATAAGGATTGCCATTTGCAGCCCTCGCACTGAAAACTGAACTCATTTTAGGTTATTAGATGGGGATCCACTCCTCCGCAGTGTTACTAGGGATTTCTTTTCTACAATACGCATTAATACAAGCAGATATCCAGAGGTCCATTCATCTTCCTTTACAGATGGGTTTAGCGGACAGCTACGAGCCTGACTTGTCTTTTATATCAATGCCTCCATCACAGCACCACTCCAGGCTTCCCTACAAAATATGCCCGTCATTCAACAGCTGCAGAACAGTTTAAATGCTCTTATCTGCTCACTTGAAATCCCCCGGGGCAAACTGTTCCCTGAGATGATCTTTACCCTTCTCTTGAATCTAATGCACCGAGACCTAAAAAGGCTTTATGGCCAGAGTCTGGTGTGACTACAGTAATAATCACCCGTTCAGCAAATAAGCTTCTCATTGCAGGCACTGCTAGGGCTATGTACAAGCCAAGAAGAACCTAGAATCACTGTGTCAGCAATTCTCAAAGACTATTTTAAATGCTATCAAGTTTAATAAAACTTTTACAACAGAGTACAGAGTGTACTTTGTGTTCCTTTGAAATTGATGGAACAAGCCAATTTTTCCAGGTTTGTAGGCATAACATGTATTAAATTATAATAAGGAAATAGCTATTTAAAACCATGAAATGAAAGACTATAATATACATTTAAAGGTCAACAACTGCATGAGTTTTCTTATTATATATATTATCTGAGAAGTACTGGGAGACAAAGGAGCTCTGGCACCATACATGTACAGCTGCACACTGTCACTATTCCCTGCTCTGACTCCGACAAGGAACGACATACTGTTACAGCATGGCCCTGCTTCACCTGAGCCTCTTGCAGAACTGCCTTCACCTATTAAGATGGTGACTTACACCCTTTAAATAATTTCCACTGTATGTATTACATATAGATGGAGCTTTTGCAGCCGCAATTGCAAGGTCAGACTGAAATATGGTGATTTTATTCCATCTCTGCACTATACTTTTTTTAAACTTTCATTAAATCAGTTTTATCACCTCCACCTTAATTTCTTGTTGGCAAATACGGAAGATTAATATGTCCTTTACAAAGAGAGGCTGTGTTAACTAACACTGCCAAACAGAAACAACAGAGATGATCAACAAAGAAAAGCCAATAAGAAAATACCCAGATGAAGTGGAAACTTCTTCACTGTGACTGGAAAAAATGTGATCTAGGTTTTGGCTTTTAAAAGCATTTTAATGTTTCAGCATTAAAACACTTTTATTTCTTCCTAAATATGTTTAAAATCAAACTTGAACTATAAGGAAAATAATAAATATTACTGTATTGGTTTTTTTCAAGTGCCATTTCAGTGAGCCTCATTCCATATTCTAGTTTCTTCACTTAAACTGAATAGGTATTTAGAAGGATTTAAACAGCGCTTTTTTTTTTAGCAACACTTAAAGCAATAGAGCTTCCTGGGTCCACACAGAACATACACATGGACAAGAGCACAGCATCAAGTCTATTTTGTAAATATCTTTCATTTGTTAATAACTGCAACCATTTTTCCAAATTCATGATGTAAACCTCCATGCTGCAGCACACTGAAATATATACTTCATGACATAGACCTGCCCAAGTTTCATATACCTCAGAAGGCTTCATTAATGCTCCCTTCTAATCTATGGATGTATACATAGATATTACATATGGAGCCTGATATAAATCCATTAACATCTACGGAGCGCTTCAATAGAAAGTAATTTGGATGAGTATGGGCAACCTCATACCTTTAGGCTACTAATCAGCTTTTGAGCATTCGATTCAGCTGGCTTAAACAATACATAAAAAATATGGAGAGGCACTCCTACAGTATTTATCAAATATGTAAAATACAACATAAAAACACTATCACGACACACAAATCCAGGTGTTTAATGATCAATGTTGTAAAATTGGCACAACTTTGAAAAGCACAGCTGTGATTAGGATATAATTATCTTATGCAAGAAATCCATTTCAGAGCTATAATTCTTTGCCGCTAGTGACAGGAACATATTTTTATTATTTTCCACTCACCTTAATTCTGCAAAGTCTGTGCAGCTATAAAAGAGTGATTTGGATTTGAGTCTGGCTCAGAGTTCTAAACAAATTTTTTGTAACTGATTGAATAACAGCAATTTCTTGTGAAGAACCCAACTTTAATTTTGGATCTCAGATTGATAGAACGGGGCTGGCAGCAAACACACCTATAATTTATTACTGGGTACATACAGTATGAAAGTAATTGGAAGAAACAGGGACGCCACAGATATTTGTAAGTTACACAGCTGATGTGCGTTGAGATTTTATATCTCAAGCATTTCATCACATCAGAAAGACACCACAGTATCAGAAAATAATTGTACTTGTGTATGAATGCAACAAAAGTTGGACGCACAGGTTACTTGCTGAACTAGCTTGCGTATTATATTCTGCATAGCCATCCATAGAAACACACATGTATACCATATGTATACTTACATTTTCAGAACACAGCCTGTTACCATTTGAATACAATTTCAAAATTGCACAAGAGCCATATTGTCAAAGTTGGCTCAAGGGAGGCAGAGATGCAGCTATGGATATATAAATCTCCTTCCACCAGAAGGCAAACTTTCTTTTGACACAGAAAAAAAAAAACCAAAAACAAGAAACGCACAAAAAACCAGCTCTGTCCTGTGTGAAGAGTCCTTCCTGCGCACGAGACACTAAATACAACTAAAAACCCAAAACTTTCAAAGATTTGTTATTGTAGTGACTTAAAATGTTTTAAAAAACAATCTCTCTAGATTTCTCTCTTCTAAATTTTGAACACCAAAGATGAAATAAATATGAAACAAAGTATTTCAAAATTTAAAAATTACAACCTACATATGGGCTGTATCATTTGCAAAGTCTAGAAATTAATATTAGAATCTACTTCTGAGAAAATTAACACCTATTTTTACAGCATTTTTTTTTAATTTGGTATGTTTAATTTAAATGATGTAAAACTGCAGACAAGATGAATTTTCTAGTATCAAAATTATATCACTGTTACATATTCACAATATGGTTAACTCATATTCATAAATTAAAATAACAAGAGTTTAATAATTTAGATTGTCTTAAAACAATACTAGAGGTGAGTAAAAATAAAATACTCCATCTGGCCATTTCAATTAAAATCTGCTACATTGTAATAAAAGGGTATTTGGAATTAATATAGTCAAATACATCTGCCAAAAAAATCATTCGCTCTGATTGACTAAGACTGATTGAACTCTGCCATGGGCTCTGGTCACTGGAGAGAAGCTGCGCTGGATTACACAGCACTATTGAGACATCTTCTTTAAATAGGTATTTTAAAAAGTCATGATCCCCTTTTCCGCTAGATGTTCTCTGTAAACATTTGGGAAATGAATCACTCAGCAGCCATAGAATATAAGAAGAAAAAAGCACTCATAACTTGGAAAAAAAAAATAGCTGTATTTCTTGAAAGAAACGAGATGACTTGCTGTAATATGAAAGCACAGCTTAAAAGATATGTTAGATTCGTGGAGATCTATTGCAGGAGGATGAAATTCCACTCTCTGTGTAAAGAATCAGCACAAGATTTACCCAGTGATTAGCCATGATTAAGTGGTATTTTACAGATTTAGTTAGGACATAACTGAATAACGGATATTATGCTGGCCCTTTTCTATTAGCATGAATGTTACGCTACAGAGCTAACTCAGGATATCAACACCCGAGTTACACCTCCTGAATTAGCCAAAGCCAAAACGAGAATAATTACACTGCAAAATAACCTTTTCTAGACCTACTTTATCACTTTGCTCTCTCATTAATGGTATTTAGAGTTCCCAAACTGTATTTCACAGTTCTTTTAATGAGCTGAAGTCTCCACAACTGGTTTCTCAGTCAACTGAGGGAACCTAGTGTAGACAGAAAAGGGATTATAGCACTCCGGGAATAATGGCACTGAGTTTGGCTACCTTCTCTTTACAAGTCACCCACATTTTAGCCAGAAAGCCACCCCAATAAAACACATAACCTACAAAACTTCTTGAACAAAGTTGAGCTAAAAGTACCGGTGCTCTACAGCTGAGGACTCGCACAAATACTTCTGGGAGAATATTTGGAAAGTTACTTGAATGATAACCCATAGAAACAAGTTGTAAATAGAGACTATGATGGAGTTCTGGGGGTGAGATGGTTTGCAGGCAACTTAGAAATTGCTAATTGGAAGTCCACAGTCTTCCAGTGACAAGGCAGTTCTGTCTGTAGTGGTGCAAATGTAACAGCACCCTTCAAAGACCACCATTCTACATGAACCACAGTATTTCCTGGGCGATGCTCATTTCCCTAAACTCTCGTGGCAAACAGGAGATGAAACACAGAAGCGCTACAAGAATGAAAAATCCTCACTTTCTAAACTCTACAGCTAAAGTGGAGTTCAGCTGGAGTAAGCATATTCCACACAGAAGTAAGGTGGGCTGGTTTATTAACGCAGGAAATTTCTATTCTCAAAAGGTGACTAGAAATCTCAAACCAAATAAATCTCCTGTCAAATTTTACTGTTTCTGTACCCTCCACTAATTCACAATAGGTGAATTAGAGGAAAATATGCACTTTGTTTTAAACCATACCTTGTCCTCTCTCCTTTTTTCTTTCCTGCTAGCAGGATAGAGGGGAGACAGAAACTGCAAATTAATTATGGTAAAGATTATTTCCCTGAGATTTTTCAAGCCTCATTAAAAAAACTCAATTCTCATCAATTTTATAATCCAGTAACATTTGTTTTGAGCCTTTGTCTCTTCCCCAAAACAGAGAGAGTGCCAGTAAACCAGGTTCAAACTCTGTATTAATCAAAATAACTTCGAGTTCAGCAATTATTAAACCCAGTTAATAAATGTGGAATCTGCGACGTATACAAAAAATGATGTAATTTGTTTGACATGCCTAGTGGTCCAGTGCATTAATTAGGGGCCCAACAAGTTTATGGGAAGTATTCTCTAAACACAGGAGAGCTCAAATCAGGAAACATTTATACAGACAACATGGCACTCGCAGCCTGAAATAGGAACAGGGATTGTTGGATGAACAACTCAGAACATGACTCAGTAGCTATAAAACTATCTGGGAATATTTAAGTCAAGAACCATGATTTGTATCTATAGAAAATATGAAGGTTGGGGGTAGATTTCTAGATTTTGTCTGTAAATAGTACAGGAAATTATTTCCTGTGTACAACGCTATTTTTTACAGCTACCAATTGTGCCTTTGGGTTTTGGATGTGAAAACATGCAGTTCATTTTTGGTAGATGCCCTCCTCTCTCCCCTTTCTCCTCTTTTCCCCCCTCAACTCTTTTGTGGGTGGGGTGAAGTTAGAGTACACTTGAGAATTTGAAACTAAAACTTCAAGCCATCTTCAAGTAAGGAAAAGAAATGAGGGGTAAAAACGTGAATTATGATGAGCAATTAACTGACTGTGGGAAGGTTTTCCCCATAGCAGGAGACTGGTATATGTTGGGAAAACAGGTCTTTGTAATTATTGACACTTGTGCTGGAGCAAACCTAAGCCAAACCAGTAAGTTGCTCAACCACAAGAGATGATTAAAATTGTTTTGATAATCAGGCCATGTTTTTCTTTTGGAAATAAAGGTGATGTAGAAAATGAAGTTTATGCCTAGACATTCCACAAAAAACAAGCTCACTTTTATTTTTAACTGTTTGGTTTAATGCAGGAGGAAGAAAGGGAAGTAAGTCTAAAGAGGACGTTGCAGTATCTGTGGAGATGCAACTTAAATTGAAGGTATCGTTTTGCAATTAAAACATCTGATCCATTTCTTCATCATCCTTATGAGAATGTTGAGAATATATTCATGGGTAGGATTCTCAGAAACAGTGATTTCCTATAAAATACTATCTACATAACCAGAATACCAACTTACAAGAGAAAAAGGCAATACTGAAGTTGCATTGGCTTAAAAAAAAAGTCAACTTATTCTTTAAAAGAAGTGAAATAAGAGCAATTATCTCCAAACCAAAAAAGAGAGACGTTTTCTAGCCACCAAAAGTAAAATTAGTCATTTCTGAGGAGGGGAAGAAAAAAAAAAAACCAAACCCAAACATTTCCCAATATCACCCTTCCTAATTGGGATAAAACCAGTTCAGTTCAACTGTGCTGAACTAATAATCTTTTTTCATGCCATGTTCTGCCTTTATGGCTACATCTTGTTCCAATTTTGGTTTCATCCATTCCCGTTTCCAAGCGGCCATAACTTTCGTAGAGGCTTGCCATACACCAGACCCCATCTGTCTGTGACCTTGAATAAACAAGGGGCCTTTGATGTTCGTACGCACTTCAAACCACTTTGTCATTTCCAGTGATATACGAGCCACACTGTAGTGACATGCAGTCATTATTGGTTTGTGGAAGTGCCTTCCTGCTTCTTCTCTTGATGTAAGTTTACCATAGAACAAATTTACTGTAATCTTTGTGTTAACTTGTGCTTCCCTACGGAGTGAGAAAGAGGTCAGCACAACAGCAACGGGAGGCTGGAAATAGAAATCCTGCACACACAGCACCCCGACAGCCAAAAACAAGGGTCTGTCTCTAGAAGCAGCAAGAAAACCCAATCACACAAACCCCACCCAACAAACCAACTGATGATCAGAAGAAGAACTTCTTGAAAACAAATATTACAAGGAATTTGTTAACTGATGGACAGATTTACACGCCCCACGCAGCAGCTTTGTTGTGGTGGTGTGTGTTCATCCTATTACATTTCAAGGCTGCTGTTCAAGGCTGTTGGGTTTTGGCACTGTCAAAATCAAACAGAGATTATGTGGTACCATATGTCAGGCAGCTGAAGCAAAGGATTCCTGGTCTAACACGTTTGCCTCTCCTGTCTGGAGGGAGTATTAAGATCAGCGGTGCAGGAGAGGCGGGTGGTGCGTGGGATGGGGTGCTTTCTCTCCGGCCCCGCCACCTCAGCAATCCTGCTTCCCCTTCTGGAGACTAACAGCTGGATGTTCCTGCCCCTGCCAAACGCAGGAAGGAGTTCATCTCCTCCTCCAAGACAAAAAGAAAAACACAAAGCAAAACCCTCCAGTAATTATTTTTTAATGTAAATGCATGTTTTTTTCATGCCCTCAAGCCTTTTAGTCCTGGTTGGTTGTGACAAACGTTCCACAACAGACTCTTTAAAGTCTGGCATATGTGCCAGTGCTAAAAAACGTACAGCAGAAGGCGTAAGACAATTAAAATGAAAGACGACAACAACATGCCGCTAATGGTTTTAAATTATTACATTGTAGAATACTTACTGGTACATCATGGAAGAGCTGTCCCCGCAGCTCTACACAAACCTGTGCTCCATCAATAAACTAATCTTTATCATGTAATACACTGGTTTTCTGTTACAATGTTTGCGTTATACACTCCAGCATCCTGTAACTACAAAGAAAGGAGCGACACAGCCACAGACCAATTAGCTCAGGTCTCTGCTTCAATACGATAGATGTTCATGGTCCACATCCTCAGTCAATATCCACTGAGGAGGCACCTCTGACTGCCTTCCAAGATTGAGTTGTACTCAATAACTGCAACAAGCCGACCTGCAAGCACAAAGGCGCCCAGACTGCAGGCACCTGAAGTAACGTACAGAATAACCCATTTTTAGGAGGAATCTGACCAAGAGAGTGTCTGAGATGCACTGTGAATTAGCTCACAGAGGACCCTGGAGGCTGCAAGATGCAGCCACTGGTGTGCAAGCTGGCTCTTTCAGTGCTGGCTTAGTTATTTTACCGCAACATTTCTGTTTTCTCTGTATTACCAGTTCAACTGAGTGTCCTGAACAACCAAAAACATTCTGAAGATAGGATTTAGGCACCTGAGTGATGTAGGTATTTTTTTGTAAGAAGTCACCTATGCACAAACATGCACAGGAATAATAAAAAACATTGTTCTCACTCAGCAAGGAGTAACGGCGGGTCGTGGTTAACTCGTTTCTACAGCATGAAATACAGAGAGGTTTCAGCATCTGTTCTTTCTGCTTTTTGAGTGTGTTTGGGGCTTTTTGTTTGTTTAGGGTTTTTTTAGGTAAAAAAGGGAAAGGAAACAGAGGAACATTCCATAACAACCTATGGCCAAGTAACTAGGTACTCTCCTGGGATCTAAGAAACTCAGGTTCAAGTCCTCTGTCTCCCCATTCCAGACAAATGCCTTCATCATTTGTGTTACTAGCTGTTGCTGGGTAGCTCGCTGCCCTTCATACAAATGGCAAAGTTAATACTTTCAAATAACGATTTTTTTTAAAGTCAGATTTCAGCAACGTGGAACTCTATCTGGATTTAACAGATATCACATCTGAAAAGCTTAATTTTTGAAAGATAAATGGAGAAATACATCCTCTACTTTAAAAACTGACTGCCAGGAAGTCCTTTTTCTGGTTCTTCCCTTATGCAATATCTGTGCTTCATAAATATTTCAGTAAGAGTTTTCAATGCAATTTTAAAAATAAAGATATCGCATTCAAGAAAGACTGAACAAAAAAAAAGTCTTAACCCTGTCCCTTTATGTTACTGTTACAGCTAGTAGCACTAGCATATTTTTGTCCATCCAACTCAATGTCTATTTATATTTACATAACAATAACTAAGCATGTTAACTGTAAAAACACACCAAGCAGCTGAGAAAAGTTTTTTTATAGAGTAAGAATTTTAGAGCTACGTGGAACAATTTTCACACAAAGCAAAAATTTTTAATATAGCTTCTATCCATCCTTCCTTTTCCCTCCTCCCAGACTTAATTATCTTTTAGCCAAAATGAAAACACACACACATTTGTCTTCAGGTTAACGCCACAAAAGGAAGAAGTTTTAAATCCCATGAAAGTGACAAGACTCTACAAAGCTTAACTGCTTTAAATTATTAAGTATTAGAAAGACTTCAAATTCTTAAAGCAGTCACATTCGTAAGAAATACTAGCTCAGTTTTAACGGAGAATTATTACCTCCAATGCTTTGTTGGTAGCTGGGATCACGGCAGAGAGGCTTGTCTAAGAGCACATAGAAAGTCTGCAGAGAAACCATGCTGGGTTTCTACCTGAAGCCAGTGCCACGGTCACTGGCCCATCCTTCCTCTCCAGAACTCCGTAAAAAGTTAAAATACATTCTCTTGCTGACAATTGATAAACTTTTCCCTGTCAAAGGCTACCCTACACAGGCTGAAACCCAGCTGGGAAGCCAAGCAATGACAAAACTCATTGCTATGTTCTTTAAAACTGACCGCCCATAGTAGCACTCCCTGCCTGCAGTTTCTTGGAACAGTGTCTCCTTTCCCTCCTAAGAGTCATGTTTAAGCCTATAAACCAGATTAGAAAGTGAACTCTACTGAACACAGTGAGAAAGCTGACAAATCGCTTTAACAACCAGACTTTGGACAAAGGACTGTCACTAAAAGGAAAAAGATAAAAATCACCGATCTCACCAATGCTTTCCAGCCCCTAATCCAACTCCACAAAGCAACAAGGCATTCGTATGAACGACGCAGCAGCCTACACCTCGTTCTCCACTAGCTGGAGCTAAGGGAAATATTTAGACCTCCCTCTGACAGTCCAGTGGGGATGTGGAAGCCTGAAGGCAAAGCGATGGGGACAGAATGGTCTCTCTGCTGGTTTACATCTGAAACACGAGAAAGCATCTGTTCCTTCCCCTCCCTGCACAGAGATGGATGTGCAAGTATACACATGAACCTGGAAGAAAGCTGAAAAGCAGGGCGGTATTTAGCAGTTTGTCAAAACCAAAACGTTCTGCCGAGACAGTTTGCTTCCTGAAGCGCCTCCAGCTGGGTCACTTGGGTTTCCCTGAGTTCACCTGGCTGACGCTGCCATCCCGCGAGACACTGCCGCTGACCTGGCCATGCCGCAGCAGCAGGACGAGCTCCCGAGCTCCTTCCCAGAGGGCTGAGAAATCTACAGATACCAGAGCCCGCACCCATGTGCCAGTGTATGGGTAAACCTGTCGGAGACAGCAGAGAACTTCAAAATTAGGGAGTTGTTCCCAATCGAATCTTAGGATAGCTTCGCCACGGAGCAGAATTCATTCTACAACCAGAGAAAAGAAATAGTACATGACATACAAATCCATCAACACAGAGCAGAAAGAAATAACTGGCAACACTGTTAGCACTCTGATCCTTCGACATCCAAACTTTCATTCATAGGGTTGCTTTTCACCTACATCTGTCTCCTGATTTATAGATCGCTGTTTATGGCACATAGTGGCAAATCACAAAGTTCTAATCCAAAACCAGTCACTGATAAGGCAATAGATAATACTAGTACTGTTTTATACAACTGAAACAGATTTCAGCAAAACTTGTTTCGCATCTACACTTGACCTAATTTTTTATTACGTGAGTGGAAAAATTAAAGTCCTCTTCTGGTTGAAATAATATTTTTAAGCCCCTGTAGCCTCTAACAAAAGTTTGGTAGTCTAGTGGAAAAACTGCTTTCTTTATACTGCAGTTGGTGAGGACAGATATTGCTAGGTTCATGTGCTTTTTAAAAAACATTTCCATGAAAGGGGCATTGCTAGCCTGAAAACCACATACTGAGTAAGCCAGCTACACCTACCCTTGTTAAAGCAGAACACCTCAAATTAATAGCAAAGACAAGAAGAAAAATATTTTCTTAGTATATTCATTTCACGGAATTTTGTTTATAGTCAGATCTATTCCGCTCTCCTGGAAAGTCTCTTTACTTCTGTCTTCCTAAAAAGAGATTTATAAACATCACAACATCCAAACAGACAGCGTTATCTAGGTCTTAACTGAGCACAACGCTATCATCCCCTTCTTCCTTGTGCTCTCTTTAGGCTCGACCTGAAGTATATGCTCGGCTTAATGGTTGGCTTAATTGAGATCCTGTATTTTGTGACTGCTAAAATGAAAATGTGGAGCACTCGTCTACCACTACAGTCTTCCCCCACAGACTGGCCAAGGGAAGAAAAGGGGGTCACCAGAAAACTCAAAGCCATGTGAGGTACTTGACCAGTGACTCTGAAAAGAGTTTGCTGTTTATATCATACTATTTCTATGTACCTCTTGTTGGTCGCCTTTGCCAAGCAGCTCTATAATGGAGGGCTGTGCGTTTATCTTTGTTTTACAGAGCAATTTGAAATGCCTTCCGTAGGGTTATCTGCCACTCCAGGATTAAAACATACCTCTTGAATATCAACGTCCTGATCTGTCCGGCAGATGTAAATAACCTGGAGTCACTGTTCTTCCAGACACGCGCAGCTGCTACATACAGGCTTTACTGGGCCTTTTCTACTAAAGCTGTTTTGAGCATTATCAGGCTCCTTTCCTGATGAATTAGCAATTTTTCACCGAATGAAAGCATTGCACACGTTTTCAAAAAGATCACTCCTCCCATACGTATTTAGTGACTGTTAAAAAGAAGTTTGTATTGTGCCTAACATTGCATTTAGATTTAGTCTCCTTCAAGCCTGTTACTGGTTTTGTCCCCTTCCTTCGCAGCCTTGCACCAACAGGCACCCACTCTGCAGCGTGGTTATACCCAAAGACAAACATTCCCAGAATTTCGGCCGCTAGGCAGAAAGTCAAGGATGTAATTTAAACACCTCCTTCCCAAAGTTGTAGAGAGCTGGCTAAGTTAATTATCAAAAACAATCTCACTATACATTGTCTAAACCATGTGAAGCAGGTAAGCTGAGAAGGGCAGAAGATTCTGTGATACAAAGTGTGTAAGACCACGCTCAAGTCCAGCAAGATTATTAAGAAAGGTTCCATTAGCTTTCATTTTCTTTGCAAGGCCCAAATTCAGCAAGACATTTAAGTACGCGCTCTGCAGAGTCAATTCAGGGCCTGAAAAAGACCCAATATCTATGAAAATTAATTTGGATTAAACCAAAAAACCACAACCCTATTACTACTTTTTAACAGAGGACACACTTAAAGTATTGCTGGTGAAACGTCCACATAATAAGCAAAGACCAAATTACTGTAATGTATGTTTCGGGCAAACCAGAAAGCCAGTGCTCAGAAGAATAAACATTCATAAACTCTGCAATCTAATTTTATACAGCAACAAAAATGTACAATAAATTTCACAGTCCTATTGATCCTAATACCATTGGCATTGCCCCAGCAATTGATTTAGTCATTTGATCAGCTGGAGAAAGGGATGGGGAATATAATATTTTAGTGGACTTCATAAATTTAAACCCTCAGCTTTCAAGTCCAACCAATAATACAATAAACCATAGAGATCATAAATGGAACAACTAAAGTTTTGTAATTACAACATGGTTTATAATGTAATAATTTAGCAAATGGCAGGCATGTTTGATTTATGCAAGATGCAGAAGAGAAGGTTGTTTCTCGTCAGAGCTGCAGCAATATATTTTCTAGGTAAATATTCAGAACAATCAAGTTTTGCATCTCAACCTCACCAAACAGGGATTGCTTGCCTGGCATGGTCCACATTCAAGGGGTCATTTTAGAAGTGAAACAGATCTATTTCCCATTGTCCCTCTACACACAGAGTTTGTGCGTGTTTAGCTATATGGAATGAAATGGGTTGTTTTTTGTTATAGCAGGACCATAAAATACTTGTAATAGGCAGAGTAGGCATTGCCTGGTCAGTCTAAAAAGGCTTAAAAATTAGTATCATTCAATTCTGTGGTCGTCCTGACCGCCTGTCTACTGGCACGTGTCTGCAGGAGGTAACAGGAGAATAACATTCCCCATTACGCCCGTGTATGATGTACCTCCATACGGGCCTGTCTGTCTCCACCTTTGCAAGACAAAGTGCTGCTGGTCCTGAACAACACAAGGTGCTGGTCCCGAACAGCCTCCCAACCATGCTCTCCCTCAGTCCTGGCCGTGCTCCGGCGAGGCACTGCTGCTCCCGCAGGCCAGAGCTCCGTTTCCACTGCTCTTGAAGAGGAGGGATGTGCTGAGCAAAACGTCCTACCTGAAAACACCCCTGGAGCAACACAGCCCCTTACAGCCCCTCTGGCTCTACGGCACCACAGCAACTAACGCTTTCCTTCAAGAGACTTGTAACACATGCCCCTGCAGTTTATTTCTTAAAAATTTTATCTAAACACCACATTTTGAGGTTTTTTCCAGAGATGCCAGCAGGTTACCTGAAAGATACCCCAGAGCAGATCAGGTAATGGATGCCGTGGCTCAGTTTTAGACCTACCCCTTCAGCTGCGCTCCCAGAAACACCACCTGCTGCGAACAGGTCTGATGAGTCCAAGCATGTGTCTACCTTGGCCATTGGGACAGTGTGGTCAGAGCACTTTGCTGTATAGTGATAATTTCACGGATACAGAGGCTTCTTAAAGTGGCTTCCAATTTGTTAAAGGTCAGGCTTTTAAAACCATACACTGAGAACAAAGAAGCCCGCGTGCCACTCTGTAAGGCTGCAAGGTCAGCCGGCAAACACCGTGGCTTTTGGGAGAGCGGTTTAATTCATTCCGGCTTCGTACCACAGGCTTGTGAGCCAAGGAAACACATTCAACTTGCTGTGAAGTGAGGATAAGAGAAAAGGGGTTATTATGTCTGGCCACTGATGTCTAGTTCACCTTGGAAAACATATCTGTATTGAGAGAAAAGAAACCTTTATTCTCCTGATAACAATATATCCATTTTCATAAGTTCATTTCAAACTTAAGAAAAAACCCAGACCCAACAGCAACAAACCAAAGCACGAGCCCTGCAAAATCAGTTTCACTGTGTCAAAATAGACACACACCCCCCCCGAGCTGTCCCCAGCCACCCTGATAGTCAGTAGAAGCCCAAACTCTCTCGCTGCAGCCCAAGATCTAAATCCATCTAAAATTCAAACCCAGGTAATGCTGCAGTGCTCCTAGGAAGCTGGTTTTACACAGCAGAGATCCACCTTCTCGAACAGGGCAGAGCAAGGGAACGACTCGTCACTGCTCTTGGCCACAGACAGGTTTGCACTCCAACAGGAGCAAATACTGGTGCAGCAGTAATAATCCTGCGTGAGTTGCCTCTCTTCTCTTAGATACGTCTATTGGGCTCCAAGAAAACTGTCCCACTATTTACTGTGCAGAGCATTCTTACATTTTGGGCAAAAGATCAAACTTCAGACACTTTCAGAGGAGACTTAGTCAGTGGAGGAAGTGTCTAACCCCTTTATGCTCCCTCAGCGCGGCCCCTCTGCAGCAAACGCAGGAGCCGATGACTTACCAAGAGCCACCAGGCTGTCCCCAGAGGCCAGCGCTGTGCCAGGGAGCGGTGAGCCTGGACAGTACTCAAGAAGCATCCCAGTCCCGAGGCTTCAGAGGCCTCATAAAACTTGTTAGCTCCAGATTTACAGCAACTCCGAAACAGAAGGTCATGCGTTGCCCAATGCTCTGTGGAAAATCCACAGTGAAAATTCCCACATGAGGAAACTAGCCAGTGACGCGAGCTTCCCTGGCAGCGCAGGAAATTTTGGGAGGGACTCCCAAAATCTGGCATGCTGTCTATTCACAGTTCAAGATAGCATCACATGGAATACCTGCCTGCGGCGGCAAGGTCTCGTCCCTTTGAACGAAAGGCACCTCAGCCCAGCGACAGAGGCTCGTGTCACCACGGGCCTGCGTGAAACAGCAGCCTATCAAATACCGTCAAATATATGACTTATTTCCATGAGCTGTTACTTCCAAAGAGGTGCTCCCCTCGTTTTTTAATCTTAATTTCTAAGCACCTCTTAAAGGGGGGAAAAAAAAAAAAGCAAGCTCCTCTTGAGTTTCATCAGAAATGACTTGGATGATCTTCTGTTAAAAGAATGACTTTTATCCTCATTCAAATACATATTGTATTGGCTTAGAAACATCAAAGAGGCAATGTCTTTACACATTCTATTTCTAAGAAAAGAAAAGGAGTTCTCTCTTTATTAACATTGGTAACGCTGAATCTTATAATGAAAAATGCACAAAAGCAATATTTTTGATGAATAGGTAATAGAACAGCACCGAATAAGAGCGCATTAATATATTTTTTCCCAAAGACTCACTCAGATAATGCATCGGGAGGGTTTTGAACTGAGACGAAGCCACAAGCAAAATGAGGTCGGTGGTCTTCCGCTCCCCCTCGTACTGCCCGCTATTTTTATTGACCTTGAAAAACCACCGGGCAGTTCAAGCACCGCTATCAACATCTGATTGTCACAGCCCGCAACGCACACAGCGGGGGTGCTTTCTCTCAGGCCAGAAGTACTTTACAGGAGACAGATAATGCTGTCTGACCACACCAATATGCAAACATTACCTAAGGCAATTATTTGAATTAGGAGTGGAACAAACGTAGCGGCGTATTACAAGTAACATTTTTGTACCCATGAATATTTTTAGAGTTTTTATTCCGCTAGTCTGCACCATTTTTCTGGTAAAGGGTGGGCATTTCTGTCTCCGCTCTGTGTAGCACAATAGAGCCTTTGTGGTGTTCCCCAGAAAACCTATTTATGCACTTGGATTTTGAACATTCCTTTCTCTCTTTGTCATCTTTCACCATTGTCTTTGAACCACTCTGATAATACAATTATAAAGGGCGATATAAGCAGTTAGATTGGAAAACAAAAAAGGGGATAGAAAAAAGAAATTTAAAAATAAATTGGGCATGACATTCCCCTACATTTTTCATTACTTAATTACAGTCAATAGAAATAAAAAAAAAAATTCATATTAATTTGAAAAAAGAATTGTCTCAGTTGAATTCCAAGGAGATTTCTGTTGAGGTGTGCAAAAAAGATATCATAGGAAAACACACTGTACTATAATAACAGCAACATATTTTTGGATCTGTCTCACATCTGGAAAATATGTTCACACATATGTACAAAAAAAAGACTTTATTCTTCAAAACATTTTCATTAGGCTTTGGGATTTCAAAAAATCACAATAAACCACCTTTGGAAAAAAAGGAAGAGAATTTCTGCAGCGATCACTTCACACCATTTTCTTTGCTTATCTGGCTTTACACAAAATGGAAATTTGTATTTGGGAGTGATGTACGTTGCAGGAGTAAATATATTCTTTCCTAAATCTCCCTCTTTTTCCTTTATCTATTTTATAATACAAGAAATAAGTGTTTCATAGTAACAATACCTTGGAAAATGAAGATGTGCTGGAATCAGAGATCGTATGGGAGAACAAGCATCTATGCAAAAGTGGCAGATGAAGGGTAAGGATGCATTAGAAAAAAATCCAGAGTGCTGAAGAAAAAGCAGAGAAGCATTAGTATATCTTTGAGGGGCACTGAGGAGAGACTGTACCCTCACTGTATTCACCCTCATGAATATCTTGCTCCCCTGCACAAATATATTTTCCACAGAGGAGGATTTAATCTACATCTCTATTCGAGACCCAGTTGTCCACTCATTTGTCAGCTTCTCCCCCCATCATTTCTGTGCCTGAAGTATTGCAAGCTACAGCCGCAGGATGAGAGCAACCATCGCAGGTGTGACCCATCTGAATGCACTGGACAGGTTCTCACTCCACCTGCACTTCAAACCCTTTGCAAAAGCAACGCTACCATGCTCATTACGTTAACTTACATAAAATTTGCCTGTTCTCCTCCTTATTTTCCTTTTCTCCTAGATCTGTCTACTTGTCTGTCTGTACAACACTCACAGCAAGGGCCTTCTCTTTTCAGTGCTCGGAGCTTGGCTCATACAGGGACCTACCATAGATAAATAATGACAACAATTTAATCTGCACTCAATCACTGTGATCTATGGAATAGCAATGTCTTGTTTGAAGTGTGGTATTACATTTGGAAACAGCAAACAAGCAGCTAATTATTTTTTGTGTTTGTATCTGTCAGTCTTTCCTATGGATTGAGCCACAGCCTCAGCCTGCTGACTTTGAGCTTCAGAGAAACAAGAGACCGACAGGATTGAACTGTGTTAGAGGGAAAAAAAAGTTCAAACAGAGAAAAAGCAAATCGAGATGTCTACAACATCTGATGTTGTGGCTCAGGACACGGACATAATACTAAGTCGCATAGTGAAACACTGGCATTTTGGTGGTTATGGAGTTCAAAAGATGTCCACAGTCAATCAAATTGGAATTAACAAATGGAGTACAAACTGCACAGGGATATGTAAGTGAGATGAGAGAATACGAAAAGAGTACTGGGATTACGAGCTAACTCAGAGTTTCAGTAGGCTCACAGGGTTTCTAACAGCTCCTATAATTTCTGCATGAGAATAAACACTTCAGAGATGGGAAGGGGAAAGCAGAGAAAAGAACTAACAATGAAAAGAAAGGGAGGCAACAATCATTCCCTCTGCTTTTAAAATATAAACCATTAGCAGGAAAAAGTTTCTAAAGTTACTTTCAAAACCAAGAATCATAACAGCTCCCTGTGCTGTCATTAACAACCAAAGATTTTGTCTTAAAAAAGGACTAGGAGAGAATTTTTTAACAGTTATTCAGAACTCCGCTTTTAACATACAATAAAAGTTGTGAAAACAGAATTTGCACATGAGATTTTACAGAGCTGTGAAAAATTAAGCCATATGGGAAATAGCCAAAAGAAGTATTTCATATATTCGTGTGTACTTTTGTGCGTATGTTCCAAAACACAGCACACTCAATGACAGCCGAGAAGCTTGCGTGCCACAACGAAGGATTTATGAAAGCGCAGTCGGGCCTCTCCTGAGGCTGGAAAAGGCTGCATTTTGCTCCAATGTGCATGCTTTCGGTTTCATCAGCCTTTGGATTCCACGCCGGCATTAATATATATACCCCAAGATACACATTGACACCAAAACACACAGGGTCCAAGAATAATCACCCCATCACAGATTCACATAACAGACAACATTTGGCTGCGAGAGGACGGTGTGGAATAAACGAAGCATCGACATGGACTCGAAGCCGCTCAAGGAAAGAGGCGGCAGCCTGCCATCGCTGCCCTCCACGCCTGGCCGTTACCACCCCCAGCGACCCAGCAGAAATACTCCATGTTCACCGTTCCTACCGCTCCCTCAATATAAGCGTTTCAACGGTGCCTACGGGATTTGAGTAGACCAAATCCTGCCGCTTTGCTAAATCCCTCCCCATTTGTCTAGCCTTTAAGAATTAAACTCCTGGAAATATAATTACATCCAATATAGATTTTAGGCATTTATTGGCAGATGTCCTCTCCTGCTTCGTTCCCGCTGCAAACGGGCACATCGCAATTCTTAAGAGCATTTGCCTTCACAACGTCGCTTTCTAGGGACATACAAGTGCGCCTTTCCTCGCCGCGCACAAAGCAGAGGAGAAGCTGCAGAACTCGCTCAAAGTCGTGCAAGCCGTCTCCGGGCTTCCCTCCGCCGGGAAGGGGAGCCAGGTTTGTTGGCTCTACAGGCGAGCCTGGAGCAAACAGCCTGTTTGCTGCTTCCCCGGTTCTGTAGTGAGCCCACAACAGATGTACTGCGCTAGCCAGGCAGGGCGAGTCATCGCAGATTGTCATTAGAGACGTTTTTGGTTTTAAACATCTGCCTCAAATTAATACATAACCCTGCTTTCTTTTTAAAAAGATAGGACAGAAGATGCACAAGCCATAAATCCTACCCAATTCAGAGATACGGCACTGCTTAATTATTATACAACCACAAAGGAGCAATTCCTGAAATCCTTTAACTGAAAAGAACAGGCTGTAGCCACAAGGGCAACAACATAATGTGGACTCTCAATTGACAATGCCAACTGCATGGAAATAGAAATCACAAACAACTTATAACAATGAAGAACGAGGCAAACACAGGGTATAACACACAGAGATGAGCAAGGAAACAGAAAGGGGATGAATTACAAGAGCCTTTACAAGAATATCCAAGCTGAACAGAACAAATTGGGTGGTGAGGCACTGGAATGGGTTGCCCAGGGAAGCCGTGGATGCCCCGTCCCTGGAAGTGTTCTAGCAAGCAGCAAAGTTCTCCAAGCAGGCATGGCCAGACTTAGCACCATCGCACTGCCTGCCAGCAATGACAATTTCAAAGACAAGCTTTAGGGTCTTCCCAACTTTCCCCATGGTAACCACTTTTATATTATTATTATGAATATTGCTATTATGAACAGAAAGTTGGAAACAGCGATTCCTGCTTTGGCTCTACTCACTGGAGACAAAGCCACGGGTTTCCCTTATTGGTACACTTTGGTAAGGGATGTTTTCAATTTTTTTTCTTCAAATTTTCAACACTTCCTCCTAGTGCAGAGCCCTTTCTCCCAAGAAAGGTAACTTCACAACAGCAGTGCTTAAATTAGTGGTCAGTTCTGACAAAAGAGGACAGAAATGTTTCGGATTCTCACTCCGCTTAGACTTTACAGACCAAGCATTTAACATGAAGATGGGAAGATGACGACTGCGCTGAGTGAAGGCTGTACTAAGTTTTACTGCTTACCCAGACACAGCTGCATATTGCACAGCTTGAACACGGGAATGCGGCCACGATTTCTGTCACTCAGTCACTGCTGATGGAAGTGCTGTGCTATAATTTTCTTATATTTTGGCAGAAACACCAGATGTGGTTGAAGTCCTGCAAGACTAGGCAGAACACAGCTCTTCTGAAAAAGACCAGTTGCCTTCACTCAGCTGCCCAGGTTTAGGTGACACATAGTGTGAAAGTTGCTCTCAGCTTCAGAGATTCACTGCTCCAAAAAAAAACCAAAAACATTCCTTGAGTTTGGTTGTTTAGGTTTTTTTATAATAGAAGGAAAACCAAACCATTGTACATGATTTTTCCAGATTCAGCAGAGACAAACCCCTGATTTTCTGAGGCTGAAGACTGCCCATGGTTCATTTAAAGCTTTTACATTAAACAATACGGAGACGGGCTGAGGTCTGCGCTGCTTGGATGATCCCCGGGCAAATAAAGATGGCTCTTCCGAGACATTTCAGTGTAACTCGGTCTAGCCTGGAAAGTTCAAAGTTGCATCCTGGCTGCCATGCAGCTACAGTCATGTTCGGAGGAGACACAAAGATACCAGATTCAGAGAGATGCAGAGAACTATGCTGATCAAAGCTGAAAAACATCTCAGGACCCTCAACCAACTTCTCAGATCTACTGGGAAGTTCTTCAGGACTTTAAATAACAGGTTTAGCTTGTATCCAGCATGCGCCTATACCCCCAGAAAAGAAAAGAATTTTTACAGCATGCCTGCTCTGCAAGCATCAATGCAGCTTGAGACGGCTGGAGGAAGTGCTGGGGCTCACACCTTACAGGAAAACTCCTCTCACTGAAATAGTTCAACCTCCTGAGCTCCGTGTTGAGCAGCGGCTTCGCTGTGCCTCCCTCTTTTAGTACCACTTTTGAATGTCTCCTATCTGCTACCATCACTGCAATACTCGGGAGCCATGAGCTAGGCTGGGCTCCATTAACCAAAATACAACACTGCCATGATCAAATCCAATTAATAATAATTTGGGACTCCTTAATTGGTTTTAGAAGCTATTAGTGCTAGAAAGTCTACTTTTAGTGAATGAAAGTGAAGAGTCCTGTCTTTTCATTGACTCCTAGAATCACAATCTTAAGAAAATATCTTATTCATAGAAATTGCATGAGACCATCCTGATTTCTCCCCAGGGACCTTCTGGTCTCTGGGAGACTGGGCTTATTTCCCTCCTATCTCAGGTTCTTTCGTCTAGCCTTGTTACAAGGGCAAAACACAACATATTTCTATATTGCTGAGAGCATCATCATTATTTGTCCTTCTGTACTTCATCATGTACAAGGGGAAAACTTGCCATCATATTAAGTTATGACGCTTTCATAACTACTTGCCAGAACCAGCAAAAGATTACTTGAAATAAATTACTTCAGGACACCAAAAAAAAGGCCTTGCTTTTGCTCTGGTAATTTTTCAACTTGCCTTCTCTGTAGAGGGGAGTGGGAGTACTGTCTTGGTATGCAAACATGGAGCCCAAATTCATCTGTTTATATACATCCCACTTCTCAGATGTGCAGGGTGCAAACATGCATAATACATATGGGTCAAGTCTGATTGCTTAGGAAGGAGGCAATAATGCTGGACTAATTATTTTCCTGACCTGATGGGTAATATTTTATTTAACTCCACACCAGGGAAGCTAAACTAGCTGGCGGGAAAGAGAAATGTATTCTCAAAGGGATAATGCAAGTTTATGCAGCACCTTTGATTTTGCATACACTCGATGATTGAGATAATTTCAAAATATTATTTATTCATTATGTGTTTATTTGGGCTCCAAATGCAAAGGTTCCATTTTCCTATTCCTCCCCCCGTGCCTAATATTTGTTACAGTTGCATTTTTCAAACCATTTACTGTCTGGAGGGTAAGTAGAATGACACTGCTCATAATGTGCAAATAAATGTGAAATAAGCTAGTCAGCTCAAGTGGAATGAATTACTGTCACTGGTAAAATAAGGCAAGAGGGAACGGCTGCCTTGGGAGCTAAAAAAGACTCTAGCAGGTACTGCTATTGAGCAACTGGAATAACACTTACTATGATTTATCAAAGACCACTTGAAAGCACTTCCGAGGCATTAAATAGGCATGAAAAGAGGCTTTAGTGGCAATGGGACTATGCCAGAACTGAGTGATTAGAAGACTCAAAAGCTTGACCCTAACATGCAGCCCATGAACAAGGGACACCAAAAATCTTCAAAGACTTGTGGAAGAGAGTGCAGAGTACAGTCAATTTTGAAGAGAAGGGATGACCACGGAAATACTGGGTCCCCATTAGGAAAAGCTGATAGCGTAACCATGGAGAAAGGGGGGAAAAAACCAACCGGTCAATGATTACTACCCACAACCATACACAAGACCACCAGAAAACAGCTTTGTGTAGGAATAATCACATAAATGAAAGAAAATACTTAAAATATTTTCAGTTGCCACGTCGCCGTGGTTTCACGATTACAATTTGCTGCACCCACAGTTTCCCCTGCTGATCCTGCAGTTATGGCAACGCCTTTGCGAGAGGGGCTGGAGCAGCGGGACCGGGCAGCGCGGTGCCCGTGCCCCACAGTGCCTGCTGTCCTCCACTCAGCTGGCGTCAGGTCTCAACTTCTCTTCCCATCAGCAAATATCACCTGTCTAGCCACTGCTTGGTCCACTGAGGAGAAGAAAGTGTTGATGTTGGCCAAGCTTCTAAAGCTTCTTCTTCAGGACAAGAGGAAATGGCCTCAAGTTGTGCCAGGGGAGGTTTAGGTTGGATATTAGGAAAAACTTCTTTACCAAAAGGGTTATCAGGCATTGGAACAGGCTGCCCAGGGAGGTGGTGGAATCGCCGTCCCTGGAGGTATTTAAAAGACGGGTGGACGTGGTGCTGAGGGACATGGTTTAGTGGTGATTTTGGTAGTGTAGGTTTATGGTTGGACTCGATGATCTTGAAGGTCTCTTCCAACCCAAGTGATTCTATGATTCTATCCTATGATAAAGATGGTCGCACCACACACTGCAGAGCCACTGCCTGCACTGTACGAACACACAGGCTGGGGGATGTAGCAGCTCGCCAACCACACTGCCAGCAACCAGCACTTCCCTCCACTCCAGCTGATCTCACAGCAAAGGCGCGCTCAGCTGCTCTCAGCCAGCACAAGTGTTTCCCAGGAAGGGAATGCTCCAGTCTGTCCAGCAAGGACATCTCTGAGCTCCCCGAGGCAGCGCCCTGCAGCCACTCGAGTCATCATTACTGATGAAGTCCTGCAGCGCCTGGTGTTTCAGCCCTTGGCTTCACTAGAGGGAGGCATTCTCACCCATCTGGCATTTCAGTATTATCTTATGCATAAGAAAATAAGTCATCAAGCAAGTTAAAGTGAAGCTTTTAGAGAGGAAAAACCTCGGTGTGAGGTGATGTGTGGCAGAGCTCCCAGTTCCCCATCTCATCTTCGGAAGAACGGTTACCTAGAGACTGCTGTGGGTGGGGAAAACTGTTCACGAAGAATTGCCAAGTGGATGGGGGAGCACAGTTTTTCTCTTTTTTGACTGCCTAATAAACTACATTTCACCATCCAACTTTATGGTTTTGTGCAAAAAAAATAGACATCTCCCCACTTCTCAGCAAAGATTTAATAGCAGAGAGCTGTAAAGTGATCTCACATTACTAAGACTTCATTATTTTCGCAAAATATACTACTGTCATTTACTTGCACATTACGAAGTATTATCATAAAACAAGTCTCTTAAAGTCATTAATATGAATTAGTGAAGTTCTACTGTCTGTTCAAAGACAATTGTTGCTATTCTGGGTCTTTTAAAGAACTAAACCCTGTCATTGTGCCTGAAACCAAACAATGCTTGAAAAATACATCAAACAAATGCTGAGGTTGCGATGCACAAGGCCCATAGCATTTCCTTATATTCCCAAGAAGCCCTCAAACAGAGGCATCAGTTGTAACACCATAACAGCACTGAAGATTTAACTCAATTTTATCCCCAAGTAGTCCTGAAGAGCACAAAATCAAAACAACCATAAGGCCATCTCTCCACAGCCGGTAAAACAACATAACTGCTCTCCTGTTATTTTAACAAGAGGGGAGGGATGGAGACAGGGCAGGAGACCCTCCGCGAGGTTCTCCTACCCAGGAACTTGCCGTCTGAATGCAAACCAGCCAGCAGTGTAAGGTGTTAAATGTCCTGAAGCTGCAGCCGTGCTGCGAGGCCCCATGGGCACTGAAAGATGCAGTAGATGTGGGAGATTTGTACAGTCACGAGGCAAGAGATGCAACAGAACTTGGTTTCTCTGCTTGGAAAAATCTATTCTAAGAATTTATTTCCCATAAGTGTCCAACTTGAGAAAGATGAGCCAGCAGTTTTGTAGCGTAGGCACATTTTGTTTCCTCAGATGAGCAGCGTCCATGCAATTGCATGTGCACAGATGGAACACAGCAAAGTCGCAGAAAAAGCAAGGCTGGACCCCTTATTCTCCTTGAAAAGCAGCTGAACCTCAAAACCCCTTTATATACCTGCAGTGTACATCAAGACAGTGCTGCTATTTTTTTTTCCTTTTTCTTTTGTTTGATTACAAATGTTTCTAGGGTGCCACTAAGCAAGCCGTCTGAG
>VZSF01004613.1:145204-211942 GCA_013398295.1 Chionis minor
TTCAAAGATCATTTTTATCACAAACCTAATTACAGTGGATTTTTATCTCATGTCAGCTGTTAAACTTTCATTGATTTCAGCAGTGCAGGGTAAACCCATAAGCAGCATATCAAGATTATCTGCAGAGAGACATGGTTCCCTACTATTATTTCTAGCTGTAGCACCCAAAGATTCCAGTGGGCTCCGTACTGTTCTGGACACTCATCACACAGAGGTAACAGGAAATATCTATTCCAGAGGTCTTGCAGTCAGAGGGAACTGAATATAGAAGAGAGATAGAGTGAACTGCTACCCCGAGGGGTTCTCAGCACTATAATTCTTCTTAACACAAGCTGTTTGCCTGGCAGATCCTTTCTTTGTTATTACCCTCGGCCTGTATATTAAATATTTCCATGTCCTTCAAAACTCTACTTGCCTTTTCTGTACCCTTATTCTCTCTTACCAACCCCGAAAGTCAAAACAGACACATACACAAACAAGAGGAGATTCCAAACACTCTTTCAATAGTGAATACAAAAAAATAATAAATGAGATTATACATAAATAAAAAATGTCTTACAGAGAACAAAAATATTTAGGAACAAATAGGTAGACAGTATAGTTAGTGAGTGGCGTGGAAGAAAAAAAATCACAACACAGCAAATTCAAAATACTTCAGTAGAAATGAAGTCTACCAAATGCAGCAAGTCAGGTGGCATGACTGGAGACAGCAGCAGCTTGGGCCACATGTAGAGAATCTGACTTCTCAGCAAAGTGTTATGATTCATCACAACAAAGTAAATAATCCAATTTAATTCATTTTACAGCAACAATTTGTCCTCGGAGCAGTCCAAAAAATACTCTAGTCTACCTTCTGGGCCAAACCAAGTATACAGTAACACGGACTGCCAGCTTACATGAGCAGCGTCTGCAAGAGGAAGGCAGGCAGGCAAACTTTATCTGCTTTGGGTTGTAAAAATGCTCGCACTGGCTCTCTTGCCTCTCAAAGACAGCTCTTACACCAGCCCGCTCAATGCCCACCTGGTCTGGTACGTTTGTGGCATCAGAAACATTAAAGCCTCACAACAAACCTGAACTTTTCTCTATAGTTTTTGCTGCCTCCCATGGTTAAGGACCCATCCACAGGAGTACACCACAAACAAGGAGGCAAGCTCATTGGAGGGTCAGGAGAATTCCAAAATCTTCTTGTAGACGGAGCGTATAGAGACAGCTTTATGTTTACCAGTTCTTATAGATAGAAGCGTCAGCATATAAAATTTGTCATGGAGTATGCTAAAATAAACAAACTAGCTTCCGGAACAGGGAAAATAAAAAGAATATATAACCTTAGGGTAATATGAAATAATTCTCCTCTTTATTTTGCATACTACCATCTTACTTCAGGTCTTTTCTTTAGACAGAGCAATAGCCATTTGCATGTATTCGCACTTCACAGTAATAAAGAGCAATGAAAAAATCCCAATTTGTAAAGCTTCCTCCCACTGTTCCTTATTCTGGTGCAAAGGCTGCAATTGAAATTCAGGCAACGGAATTACATATGTGTAAAAGGAGCACGAGCAACGACAGCATCCAGTGTATTTAGTCTGCAGCCCAAACAAATACTTGCAATACTATGTTGGTTTTTTTCTTTTTGATTGGCAGATTTTAGATGCATCATTTATTAAGTTGCGCTAAGGTCACGTCCTGGCCTCAATGGGTTTTCTTCCCCATTTATTGTTATTTATTAGTTGTACAGTGGTAGCACAAAGTAGTTCCAGCCATTGCCTGGATCCCATTCTGTTAAGTACTGTAACAGCTAGACCAAAAGATAGGGATGCACATTATCCGGGAATAGGGCAAAAATGTCTAACGCTTTGCGACTGTGGAGTCGCTGAGCTTCCTGCACGTTTCTGACAGATCTATTTTCCCTACAGGAGAGGCATATGGAAGAGATGGGAAGACAGAGTGGTGGTGATAGAAGTCCAAGAAATCGTAAGTTTCAATAAATAAGCAAAAAAGAACCTGCATATTTGCATACTCAACAGTTTCTCTACAACTACGTTTGTAATACACGTTGCCCCAGCAGACCTTGTCATGTGAACACCGCGGACCCTGAAAAGACGCACGTCTCCACAGAACGACACGTTTCCCAGCCACATTGTAAGAGCCCCGAACACGGGACCCTGACTGTAAACAGAGCAGACTGCTATTCCCCAGAAGTCAGCCATTTTCTCTAAAGAAATTAAAACAGACAGACAAATAAAAATACAAAAGTACTCTCTGTTGGGAAAGACGTTGAGTCGAAAGAAAAGCATGGAGACAATTATCAAAGATCATTAGCATTTCTTGTTGTCCACCACGGCAGGCTGGTTATGGAAGCAGGAAGTGTCTGTCACAGCGGGAATCTTTGGTACCATTTGATTGATACTCTTTTAAATTTTAGGCATGGGAAGGAATGAAAGCTGCATTTGTTTCAGTCGCTGGGGAACAGCGGCCTGTTTGAAAGTTCCTGTCAATCTTATTTTTCAACCCAACCCCAAGTTAAAAGCTGCAATGGAAATCTGCCTTCTGCTTCATAGCATGCAAGGCTGGCACACAGCAGAGACCAGCAGCTCCCTGCATTTACCTCCTCCCACGCTCCAGCTTAGAGTTTTCATGAAATCCTGAGCGAATACACAGCGTCTGTCCTGGTGAAGCAGCTTGCTCGCCGTTGCGAGGAGTGGAAGAGAGAACATAGACCACTTCCCTTTCTTCCTTCTCCCTCTCTCTCCTGATTTAGCCTCCATTATCTCACGTGCCATACAGCCTGTTACAGCCATCCTACAGGTCGTCATGGCAAATTGGCAGTGGTTTCCATACTAATCTCCTGTGGTGTGTGGATGGTTACATACGCACAGAAAAAGAGGGGCTCATTTGCTTTTTTCTTCCAGAGGTTCATGGAAATAGACATAGAAAGGCACCATCTCCAGCGGCAATTGCTACCGCACCCGTGTAGACCACCTGTGTGGTTAGACTAAGTTACAGGTTCCATTGACAAAGTCAAGCTTTAGGACAATGAGACTAAAGCGACATTCAAAGATGAATGCAAAAACATTCTGGACTACTATATATCCTTCTTCAATATACTTGAGAACATAAATACATCTGTAAATTTTCTTAAAATATTTTGACACAAATTTTGGATAAAATGAGTAACATCTGCAGGCAAAACTGTGGATTCGTATGTCATGCTGAACCCTAATCCAGACAAAAATGAGTGTATTTCCTTCACTTGGGTGATTCTGGTGATATTCTGTGCTTTTTGAAGGAATGGCATGGATTATGTGCCGTGCTTTGTTTTTCCAGTTGGCACCAAGTTTCTAAACTCTGTTTATGTGGATTCTTTCCTCAAGATTGTGTGGAGAGTCCCTGTAAGTCGCTATCACAGCATCCCACCCCATGCTGCACACCCAGATTCTGTGATTTGGAGCCACTCCTCCCTCACCCTCTGCTTTACATCCCTCGTTCTTCCATCTCTCTTGTTCCCATGATCTCTTCTACTTTAGTTTAGGATCCTTCTCTTGGCCTTGCACAGTTCTTCTGGAAAACCGAATCATCTGGTCTTAATCCCTTACTGCTTGAAAAAAGTGAAATGCCTTAAATCCCAGCAAATCTTGTGCCTGTATTCACACTTTTGTACCCCTATTAAATGCTGCCTAATAAATTCTGCACCATGAAAAATTAAGGTTGGAAAGGGAGGGAAGAGGAACTTCTGTGGCACTTCTGAAAAATCTAACCAATCTAGCTGATGGGAAAGCATGACGGAATAGAAAGCAGGTGAAGACAAACTGCAGCTTCCCTTGAATTTATTGGAAAAGTAACAGCTAAGTCAATTCCAGCAATGCTTAGGGGTCCACGAGAGGAGTGGCAAGGACAAGTTGTCAAATTTACCAGCTTAAAGCAGGGAGGAAGAATATAACAACATTGTTTTAAAAAAAGAAAAAAAAAAGTAGCATAATGTGTGTAGGTATTGTACTTAGCTCTTGTTGCGCCTCTGGAAAAAAAAAACCCAAACTGAAAACAGAACTCAAGGGAATGGAACAGAAAATAGAGGAGCAGAAAGTTACCAGCATGTGGAGAAGGGAGTTTGAACAGGAAACTACAAATAAACCGCTGAAGGCAAACAAACCCAAAAAACGGCACAGGAAAATCTTGCAGTGGAAGAGCCAGCCAGTCCCTCGAAACAACGCATTTTCTCCAAGGCCTTTGCCCATCCCTGAAAGCCCATGAAAGCCTCCACATAGTGCTTCAGGCCACCACGGTCCTTCCTGGGGGAAAGAGCCCGCTGGGAGAACCCATCCCTTCCTCCCTGCCCACGGAGCTTCCATCGTTTCCTCACAAACAGCGCTTTAAATGGCATTGGGTGTTCACGAAACACACACTTGGTGGACTCACAGTAATTTGCTCTTTTTGAAATGTCACCGCACACGGGCGGCTGCTGTCGCCCGTTCAGACAACGAGTGGCGGCACGGCGGAACTGAGCGGGGCCCCACCGCCGTCCCTCCAGCGGCTGCTCTCAACCCCAAATAGCCCAAACCCCATCTTGAGGGCAGGAGACGCCCTCAGGTACCCCAAAATGCCACGTACCATCCCCTTCCTCTCCAAACCGGCCTGACCGTGCAACGAGGACCCTCCATGCTCATGAAACATGTTCGACTCGGAATTTCGAGCCGTATTTGTTGATGCTTTCAAGGAGGGCGCACCTAAACCGCAAGTTTCGGAGGCGCAACGTGGCTTAAGGAAACCAACCAACACGCCCTGCCATTCACTCACAAAGCAATTAAAATAAAAATTACTGCGTTTAGCAGTGGCAGAAGCGCTACGAGCGAGGCGACAGCAGCGAGCAGCTCTCTTTATTCACCGCGGCCCCTCATTATGTATCACTGGGAGAAATCCTGCTGTTTTCTCTGTTTGCAAGGAAGCCTCAAGCCTTTTCTCAGCAGCTGTCACTTGGTTCGCGGGGAAAAAAAAAAAAAGGCCTCTCAGCACCATGGCGATTAAATACCATTATAACTTTCCTCCTTCTGCATACTACAGTAGGCAATCAATATGGGCTTACATTTTATGAGACAAGGAGTTAACTTGTTCAATTACGGTGCAGACAGCTCTATTCTTTTGTAACAAGTAATCTGGGTAGGGAAATCGATACTGACAGGCCCGATGCACGCCAGCTAATTTCATATTATCCTCAGCCAATCGGGTACCTGCGAATAATAGAGTTGTTGTTACAGTTCATTATGGGGAGGTGGGATCAATATCGGTACAATAAGAGGATTGGCAATGCATCTGCTGCATAAGTAACCCTGAAGGGAAAGAAGGTCCCACCAGCGCAGCCGGCACGCTTGCATTTACATAGCCGGGGAAAACAAAAGTGCCGGAGAGGTCCCTGCTCCCTGACCTACAATTAAAGATGAAAACACCCCAGAATTGGAGCGGGATAAACAAGCCTCCCTCTCCTACTGCCAGGATAAAACACAGAGGGGGCAAAGTTGAAGAAAATGCTAATAGCAGATTAAAAGACACGCATATGCTACGTAAAATGAGATAACACATGCATGGCTAAATGAACCAAAAACAATCTATTATTTTTTTTGAAGCGCTACATCCATATACAACGTATGCTTGACAAAACACAAGGCAGAAAGGGAGAAAACATATACAGTCGTATTCTGGTGAAAATTATATATATTTTATACACGTGATATTTCATGGAGCACGTTTTCTTTGATGATGCAAAGTCCTACCAATGTTAACATTTATTATGCAGGGTCTGCGAATGGGGCACAAGAAAAATGAGAGATTCCGGTATTCAGATTAGGGGTGAGAGACAGAATGCTGTGGTGTGCGTTTAAAACAGCTTGAGGAGTCACGATCTACTGGTTATTTTGTTGGCTTAAGAACAAGTGGAATAAAAACATTTTTTTAAATAAAAACGCTTTTGAAAATAGCAGAAGTGCTTTTTTGAAAGAGTTGGGTTTCTTTAGATAGCAAAAAATTCATTTTTACCTGTCCTCACTCACAGAACAGATACCAGAAGTATCCTGCAAGGGAACGCTTGCACCTAACATTTTCATAAAACTTTTTTTTTTCTAGTAGGTACCTAATTTGAGACAACCTCGGGTTTGATTTCAGAGGCAGTGAAAGCCTGCAGTCTTAACTGACTTAGAGCAGAGCTGCAGCTGTTCATTAAACCCTGCCCTTAAATCAATGGCAAAAGTTGGCTTGACTTCCCAGGGACAGAAATCCACCAGAGCTGCCTCAAACCACATTCAGGAAGCGTTTTTGAAAACACAAGCTTTGTCACAGTGAAAAATAACACACACCAAGATGAGCAGGTACTGACTTTCTAATTTCAAAAGCGTGCTCTGAGGATCAAGATACAAAGGCTTAAGTGTCAAAATGTCGTCCAAATGGAACATAAAGACCAGAGGGCATCTAGAATATGTAGACTTTAAAAAAAAAAATCTGTTCCAAGGACTTTCACCTGTATACTAATTAGGCATTTGTTCTTAATCCTCCACATCACTCTATTTAAGCTTCCCAACTTTTCCCTTCTAAAAATCTAACTGCTCCATACTTGGATTTTTCCCCATCATTTTCAAGAGAACTGTCCTCTGGGCAGGACACAGGGCCACCTCTCCAAGATGAGCCCCTTTACAGTTCACCAGAAGACAAATTAGCATCAACTGAGGACTTAAACTCATTGTTCCATCTTAAAACAACCCATTTTGTGTATTTTGATCCTCGTGGGTCCCTTCCATCTCAGGATATTCTACGATCGTCACCTTAAAAGTTCTTTTCTATCTGCTTTCAACCAACAGTGTGAGCATGGAAGACAAATTCACTCCAAATTTGGAAGCACTGTAATCACAAGGTACCCAAATTTTTAGATGGACTCATCATGTACTATACAAAACAGGAATGTTCATCAATTGTCAATTTTAACTTTGAGGAACAGTATCTCTGTTTTAAAACCAACACAAGTTTTGGGTTTTTTTAAGACTCTCCATTCTTCTCTTGCATATCTTTTTCATGAGTCCTTGAAATTTTGCAATAGTGGCAATATATAAAAGCTGGCTTGACATTTCAGATCTTTTCATATATTTATCTACCTATGGTCAGAGAAACATATCAAAAGAGAATGCAGTGGGACTTCCCTATGTGATCTGCCTTCCTAGAGAAAATGAGAAAAGCCTAATCCTAGACAAAAGTGACTCGCACGGCTTGGAAACCACGATGTGCCTTGGTTTGGTGCGGCTACATTTTCATAAAGATTTGAGTGGAGCAATCTGACTGGTCTCAGGAAGCCAAAGTTGAACTCTGCCTTTGGGTCTCAAGTGTAAATAAATTTAGCAGTTTCAAAAATCACTACTGGACCTTTATCCACATAAAAATCAAACAAACCACTAAATAATTTGGTACATTTCAACCTGACCATCAGTTTTTACTCTTGAAAGGCTCACGAGCAGGGAGATTTGCACACCAGGATTAGGCCGTGTTGGCAAGGCTGGGCAGAGCAGGTCATCCAGCCCTCAATCGGTGCTCTAGTACTACTCATCGATTTCTGAAAACCAAAATATCCATGAGCACAATCCCTCCCCCCTTCTTGTACTCCCTCCAAAATTCTGGATGGGATGTAAAAGCGTCATTAGTATTTCTATTAGCATCATGGCGTAGCAGGGCTGAAAATCAAAATAAAAATAAATCAAGTAATTTTGATTCAGCCTTAAAAGAACAAGTTTTTGTTAACTCTGCAGTTCCTTTTAACACATTATAGCCTTTGGAATAGATTACTAGTAGCCTGATTTCATTCATTATTTATCCTGGGCATTTTTGAAGTCCATTAATTATTTTTCATCAAAATGCAAAACCAGGCATAGTTGAAGGGGGCACCCGTGTACATGCTGGATTCACACTCCGCACTCGTAACTCTCCCCAGCTCAGCTTATGCAATAAACACACACTACAGGAAAGATTCTGTGCATTCATCACTAACGTATCAAAGCCATCAAAAATGGAGTTTGGAGACGCCTCATTCCTAACGGAATTGCTATTATTTATGTTAGAGAAACCAACCACTTCGTCTGTGCCATGGGGACAGAACAGCTGCCACCAGACTTCACCACTAAAAATAATGTGGCCTAAAAGATGCCCTAGAAGATCGCGTTTAAACAACAGAGAAAAGAGTCCTCAACTGTGCAACACCTCCAGCCACTGCTGACATCAAGCAATCAGTATTTTATTTCTCTCACGCGTCAAAATACTGCACGGAAAACAAAGTAGTATGTATGGAAAAACCCCCAAATGTTTTAAAATTACACCTCGTTAACATGGAAAAATAGCCCAGAGGTTGCAAAAGAGTAGAAAGGAATTGCATACACTCTAAACGCTCAGCTGTCTTAACAGTTAAGCAAGGTACACGCGCAGCAGAGAACGTGGAAGACCCATCAGCAGATTCTTATCTATCCTCATGTACTCCAGACTGAAAGTAAATCAATGTATATTAGCTGAGAGCTACCAGCAGCAGCCGGGCTCTGAGAGTCTCTCCCGGTGCACTAGTAGGCGTAAGTAAGAAATACATGCATTTCTCAGTAAGGGATGAACGGTTCTAACTTGTCCTCAGAGACCCCTCCTGTGTATCAGCATTACTATTCTCCCCGCAGAGGCTCATTTCTTACACTAGTGTCATAAATACAGGCTAACTTTTATATCACAGCTCCCAAGTGACCATCCTTTTAAATTTTGAATCATTAGAGCTCTTCAAAACCTAGTTTAAATTAATAGAAGGGTGAAACAAGGTTTTGTTTCAAATCCTTAAAACCTGCTGATCTAGAGTACTACAGCTGTGCTCCCCCCACCCCGTCACGCTCCGTGTGCCTGCGGTGGCAAAATAAATTCAGTTCTTTTTTAAAAAGGGCCGAATCCTTCAAACAGAATTTATCCACCAGAAACTGGGCAGCAAACAGCTAGGATGAACTCACTTAGAACAATTAATTTTTCTGTGACAGCAAAACAGGGCAGTATTGGAGAACACAATTCATCTCCCGCAACATAATGTGCCGTCACCCAAAATCCTACATTGCGAAGGAGAACACAGGGGCTCAGCACGCTGACGTTTTAGACCAGCTTATTTGGCAACCACAAGTCTTTGTGGATTCCGCTTATCCCTTGGTAAAATAAAAATTATAATTACCTTCCTTTCATTTGATTCTCTTAAAATTCAGCTTTACCATCACTTCCGACAAAGACACTTGCTCTGATTCTTGCAACCAAAGCAAGAATTGATATATTTGTATAACGACATGCCATATAAAACACGATAGCAAAGCGACAGCTTCACACCTCCAGCTATGGGTACTGTGAGTAAGTATTTCTAACAGGCAGTTATTCCATTTAAGAGCTACTAAATCCTCGGATATATTTATTAAAAGGCACCAAGCAATTCATGTTTAATTACTTCATAAAAGAAACAAAAGCAGTAGTGGAGGAAGAGTTAAATACCGTACTAAAAGGAAGAAGCTACAACTAATCACAATTAAGAGGAAGTCCCAGGCTATTTAAATGCTACAATCCAATTATATCAGGTAAAATGAATTACTCCTTTAATGCTGACTTTATATGAAGATACCTTCTTATTGCTCTCATTAATAATCATCAGACATCATTTTAGCCCATATTGGCTGCAATAACATTTCTATTAGCATCATGGTGTAGCAGGGCTGACAATTAAAATAAAAAATAAATCAAACCCAGAACTGAATAAATGTAATTATAGTTCAGAAAAGAGCTTTTATGACTATTTGATTAGTCAACTGAACAGTACTTATCTTTTAAATCTTAAACTTCAGTTAAATGAAATTTTAGACTTATTACAGTAGTCCCTGAAAAACTAAGGTACAGGCAGCAGATGTTTTCAAGAGTTATTTAGCTGCCTTACAACCCATACGTTAATACATTACCTGAGAAGCAACAACTAAAATGGACTTAATAGGGCTGCGTACCATCAGAATTACAGGGAGCATTTAAAAGAAGAAAAAATACCACCAGCAACAAAAACAACCCCCACAAATAAACTTCTACTGAAGACATAAGGAATGAGGCTCCCTTGGTTGTTCCCTCCGGGATTCCATGCACTGTTTCATGCCTGGAGACCTCGCCATGGGAAAACATCAAGTTATCCGTGACGCAAGAGGAGAACGTGCCTCTTTAGCAATGCTGCCATAGCCCGGCCCAGAAACAACGGCAGGAGTGAACTCCTCTTGGCTCACAAGACTTCCCTAGGATACAAGTAGAGGCTACAGAACTGGCCCCAGCAGTCGTGGCACGCAGCGACCGGCTGCTTCGCAACAGATACTGACTCGTTTTGTGCGAAACCCAAAAGCACTTACAAAGAGCCAGGACTGGCTGTTCCAGAAAGGTGAGAATTTATTTACGGGCAAAGAGCAAATAACTGTGGCAGCTTACCTTCGCCAGCGTATGGAGCGCTGCCAGCCCCAGTCAGCTCAAAGGGATGTGCGACTGTTTGGAAAGTTACAAAACAAATATTTGATCAAATATGCATTGCTATCAAATTTTCTCCAGGAACGTGCAGAATTTTTACTTCCAGTCTTGAATGTTTGATGCTGAGAATTTGTAATGAGTAACTCATTTACACAACAAAACATGCTGAACTATTATTTTCTTTTCCCTTTTTTAAGGGGAGGCCGAGGAGGTATTTTGATAAGAGTTCCTCTATATTCAAGTTTTTCATCCTGCACTGAAAACTCCTATTTTAAACTCCTTCTAAACTTCAAGAGTTTAAAGTAGGAATCTAGTCCCCACGGCTGCAGAACGTTGCGATAATTATATTCTCATTTTCTCATCTTTTATACCAAGACACCTTTACTAAAACCACATTTGAAAGTAAAGTTCCACTCTTCTCCAGACAGGAAAACAACAGTAATGTCAGTTGTAGAAGCATTTACAGTTTTCTTTTCTGAAAAGGTACCAGGCAACAAAAAAATAATCTAAAACCCAACCACAAAAGTTTTCCTGCATTTTCAGGAAACTAAAGTGCAATTCAGTATAAGTAGATGTTGTAATATTATCATAAAAATTTACTCTCAATAGACAAAATAAATTTGAGAGAAATGGCTAGCAGGCTGTAGCGTCACCCAACTCCCAGAGATCTTTCGAATGAAAACTGGGTGTTACAAACCCCCTTTCTACAGCTCTAACAGCCCTTTTTCAGACACGAGAGGTACTTATTCGCCATACAAGTTACTGATTTCATTAAAACAAAGCAGTTTTATAATGAGAACTCAAGTAGAAGCATGTGTGTTGTAAAAGGACAACAGGTGGATCCAACATGAAAATGCTGGATCCACATCTGCCTCTGGACAGTTTCATTGAAACTCGGCTGTTTTCAGATTAAAGCTTCAAAGCCCCATGTCTACCTTGCAGGCAGCACCGGAGGGGAGTGACAGACAGCCTGGACATCAACGTTATCGAACCTGGGTGCTGGAAACAGCCCTGCCCGGGGAGCAGCACACTGCGGCAGCTACACCGCTCAGCCTTGGGTAGACCTGCTGTCCTGGGGAGCAAGCTTCAAGACTTGGATCCAACTACTGACTACTTCCCAACACCCTTCTTACAGGTGCTCTGCTTCAGAATTGCCCTGTATATTGAGAATAGTGTTTTCACACGTATTAGCCCTTCCTGCCACAGACAATGAAGACTGAGAGGTTGAATGCAAGAGCAAAAAAAGCAACCACCACATTCTCCCCTCCTTAGCCCCAAGTCCACAGCACTGACAACACACGAAATTGCTTTGTAATTTCCCAGGGCAAGGGCTGCTTTCTTCTGTCTACACAAGCTTATGGGTGTCTTTGTTTCAATGATTTCTTCATCCGCTGCCACGTAATGAATAGTGACAAGAAAACGCAGGGTTTAGTTCTGGGCAAGAGAGGAAGGCATGCAAAAAGTCACTGGCCTCATCTGGATGTGTTGCTCCAAGTTTATACCTAGTAGTCACTTAAGTGGAGAGAGACCAAGAAGTGATTGGTCCAAGTCTTCCAAGTCTAACCATTATGTAGTCTTCCCTTGTGTGGAGAATAATTATGCATTTTGAGATTTGCAGGTTCTAGGTCTAAATTTTCAAAGCAAACCAGCTTTTTGAGAAGGTGGAGTGATATCACTTGTATTTCCTTTCATTGGCATCGCTAATATTATAATAGTTCATGCTGAGAGGATGCTTTCTATCCCAAATGAACCAAATACCTCCTTCAAAAAAGCTTCTCCATAGCCATGAAATACTGTTACTTCTGGTGCTGCTGTGTGTGTGCAGGCACCCGGGTACCCACACCTGCACGTACAGGAGGAGGAACAGGGAGGCGGAGGTGGTCCTTGCCTTTTTCTCTTCTCTGGGACAAATTCAGCACTGAACAGGAATACTGGAATGGGGGGAAGTCTGTTGAAGAAGCTTAAACCCCAGTAGATTAATTTAAGCTTCACTTTGTTGCTTTTTATATTGCTTTTAGAATGCCACATTATTTTTAAAAGCAGCAAGGCAGGCTCTTTTCCCTTTTACTCATCACTAGCCCCAGAAGGAGGGACCTTGCTCCAAACACAGTGCCACATTTCAGCAGCCACGCGTGCCCAGGCTCACTGACAGCGGCTCAGTTTTAATCTGGACTGGCTGTTCCAGGGTGACCGGACACAAATCAGGCGTGCCGAGAGGGGGATTTACCAAACAGAGCAGATGGAGCTCTGACAGCTCTCACTTTCCCGAGTTTAAGGCACTACAGACAAGTTGCATCTCTTCAAAGAAACAAACAGTTACTCAGTACAACTCCAAGCTGTTGGCATAGCGTAATCCTTGCCTAGTTCTAGTAGAGTTTGTTACACAAAGTAGGATAAAACTGCAAGTGAAAACTCTATTCCAGCTGAGAAAGGACCTTGATTCAATCCAGTTGCTTCAGAGAGAAAACGAGAACTATGCTGCAGGCAGAATGCTGTTTAAAGCCCAACAAAATTTATGTCCCAAAAAGTTGCAAAGACTGATGGACCAGATGCAGGGAGCTCTGTAAGCTGTAAGAGAGTCGCTCTCCTTGCAAGGGCAAGCGCTTCAAAATTCAGAAGATAACTTTGGACTTGATCCCAACTCAACTGACCTGACCCCCTTTTCCTGCCTTTGTGATTCAAATGCTTACCAGCTCCTGAATTTCCAAAATGTTCCTTCAGCCGATGAGCTCTGACCAGGCATTTCAACTGTTACCAGCAAACCTAAGTGAGTTTGGAGAGACCGAGGGACCCTGGACCATCCAAAGTGGATTTTTCATGCGCCTGGTTCTACAACCAGCCAACCAGTGAAAGCTGTGCTGCTGACTGGGGGGAGCTTCGTATCAAGTCCAAAATGAACATGACGGCTTGTGCTTTTTGAAGAGCAAAATATCGCTTCTAGAACTGCCTGTCTCTAGTTCATTAGCACTGCACATTACAGTGTTCGTTAAAAAGAAATATGCATTTTAACAGTCAAAAGCCAATTCAAAACCTTGTGATGCCCAGCCGGCCACCCACCCTCGCCCAGATGACAGATTAGAAAAAATCACTAATTGCCATTTCAGAAGAGCTGTCTCTTCAGGACCGAGAACCAACCAACCTGTTGGAAGGTTCAGTTCAGAGGAGCTCAAGATTTGCTGAAAATGTCTCAGTGCTTTCAACAGCGGGGTTGCTGTGGAACTGCCGGGCCATCCCTGAATTCCTTTGGGTCCCTTTGAAAATCCCAGGGCGGAGCTACGTTTTTTGGTTCGTAAGACATGATTTCGTGGCAGTGCTTTTGTTTTCGAAGCTCCACTACCTTGGTTGCTAAAAAACTTTGCTGTTTCTTTTGGAATGTCCAAATTGCCATCAAAACCCCTGATCCGTCTGTAAAACAAGTATGAGTTATAAATATCCAATATAGTAATATCTGGACTACTCATGCACTGATTTGTAACATCTCTAGACAATTTGCTTTGTATTCTACCATTCTTCAGGGTGTTTTAGAGAAAAAACAGGTTTTAGTTTCAACATAGAGAATTCTTTAAATCCTCACAGCTTTGACTGTTGATTATTTTATAAAGCCACAGAGAACAGTTTACAAGGAGCCAAATGGGTAATCATTATTCCCCATCAGCAATGAGCTGTGACTTGTGTAAATTGCATAATAAATTAGGTATTTTGAGATAAATGAATTTACAATAAACAATCATAGACTGAAAAGCTCTACTTCTTGTCTCCAAAGGCACCAGCTCTGGTTAAAATCAGCCACAGGTAGTTAAGTGATTATAAACTGTAAAAATAAATCAACCTGATATAATTGCTCCAAGGAAAAAATTACCAACATATTTAAAATTTCAGCAGTGCACCTTTTCCCATATCCATTTGGCATTATCTAATTACCTTCACATTTCATTTCCATCAATGATATGACCTGTATTTTCCTTTTATAACTGTCGGGGAGGGGGTGGGAGGGTGGAGTGAAGGACCACAGTGATAAATCAACCTCACCATTAGGACCGAAATGGCTCATCGCTGCAGCTCTAAATCCAGGATTTATAAAGATGTCTAGGCCATATAGCACACTTGTGGACACCATAATAAATTCATGAGCACATTGCCAAGGCAAACTACTTCATTATGTGGCAGGCTGCTAGCCATTAATCTAGCAGAGAGAGATTCCTGGGAAACTGAGACTGCTTGGAAATTTATGCAGGCCTAAAGTTACCCATTTCATTATGGATTTAATCTGCTCTTTCTGCCAGAGTGCATGAAAGGTTTTTACAGTTTAGATCAAGTGCTTGTAACTCCCTATTTTATATTATTTCTTCAACAATAATGTCCTAATTTTCCTCTCAAAAACTATTCAAACTGAATGCCTTCACGCTTGCCTTCCTCTAATATTACACTAGATAAAATATTTATACAATCAATTGACAAAGAGCAATTTTTTCCCTTAAATGTTCCATTAACATGTAAATTTTCATATGATCTTTATCTCATAGGCAAAATGCGCTTCAAAATGCCCACCTTCTTCCAGGCAGTTAACGCTTTCGTCGGCTGTAAAGAATCCAGATCAAAACAGATTCAGTGGCCTCATTTCTAAAGCCCCTAAAGAGGTCCTGTAGTTAAATTACTATTCATTGAAAGGAGATGTAGCTCCTAGAATAATTTGCTTTCCTTTTTTCGATGGCTCGTTCTTGCCTTCTCATACACAAAGACACACAGACATGCATTTTAAGCCCAATTCCTATAAATAAGGTATTTCAAATTATTATTTTCAACTTTATTATGCAGCTTAATTAAACATCGCTAATAACGCAGAATATTCCAGATGATACTGTGACCCTGACACATGGAATTACATTAATGAGACCAACTACAAAAGTAAAACTTATTTACGTTAAATTGAGTACTTGTAGATTACCATCTTCTGTAAAAACAGATTTCTTCACATTCCAGGTGGCCCTGTTCATTTATGGTCATCCTACTTACGTCACTAAGAAACTTAGGCCAGCCTTTTCAGTGATTTGATTCTTATAATGACACATAATAGGAAGAACAAACCCAGAAGCTGGAATAATAAATAAATGCAAAAAAAATTTCTTAACTCTTCCATTTTCTTTTATGTTCAATTTTCTTTCCTGTTGTTATCTCACGAGAACTCCTGGCCGTACATTTGGGAAAACACTGCAATACCTTGCTGGCAATTGGTCTAAAAGGTTACATTTGCATGTTAGGGTGGTTCTCATCAAATGCCTGAAGCTAATTTTGATGGACAAGTGCTTCATGTGGATGCCTTTAAAACTGTGATGGCAAACTCCCTCTGCATCATTCTTCTTACTAGTCCTGGAAACCTACTGTATGAGCGTGCACCCAAGATCCACTGGTTAGTAAATCCGTCACCAGCTGAGGGCCAAGCTAGAGCCATGATTTTAATAACACAACTTCATCTGGCACATCAATCTTAATATTAAAAGATGATTATGGAGCAAGAAAACACATGAGAACAAGTCACATATGTAATATTTTCCTTTTAAGTTTTTCCCCTTGCCTTAGATGAGAAACGTGGCAGGTTGTCTTGCCCACTTCAGTAAAACTGCTTCTCCCCCCCCCACCAGAAGCATCTGGGGCTATAGGACAATTGCATCTCCGATTCCAAACAGGTGTATTCTGGTGATAAACTCATTGCCTAGTCTTTCAGATATGCAGACTTCACAAATAAAACTCTCACCCACACTAAAGTATCTCTCTGATGAGATTTAGCATCCTTGGGATATAACTTACAGCCTGAATAGAAAACCCGTGAGCCACCTATTTGAAAAACACAAACCCAGACCCCTTCCTTTTCCTTCACAGATGAAGTCTACACTGCAGAAGGCAGCCTGGATCCAATTTTTTTTTTTCTTCTTACACTTAATAAAGGGAAACTACCTTTTATATAATTCATTATTCTACTACCAAAGAGAATACTGAACTTGGAAAGTGCATGATCTCCATATCACAGTGGGAAAAAGATTCATGTGCAAAGAGATAGAGGTTCAGATTCAATAGCTCTTTACATCTCTCTGGCTTGCAAAGACATCACAGTCCACCTGAGCTTTTTTCTCATGTTCATGATAATCTGCATATTCCTTTTCCTCTTCTTCCCCCAAAAATATTACCTTCATGCTTCTAACAATGGAGGAGACATCTTCAACATGGGGACCAACTCTGTTACTCTGATAGGAAACTTTTCTGTGGAATTAAACTGATCCTAAAAATACTATAAATCAGCATTAGTTAGTAATTTAATTATGACATTTACAATTATGTAGCAGATACACACTATAAATGCTTCATCTGAACACAAGAAACAGTCAGGAACACGCAAGGGATTAAACAATGAATTTGAATAGGTTCAGTAAAATTCCAGCCTTTTTCAGCAGAAAGGGACATTCTGCAGCAGCCAAGGGGTTAGGCATAAAATTATTTTTAATATTCTTAGTTTGGTAAGAGCAAAGACAAACAGACACTTTTCATACAATTAGCCTCAATCTAAACCAAAAAAAAAAAACCACCACCTTAAGAATTGTCTGCACAAGCCTTAACTGTGGTCTATTACATTAATAATCCCCTAATCATCACAGTAGTGTTTCACAAATCTTTGCAGTTTCAGTTTGGATACTTTAGATCTCAGAAAAGAGCTCTGACCATCTCCACATGTTACCAGAGGTACTCTCAGTCCTACTGACATATTTTGGGAATGAACAATAATGACATCCTTCTAAGATAAGAAAATTACTTTTTGTACTGCGCTCAGATCTTTCTCCAACTAATCAATCTACTTTGTACCTTGGGAAACAGTTCATATAAGCAACTGGGATGCATCAAACCTGAAGGAAATGACTCCTCAGAACTTCACCACCAGTGAAAACAAAGCTACAATAAACACACACCTTGGCCACACGGAGGAGAATTCCCTCCTGGAGACAACTGCTTGGAAAACTAGAAGTGCGAAAAAGTTGAATTCAGTGCATCTCCTAAGTTCTGCATAATTGGATGAAGCAACTCTTCTCAAGTAGATCCTAATGTGGAAGAGAAGGGTTGTCGAAGTATGGGAAGGCAATTTACCTCAAGAAAAAATGTTAAAAAAAATCCTCAAATCAAACAACTTTAAAAATACGTATAATCTTTTAAAAAAAATAAATCACACTTTTCTTAGAAGTGACTTAATATCATCTCTGGCATCACCAAGTTTCCGTGTATCCACATCTTTCAGTACTTCTTTAAATTTTCTCTTTTTTTTTAAAAAAAAAAAAAAGGATTTTTCTAATATGTCTTATCTATCTTTCTTTTTTTTGTTGCTGGTTTGGTGGGTGGGTTTTTTTGTTTGTTTTGTTTTTGTATAGCATTTCCTTTATCAAAGCTGGCACTGAACCCAGACTCTCAAACATTTTGAAGGACCTTCACCCGAGATCAACCCCAAATCCAGGAGTCTCCCAATTAATTTCAGTAAAGCGTGAATGTTTCTCTGAAACACGTAGGAAGTCCATCTGTCAGACTGCCAAAACACCCATAGCAGCCAACAAGTCCTCACATCTCTCTGCGCTCCGGTGGGATTTGCAGTCACAGATGCCAGGATCCCACCAGAACGCACTGACGTGCCTTCACAGCCATCACCTACTGAATTCACCCTGCTTTGGGACTTGGCACACAAATGGCAAACGTTTTAGAGGTTCTCAGACAGTTCAAGCCCAAGTTAAGTGGAAAAATCTTCCTTACTACTCTTGCAATTCTCATCTTCAGTCTTTGATGGCTTTGGGACTAAGCTATTACAAAGTCCTATAACGCTCTGTTCTTCCTGGGATACTCTAAGCAAACAAGCAACTGATTCTCCACACCCTCTGTTTTTCAAGACTTCGTACGTATCTGGCTATACAATAAAAATAAATTTCCACCAGCAAGCTGAACGAAATCCAAGGTTTTAGCTAAATTCAATCCATTTAGGCCAATGCAAATACAGGAAATATAATACAGCTTAGCAGTGTAAAAGCATATAAAACCTACAAAATGTTTCTGGAGGCAGCGATCCATGCCAAAACGCCAAGAATAATAAGTCTGGTAATACACATACCATTTTTTTTTATGTAGACAACACAACCCACAGGAGTCACACTTGTATATCTAAATTGGTATCACCAGCACCGCCTATTCCAGAGTACGAGGGAGATCAGTTGGATGCTGTAACGTACATATACACCAACAGTGAATTACATCTGAGTACAGTGAAGCATTTGGCAAAAAAAAAGACACGCTTCAGGACAGCCAACTCGATAAAAAACATGGGCCCAGATAGCCAGGGTCCTGGCTAGTTTCTTCAGCCTTACAACTCGATGAACATACCAGAGTGCTGCCGTTGTACGGAGGCCCATTATTAAATGCAGGGCCAAGACCTCGAGCACTCTTTCAAGCCCTCAGCAACTTGTCAGGCTTAAGTAAATAGATGGCCCAAATATTTTAACATTTTGGTGTGTGCCTACCTTATTCCTTGCTTGCTGGCTAGTACTGCACGCCTAGAGCGTGCTGGGCAGCAAGCGGGCTCCTGCGACAGGAGAGCGACCGCGGTGGGGACAGCGGTGCTCAGGGCTTGCCTGCCACACGCTCAGCCTGCTCCCGGCTCCTGGGATCATGGACACCTTTCAACCAACGCTTCATGGAAGAAGGTGAACCAAACCTCTCCGACAGACCGAGATGGACAGACCTGCGCAAGCCCAACAGCTCCCAGTCTTGCAGGTCTTGGCCGAGACCTCTGCAGAGTTGCGTGCTAGTGCCCATGTCGTACCTGCGTGCAGACCACCAGCTCTGCTGATGCCGACTGCTGCCACTAGTTCCTGTGTTCTGTGTTGAATCCCAGTAGAAGTAAAGCCAAAAGAATTACAAAAACCCCACAGACTTAAAACAAGTAAGCAAAGTCAACTTCAAGTAGTTATGTGACAGCAGCGTCTTAATTGCAGTCTTGCAATTGCATTTAAACTGCTCCGGACCACAAAAAAGCTGTTTAGAGAGACTGATTACGCAAAAAACCCAGGAAGTGATAAAGTGATAAAGTTCCCCTTTTCCAGAAGCCCTATCATCTGGTAAGAAGCGACTCCGAGCAGCTCCACAAAGGTGGCACCTCAGGCATTGCTAGCTCAGCCTGCACAAACTTGGGGGTTGGGAAAGAAAAGAAAAAAAAAAGAAAAGACTAGCTGATGAGAGCTCCAAGGTGAAAGCTGCCAACGCTTTCTTACCAGGGGGTAGAAAGCCATACGAATTTAAATACTTCATGTTCAGTGAGAGCGATGCCTTTAAACTGCTGGCACGACTGGTCCTTCAGGTTGCTGAAGTTAAACTGCAATGGCATTGCCAGAAAGCAGCGGCAACGCGTGCCAGCGCGTCGGCCCCCGAGTCGGCTGATGAGATCGGGCACGCACAGACAGCGGCCCCGGCCAGAGCAAGGCCCCTGAATGGATGCGACACTACAAAGAAGAGTAATAAGGCTAGAAAGGATGATTTCTCCCGTAATTTTAGGTAAATCCTGGAACAGAATAAACAACGGAGCATAGGAAATAGATGTCTGTAATGCGATTGAGTAGCATTACCCAGCTACAAAGCCAAAGGGATTTGAAATTTGCACCAGATTCTGGGCTCGTGCAAAACAGCACGACTCCACAACCACAAATCCTGTGGTGTATTTGGCCCTTTACCGAATGGTTACTGCATTCTTTTGCTTTCTCTTGTTCATATTAATGCTAGAGAGAAATGTTTTCTCAAAAATATTTTTAAAAATGCAAAAAGCTCTCTAGAATTTAGCCTCCAAGCATCTTCAGGTGTCTCCTGTCTATGCCAATGCACGCTGAGCAAGAAACATGCCAAATGGACTGTTGCCCTAGCTTTACGATACAGGCTATATTTATTTTCATCTATTACATTGGTCTTTGGTTACCTTTACAAGATAAGTATATTAACCTTAATAAATGTAAAATTATCAAATTTTGGTTACACATTTTGATTTGAAAGACTCCACACTTACAAATCTGCCTCTGAAATACTCCTGTATTTTGCTTTCAATGCAGAAGTTCGTTACAGGGCAGAACTCTTCCAGCACAGGTAGTAAAAGCTATCAACATCCTCAGCTGAAGATCTGGATACTCAGGGCTGATTTCTTAACAGAACCACAAACACCTGTGAGCACGATCCAAAACATTTACCCATGTTACAATAAGGGCAGGATCTCATTAGTGTCTACAAATAATTAAAGGGAAGGTGCCAGAAGGGGGCATGGGGGGGGGGGGGGCAGTCTTTTTTCAGTGGTGCCCAGTGATAGGACAAGGGGCAAGGGGTACAAACTCGAATATAGGAAGTTCCATCTGAACATGAGGAGGAACTTCTTGACTTTGAGGGTGGCAGAGCCCTGGCACAGGCTGCCCAGAGAGGTGGTGGAGTCTCCCACTCTGGAGACATTCCCAACCCGCCTGGACGCCATCCTGTGCCACCTGCTGTAGGTGGACCTGCTCTGGCAGGGGGGTTGGTCCAGATGATCTCCAGAGGGCCCTGCCAACCCTTAATATTCTGTGGTTCTGTAACCCTGAAGTAATACTCCATGAACGTCACAGGGAAGAGGAAGGCATAAAATAATTACCGGGTTCATTAGAATAAAAATATATGTAGAAATAGACTAAGTTCTAAAACCTGAGGAAATAGACTGTTGTATTTTAAAATATTTATAGTGTTAAGTATACAAAATATATATCCCTGTTTTAACTCTGAGATTGAAAGAAGTTTTCTGTCCTGCCACAGTCAAAGAGTTATTTTATATCCTGCCTAGAAGGCAGTAAAGCTACCATAAGTGCTGGTGTACCACGCTGCATGGCAGATTCGGCTCACAAGGGGAATCCTTAAACTTACTTACTGGAGCACCATCAGGAAACTTTTATTAGCATAAAATTATGAACTCTATTCAGGTATATCCTCGCAATACCTTGGAAAATTTCTCATAGAATGCGAAGTCCAATTCTTCATCATTAAGGTTTTTTTCTGCTGGTGAGAAGGCACTTAAATTCACCCTGGTGCCACTTTCTAACTGCAGAGGCCCTGAAAGAGCCTTCCCCATGTCATACAGGGAAAACTGCCAGGAATTCACCAGCCCAAAAACAGTCGAGTTTCCCCCCCGCCCCCCCCCCCCCTTAATGTTTTCCACATCAAACAAATCAAAGCATTGTTATCAGCATGCTCTGCTGATTGTATTTATTGTTACTAAACCCCATTCTCCTTTACCAGAGACTCACCCCCAAGGATCCTCCTCTCCCCCCCCCCAACCCTCTCCCAGTCTTCACCGCTGTTTTTTTTTCCCAGGTAAGTTTTCCATCCACACTTGAACACCAAGGATGGGGCAGTGGCTGCATTTTCTTTTCCAAGGCCATGGTGCCAGGAACTAACGATATGTGAAATGTTCCATCCCTGCAGGTTTTCCTGCTCAAACATTTTCTAAATAAATAAATAATTAAAAACAATGGCGCACGCCACGTTCCAGCCCTGAATTCCCGGAGCAGCTCAGGTCCTTAAACTGAATAATTTGCCTCAGCTTGCGTATTGCAAAACCCATTCAGCAAAAGATTATGGGCCTTTAAGTGCCATCCAGGCCTGAAATATGACTCTAGGGCTTTAGGATGTCAGAATTGAGAATTGCTAGTGAATATTCTGTTCTGGCAGTACTAAAACTACCGTTATTTAGCAATATGGGAGCAGGCAAATGGGGGCAGGGGAGAGAAACAATCTGACAGAAGGGAAAGACTATAACTTAGCAGAAACAGAGGTGCAGTTTTCATATGTGGCTGCATGAATTCTTTATGGAATAAAATGCATTTGTGAATCAAAAAGCGGATGCAGATTTATACTCCCACTTAAATCTGCCAAAAGCAAGTAAATGAATACTGAGAGGTCATTTTAGTTCAGGAAACAATTTATGAGGATACGTGGGTGGGTGCAGGTACTCTACATGAACAGTCTCAAGGGGAATTAGCAGTTGCTTCTGCTCCTCATAACAAAGAATAAATAGACTAAACTGAAAATTAGCAGCATCTCATTAAATGTAAAACCATCCACATATAAAGCAGCTAGGACTCAATCCTTAAAAAATTCAGAAGGTGCAGTGTAACATGAAAGCCAAAGGAGCTTTTGTCATTCCATCACAAATTATTTAGGCTGATTGTGGCATCAAGCCAAAGCTGAGTCGGAGCAGTTGTGAGCCACTTTCCCTGGTGAAAGTTGCCTTCTGACTTCAGGGTTATTTTAGCCCTCTTCAGAACCTCCACTGCACAGCCCGAAGTCCCCATCTCCCTTCCCTGGTGCAAGGGCACATCTGTACTGAGGAGAACCAGTCCTGAGGACTGTGTCCAGTCAGTGCTTTGGGATCACTCACAAAGTAACTCCGGTTATCTACCAGAAAGCCTGGATGCTCCCAGTTTGGGCAATGCTCCTCACTGGAGCTCAGCTCAGGACCTGTAAATGCATCTACATGCCTAACACAAACCAACTTCCACAGGTGTTGCACGCATAAATGGGAATTCGGAACCAAGAAGTCTGTGAGTATCTGCAGCTTCCGCTGCTCCAGCTCCACCTCATCTTCTCTCTTCTTCCCTAGACATTACCCTGGGCAGGATTACACACAAGCTGTGTGGACTCGTAGGACTACAAGCAGCGCTGGTGGAGCAGCTCAAGTTAAGAGCCATGCAGCAATGGCATTAGCACGCGTGCCGTTTTAATGGTAAGGAGCCAGAACTTCTGCTTATCCGAGTTCCCTCCCATTCCTTTTCAGAGGGGTGATAGACAAGGAAAGCCAAAGTAGAGGCGCAGGGTACCCACTCCTCCTTCAGGGGTTCAAAAGCAAGTGGGATTCGGTGTGAAGCGCACTGCACAGCTTCCTTTCCACCTACAAACGCCACATTAGAAACTCGAGTGTTGGGATTATTGGACTTCACAGCATCCTAAATATCCCACTATCTATCCCTAGTGAACAACGAGTTTAACGTTCCTGTTGCGTTATCGGGGTATTGACTACTAATGATACTATCGACCTCTAGAGGATACCTCTGATTTTTCATGGTCATTAAGCCTTATTCTTAAGTTTTATAAGAGGACTAACAAGTCTGAGAAAACAGTGCCCTAAGATCATATAGTAAAGTTTTTCTTACTGCAGATAAAAATGCAGCAAACGTGCTGGATACTAAAGAATTTCACTATGCCGATAAAGAGTTTAGCTATTTGAAAAAGGGACTTTAGAACAGATAGTTGCATTTTAGAACATGAAAAATACCCATTTCCATGTTGCAAATTTCAAATTTCAACACTGTCTTTCCTATCTGAAAGTAGGCGAGGGGTTTCAGGGTTTTTATTCTTTTCCTTTTCCGTAGCTGTTTTTAATGTTTCTCTCATTTTATCTTTAAGCTCCTTTAGGCACTAGATTAAAGTTTCCATAAAGGAGCGGCACCATCTTCATTGCTCCCATTTTGGAGCCTCCAACCTAATGGATGCTCAGGGGTCTGACTTCCAGTAATCCTTAAAAGTACTATCAGGCCTTTCGGGGATGGCTCAGTTTGGGCTTGTGAACTAAACCACTCGGATTACTGTCATGTCTGAAACTCCAGGCCCCCGGAGCGGTTTTCTGCATTCAAATCCCAGTGGTTTCATCACACAGGAGATGAAGTACTGATCACCCAGTTGGGAGCTAGATATGACAACCAGAACTGTGTATTTGTCTTGCGAAAAACCAGCCCTTCTTAAATCCTCGCCACAGCAGAGATTGCTCTCTAGTCCAAAAGATCTCTGCCAATTAATTATTTCCTAAGAACAAGCTGTGATCTACGGTTAGTGCCAGAGGAAGGGCGGTGCCAGGTACGTCAGCTTTGGTACTGTGCCATTCAGGTTTTCCCTGTACAACCAATATCCAGGCACTCTGCTTAGCTTATGAGACTGGATGGGAATTATAACACCAAGTGACTCTTGATCTACTCACAATTAAAGGACTTATTCGGAAAAAGACTAAAAAGCATACAGCTGTCAGGAAAAGCTACAATAGAGAATACATTAGGGTTTACAACCGATATTAATCTTCAGAAGAGAATCGGTAACAATTTTACACGCTTATAAACAAAAAGTCATTACATTGGCTCAGTTCTGACTGCATATTAAACTGAACCAGAGAGATAAGATCTTTTACTTAATTTTTCCATATTACTGTCGCTTTGCGTTTTCTCTCAACGCTCTACAATAGGCTTTTAAGAAGATTGGTTTTTGACGTTGTTTCCTGACACTGGTGCATCAAAGAAGTTAATAACCTAGCAGAGGCATCAAGGGGAAGGGGCATCCTACAACCCCCGAGTCATTAGCAGCATCCTGAGGTGACAGAGAAAGCTAAAATAGCGTCAGCTCCCTGATGGAGCAGATCCAAGAAATGCAAGTGAAATGTCCTTACTAGTCCAAGTCTCGTGGTTTTATCAGGATTGGAGCAGCAGGATTAGATATGAAAAATATGAGCTGCTACCAAAACCACCTCTCCCTTTAGTAACCCTTGGAAGCTGTAGATACAACGGTGCGAGATGCCGGAGTGCAAGCTCCTGTGTGTCAGAGGAAGACGAGAGCTGGCCATTCACCCTGCAGCAGAAGGAAAGTTTCTCTCTAGTCCAAAGACATCTTCATTCATGCTGCATTAACAGCACGTGTCTAAACAGACACGATCAGCATTAAGGAGCAACCTAAAGCCATCCCTTACATAAAACACATGTAAAAAATTTTGTAGCTTTGTATTTTAGCAGTAAATATTTCAATTTAAGAAAACGGGGATAGATACTTAGGGTTTGAGTTTCCAAATATTTAGAGATATAACTTTACTGAGCTCCGTGGTTCAGGTTTTTGAAGTCACCCCCTGTATGCCAATATACTCAGCCGCCTGAGCCTTTGCAGGATGAGACCCTTTACTCCTTACATTCATAAACAGGGAGGCCAGCAGGGACCATTACATCTGGGCTGACCTCCCGCATAAAACAGGCCATCAAATTTCAAATGTAATATAATTAGGGTTCTCAGGTTTAACTGATAACAGCAGCAAATACCCCACGGAGACTTTAAAAATGTGTCAGGCAAATTTACACATAGAAGGTATGCTTTGATGTGTGTCACTGAAACATCACCAAAGCTAAGCTCATTCATGCCCAGAAGTTCCTAGATTTTTTTCTTTTTTTTTTTTTTTTGATTTTAAAAAGCTATTCCTGACAGTCTTCCTGCTTCAGGGAAAGCTGCAAGGATTGTTTATTGTTCTTGTCTTCTTTCTTAATATTTTTAAGCCCCTCTCCAGGCAATGGCCTAAGATATTTTTTTCTTTTTGTTATTTACTTGCCCAAAATGACTGTGAATATGGTGCCTGAGGGTTCTGCACGCTCTCCAAGGACAGAAACTGACACAGCATGTTTTATTTTTTAACCCTCGCCAATAGCCTCAATTATGTTGGTTTTTCTCTCCTTTTTAATTACTTCTAGCTAAGTGGGCTTGGAAAAAAAGCCCTCCAATTAACCCTTGCTAAGATATTTCAATTTTTATTAGTATTTAAACCATCGAATCACTTACGCCATCACCCAAATTGACTGTGCTACATTTTTCTCCCCTGTGAAAAAATTATTCCTCGATAATCATTAGTGTCATCAAATTACAATTCCACGGAGAGTCAGATCAGATGAATATGCCACTGAACATGAACACATAATTGTAAAAGACGAATGGCAAGCTGCCCTAGACTTGCTGGGGCTTGAGTTTCTTATCTGTTTTGGTGTATTTGCCCATTTTGAGGCTTTTGGTAATATTTTGTGGTTATTCACAGGAAGCTTGGAACTTCTTTAAGAACAAAATCAGTAACAGGGGAAAAAAAAGCATCACTTTTTGGTACGAGCTCATTCTTCTACAGCGATACTACTGAAGTACAACTGTGAGTAACAAAAGCCTTCAGCCACGTGCTAGCAGGGGCCAAACCACCGCCTGAGCTCAGCCTAACCCAGACCCCGCACGGTGAACAGATACCAAAACCCATTTTTCAGGGTAATCACAAGTTTGTGTAACAGTGGGCGGTAAGTGTGATATTTAGACAAGTGATGTATGCAATAGCATCACAAGATATATGACATTTCCCCTGCGGAGGCACTTGATGCTTTGGGCAAGAATCTGGAAGCTGGTATGGAGTTGAAAGCAGCAAAGCCATGTGAATTATATTAGTTCCCATCCATTAAATATTCATGAACATGGGCTGATATTCATGAATTTGGCTCCAATTGAGCTACCCTGACTGCCTTTGGACTTCTAGCCAAACAATTCTTACAGCTGAACATTTTCCTAAATGTGACGTGATTTATTTAAGGGGATGTTTTCAAAATGATCTGGTTACCGAGACTTTATGTATTGTATTGCAGCTTGAAAAACGTGGTGCCTTCCCTTCCCCCCTCCAAATCTGCCCTGGTTATGAACTCTAGAAAGTGTGGTTTATGGTGGCACTGCTGAGACAGAGCGTGGGCTACGGTGGTGCTGGCAGGTGCTGCAGCCAATTACCTGAAGTGTGAATGTCTGAAGAAAGGCGGCGCTTTTTGTCAAGACCAAAATGATTTCCAGCCTCCGGTTCATTGTTTCAGAACCAGAAGTGCATAACTCAGAAACATTAAGCATACAGTAAAAACATCGTGTGTTGATTTACACATGTATATATTGACTAATACTATCAGTGGAGTATTTACCTTAGTCAATATTAAAGGATTCCACCAGTGATTTAAGTGTTGGATTGTCTCAAACTAGCCAATAAATGTTTCCCTTCCTAAGCATATGCTTATCTGTTTCACTGCTCATTTCCTCTGCCCCAGTGAATGAATTTGGCAGGAAAGCATTCCTAACAAACATCTTCCTATCTCCAGGTACATTTAAGAGTCTATTTCTCAAATTAGTGCCGCAAATATTTTATAAGCCGTGCGTACAGTCACCTGTTCAAGTTTTACATACGGAAGTGTTCTTGGGGATTATCACAGGTATTTGGCTCTAATGGTGAAGAAACATAGTGCAACAAGTTGTATCCAAGGAATGTTCCTTTCCTGACCCCCAGTGAGCGGGGCTTTCTCTCTGTTACACCCTATTTTGTCCCACCTCCAAAGCCACCGCAATAAGCTGCAACTCCAAAGTTGTAGTAACTAATTTCAAATGTGCCTTCTCCCTTCCTTCACGACAAAGTCCCCACGTTTCACTACTTGATATCCTTATTTCTGTTATGTTGTTTGCCCTTCGTTGGAAGTGTTCCCTTAGCCATCACCCACCATGTTATTTGAAACGCTTTGTAAAAGAAAGAACAGATTTCTGTTCTCTTACGCTGTCCCACCTAGTCAGCAAAAGTCATTTTTAATCCTGAATCAGAACAGCACCTAGCGCGTTGCAGCCTGAATCGCTGCACTGGACTATAGAATATATATATAAATATAATAAGGATATATATATAAATAAAATATGTATAGCGATTATTTACTAGTACCTAATAGATAAGTTATGGTATTTCTGTAGAGAAATGCCTGATTACTTTATGCATCTTCATATACTCAAACATAACCACAAAGGCAAACAATACCAAACTGAACAAAGCCTTCTTGCCATCTTAATAAAATTCTCTGTATTGTTGCAGACTTGGCAAAGCTTTAACTTTCTCTGTCCCCATGAGCTGCGTCCACACACAATCCCACACCCAACAGATGTAGTTCTTGTGGCCAGCGTGTAACACCACCGTTGACTCACCACTGGGAATTTAAAGTCATCTTGCTAAGCTCCTTGACTAAAAAACACCTATGCTTTGCTCGGACACAGACAGAAAACTAGTTTTGGTTTCGCACAAGCTCATGCAAGTCAGACGTGAGCTGAACGGGCTGCTTCTCTCTCAGCACAACTGTGTAGGCTCTTCCACCCGTAACAGGCACAGAAATTAACAACCTTACGCCTAAAGTTTTTAATACATTGAATCCTGCTACTCCCCCTGACACTCCCATGAAAAATTGATTTGGTGTGTTTAGCAATATAATCTTCCCAAATACTTGGCAGCCCCCATCCTTCACCAAGTCTCTCCGTAGCTTCCAGCTCTCATCAGGCGATAGCCAGGTACTCCTGTCTCCCCTTCACAGGCAGACACTCCGTCCTTGACCCTATCCCACAAGGACTCTTCATCCCTTCAGGCTAAGGCTTCTCCCTAGGGTTTCCTGGCCTTGGCAACTGCCCCATTTTAGAGGGACTCAGAAAACTTAAGTCTCCTCTGTCTTTTCTTCCCAACTTGGCCTTGTTGGTGATAAATTTTTATTAAATTTCAGGCTCTCAACCTGACTAGGATTGTCTTGCCAGGTGCTACCAGGGAAATTGCTCCATCAATATTCAAGGGAAAAAAAAAAAAACCACCAAAGACAACCACAAAGAAATATGTAATGTTCCAACGTTATGCCCAAGGTGCCATCTTGAAACGATGGTCCCTCCTGGAGCTCTAGCCAGACAGGGAGCCGCTACCTCTGCAAGCAATTACTCTCTGAACACGACCCAGGAGTTTTGTGACAAGACCCAGCCAGGAAACTGAAGCTTAAACAAAACTATCTGGGACTGTAAAACTACCTTTTTTTTTTTTTTGGAAGAATTAGACACTGCGTGCATCACAATGACAACGTATCGCATTTCTTACAAAGCATGCCACGCTGCTGTCCTTGGGCGAGCGCACTTCGAAGTCGTGTGAACCACAGCATTCAAATACACCGTTTGTTCATGGTTTGTTTTGGGGGTTTTTTTGGTTGTTGTCGCTGACAGACAAGCAGCAGCTTTCATACAGTATCAGTCTTAAGCTGCATAGCTTTCCTCCTCCTTAAGCTTTTTCCCCCAGTCCTACTTTTTCTTCCAAAAGATGCGTTTTGTGTCCTCTCAAAACCGGCTGCTTTCCTCGGCCTCCCGTGGGATCACTCCCCACTCGGATCGGAGGGCAGCCTCCGCTCCAGCGGGAAGGGGCTGAGCGCGCTGCTCGGCACCGGCCCGGCCAGCACAAAGCTCTGCCTACACCTTGAGCTCTGGGGAGCCGTGAGGATGCTCACACGAGCAGCCGTCTGTGGCACTGCCCCCTGCAATTTAATCTACTTTAACAAACCTCCTTATTTCGCCTTGATTTAAGGGACGGTTCCATGCTGCAGCTCTCAGATACATTAGCCTGCAAGCGAGGGTAGGGAGGATTGATAAATCACAAAAATGGATTTCGCAAGGGGTAATTTACATGGGCGGGGGAAGCGCGTTCTTTGTGTGTCCTGAGGAGAACACAAAGGGAATGGCTTCATAAATCTTCAAAACGTTTGTTTATGAATTAGGTTCTAACTTCAACTGATTTTACAACTGTAAAATGAAAACTATTTATGCATAACGGAATTAACTCTTGTAAAAGCAAGGTTTACTTATTCATAAATTAGAGTATCCTTTCACTTCACATCACATTACTTGCAAATAAAACCAATTTCTTGCTCAGCTACTGTGTAGCAGCAGTGCCTGCAAATATCATGTATTTATTATACACAGAAGTTGTATATATTACATAGCATATGCAGCAACACAAATACTCTGCCCCAAATCTCAGCAGGACTTTCCGTTTAGTTTGGGTAGAGAAAATTGTATTTTTGCAGTTTTTAATGAGTAAACTTCAGTCAGATCTCCTTGCCAGAGATTTGTCACTTGAATATCTTCAGATCTTTCCTCACCTTTGAGCTAAAAGCAGAAAGATCATCCAGATTTAGCAAAGCACAACCCAAGAAAAACTAAATTACAGTTTAATTGGGTGCCTATGCTAGATACTTGGCAACACAGACAAATCCGAGGTCTGAATCTTCAACATCTATACACATCACAAAATCATTCCGCCAGCAGTATGGAGTGAAAAGTGGCCATAAAAGGCTCCCGTATCACAAAGGTAATAGCTCACAGCACAGCAGGTACTAAATCCAGTATTAACTACTTATTGCACAGGAGGAAATGGGCTAAAAATACCTTTTTAAAGAGGAACAGCAATTTCCAAGCCCCTTTCTGGGGCTTGACTACAAGTCTGCTCACAATTACAGTTGAGAAGACAACCAGGAAGAAGTGGGGAGAGGAACTAAGCTTACTCTGGTCATAAAGATGAGCCCCAGAAGTAATTTTGAGGAAGGAAACCTAAGGCAGTCTTCCAGGTGATTGGGAAGTGCATCAGAGGGAGACTCGTCCCGCATTGTGGGCACCTAAACTAGATGGAAGGATATATTCTCACAGACCCCTCTAGGTACTACTACTATACACCTACTAGTGCGTATGTACAGGCATACTCCTCCTTTAATTTGGAACCTGGCCCCACACACACTCGGCCACATGCTTGCCATTAGACATTGCAAATAATCCTTTTTGACCTCAGTGAAGCTGCACCACGTGTAAATCTTTGGGGCTAGGCTGTACTCTGCTTGCTGGCTTGCTCATTCTCATTCCCGGAGATGTGGGAGTGGGAACTAGAAGACTTGGAAAGGACAATTAAAATTCTCAATAGTCAAGAGATCCGCTCTGTTGTTTTCAGTTGCCATAATTACTGTGGAAACATCTTGGATAAATAACCATCAGAGCCACAGCAACTGGCTTTCGCATGCAACGAGGTTGTGAAGCCCGTGGCGTGTTCCGGAGCACCAAGCACAGCTTCGCTGGAGCGCCGCCGGATGTGGCCGCAACTGCACATACCCTCCTACTCCTGCCCCAAGTCAAATTAAGACAACATTTGCCCCAGGTATCAGGTAATGCCTCCGAATTAGAGGAGATGGATGTTTTCACTGGACAGAAAACTCCTTAATGCAAAATAATATATGTGCACCCATTTATAACAGGTGTTTAATCTGCGACAGCTTTTCTGGCCAGTGGAAATTCTATTGCATTCTTTCTTCCTTGTCACCATTATAATACTTTAAAATGTTGTTTTTCTTTCCCCCATTAAAAGGAAAACATTTCTCAGAAGCAGTAGTGGGCTGTTAGGGCTATAAAACAAGTTTGCCCAGACACGTAACATGTTGAGCTGCAAGACACGACAGAGCGTGTTTTATGGGGCAATTAATACTTGCCTTGGGAGCGCTGTGAGGTATGAAGCACTGTCAAACACACCCTGGTATATCCGAATGCAACTCGTAAAGCTGCATTTTGCTTCTTGAAAAATAATTATGGAATTAGCTTGCTGATTTTTAACTTGCACCAGTTACGGAACGGAAGCTTCCCACCGGGAGCCAAGCTTCGAGTGGAAGAGCAGCAGGAAGGAGTACTAACAGCAGAAGACACCAATTTCTAACCCGTGCTCACATTCAGTGGCCTTGACTCTTGGGTTAACATTGCCGCGTGTGCTGGTACACCCTCACTTCCCTCACCTCTCCTGCTGGTACACCCTCACTTCCCTCACCTCTCCTGCTATGGATCTTACTCCAGTTTGTTCTGGGTGTTACAGGCATTTCTTAGAGCACTTCCTGCATGCATCCCAGTGCCAGAATTCCTGTAAGTGCAGGGCACAGGGACATCACACAATCTGCAGTGGTCACAGCCCTGTTACAATAGCTGGCCACGGTGCACATTCATATTTTATACTCCTTATTTGAACTTTGCTTTTAGCTGTTTCAGGGTTTGGAGTAGGCAGTTGCAGCTTGGCAGGGGGCAATCCTAGAGAACGTTTCCCTCTCCCTGCCAAAGGCAGCCAGCATGTCAGATTTAAACCACCGCAAGTCACCGTGTGCGCAGGCACAGTGGAGTTTCAAGTTTCCAGCAACAGTCTGACTCCCACCGTGCCGCACAGCGCCGGCTCTCACCACTCCTGTGGTATTCCGGCAGAGCCGAAGAGCCCTGGAGCGACCACAGCCAGCATCACCTCCCCATCCCACCACTGCCCTGCCGGGGTGCTCAGCAAGCGGCAGCTGGAATTACAGGGACGTTGTAATTCTAAATCACACATGCGATTCATACATGGAAAACATGTATTATGCTGCCACACAAACCCCCTCAAAATTATAGACGCTATGCTGAAGATGGTGCAATAGGAAAATTAGAATGAGAACTTCAGGAAATACAAGGGGAGATGAGAAGCGTTTCCATCCATAAATGCAGTCAGAAAGCACTTCCGTGCAGGGCAATATCCACCAGTTAAAAGCTCAGACACCAAAACAAAAAGTAAACATTGCGGTGCCAACCCTCTAGAGTTGTAACAGAGCACTACGACTAGGCAAAGCACGAGTAATTTGTTCCTCATCCCATGTATTACAATGGGAGCGGGAAGGAAGAATGAAGTTATAAAACTCCCAAGGGTCACGATGGATGTCAGGTCTCCACAAGCAGTTCAGAGCCAGATCTCAACTGCTGTAAACCAGCACCGCGCTGTGAAGTTCAGAACTGTATCTAAACCAAGGCCCTGGGCTCTCACGCCTCCAGTCATGATCCTCGCATGCCAGCGTTTGGCTGATTAAACCTCTAATGCCATGAAAAACACTTTTCTCTGGGATGACATGTACATTCATTTGTTAGTTTTACAGTTTGAGAGCTAAAACTTTTTTTCTAAAAAAAGCGCCCTTTTTAAACACAAAGTTCTTCTTTTAAAAGCATTAGAAATAAATATAAGAAAAAAATAGGCTTTGATATGAGGAAACAAGCTACACTTGTCTCCAACATTTCATTAACCACAAAGATTTCTTCCATCTGAGAGGTGATTTGATGGGCATAGGGGAGAAGGCAAAAGTGTTAGAGGAGCAATTGTAGCCACGTCTCCTGGGTTTGAAGTTTACCAAGTCCTTCACTAGTTTACCATTTTAGCAGAGACCTTACATTTGAAGTTTGCAATGTGCATCTGTCACACCTTTTCTACCTCTGATTTCTGGGCTGGTTTTAAGAACCTCCTACAGCATATACCAGTGCAAATGCTCTTATGTCAGAAGAAATACATACACAGAGGTGCAAAGGTAAAGGATGTGCATATAAGAATGCACCATTCTGTTTCTCTCTCAAAATGAAGATTAATCTTAAAGCCATGTAGGTATCAGTGTATTTACATGTTTATCTCAGTGATTCTCCAAAGTAATATTTAAATGTTATGTTATAAACTAAAGCAGTGGAGAAAAATATTCTAGAGAAGGCATCTGAGATTTAGCACATTAAAACTATTTTTCTTGCAGTGTGTTCCACTCTCCTGCAGAACAGATAACACCAATCCTACATTTGAAAGGCATGTTTGTAGTTCCTAACAAAATTTCTCCCTGTATTTCTTTGTGAAAAAAACCTTAAACATAGGGACCATTGAATTTCTTTATAGCTGATTTCACAGTTCAGCTTGTGAAGCACCACACACGATGGCTGTTGGTACCATTAATTCTATCCTGACACGTACTTCGGGAGAGATTCTGAAAAGCTGCTTGCAACTACAACCTGCCATCGAATATGCAAGTGACTATGTCCAGTTAATGTACCGGAAAGCAAACAAAAAGTTAAAGTATCTTTTATATCACTGTTTCTGTCCATAGAATTATTGCTCTGCTCTTCCAAAGAGCACCGAGGTTTGGAGACCTCAGCACCTTTGAGTTCCTACTATGACACTAAAAGCTGGACTTTCTAGGGAGCTCTCTCCCGAGCCTAGGCTGTGGTCTCAACACTTAAATGCCAGGTAAGCCACCAACATCTGGCCCAGACATCTGTCCTGAGGGGTCAAAATTCCCCTGTAATCACGCACAAGGCTGGCACAAGTTTCTGGGATCTGCAGAAACACCAGAGATATTTTATCCACTTCTGATTTGCTGGGACAAAACACTACTTACCAATTCAGCAGTCCTGCATTGCAGACACTCATGTAATAGCAAGTCCTTACTGTAACGAACAGTGATCTCCACTTGGTTCCCTAGACCCCATCCTCAGCCACTAAATTCAGTGCAAGCTTGACTTGAAGTAAAAAGAGTTTGGTATTAACTTCACAATTCCATAGCATTAACGCTTTTAAGTATTGCTCGCACAAACAACCACCACCTAGCCACAGAGACTTGCTCAAGAAATTTAGAGAAACACCAAACTTCTTCCAAACTAGTGTACAAATTCAACAAAACCCAGGTATTTGGGCTGCTTAATTTTTTGGACTGTTACCATCCAGAGAAAGAGAAGACTACGCACTACTATTGACCAACTGTTCCTTGCTCATTTCTACTGAACTTTTATTGACGTCTGAAACATTTTCTTTATAAAACCCACCGAGGGGTCACACTGCAGTAGCACAGGTAGAACCTCAACTGTGGCAGCATTTCTTGTGCTAGGCTCTATCAATATTCTTTTTGTAACGGGACGCAGAAAACTGTGTCATTCACCCACAGTAACGGGACCTTTTATGGCAGACTGGGGACTGACACCAGGTCTGAAATACCAGTTACCCGCTTGAGCCCCAAAAACCCTCTGTCATGAGATCGAGAGCAGCACTTCTTACCAACGAGGTCCCAGATCCACTCCAACAGGCACAGGACCACCGTGCTTTAACAGGCAAGACTCTTCTATCCCAGTTACCTCTCTGCTTTCAGGACAGCCCTCGCGTTGGCAGCAAGGAAGCCGACTGCCACGCTTGCAAGTCCGGGGCTGCTGGAGATGTTTGCTTTTAGTCTCAAGTTTATTTAACCAACCCCTATCTTTACATTATCTGGGGCTTTCACATATAGACAGGAGCCTGTACGCCAACCTCTACTGGTAACGGCAAGGTTACAAAGATAGTGCAGGTTTCCAGACACAGGTATTTGTCTCCATTAATCTGCCACCACTGGTCACTAATCACAGTCACATTAAATGGATGTCAAGGAATATCAATTTCTTTGATTTCTGAGGTCCAGTTAAAACATAGGATGTCGGCATAACAATTCCAGTGCTTTTTCATAAAAAGTGAGCACCCACATTCCTCCTGCATCCCATTAGACATTTTCACACATATTAGAGATGACACACTGTGTACGCTAAGGAGGTCAAAAACTTAAGAGAAAACTGTCCAAGAGTCCAAGAATACTGAAAACACTGGTGACACTTGACATAATTTATAGCACTAAAGAGCTGGGGAACAGGAAAAGGTTGATGTAGTAATAACATTAGCAGGAACTATAGTCCATGCAAGCCAGTGCTAAATAAAGTGCCAATCAATAGCTCTTTTATTAGTAAGTACAATCAATGTAAAGCAGGCAGGCCTGGCCAATTAAGCTTATCGACTGACCAAAGAGTAGCAGGAAACATTCTTTCCTCAGTTTTGTTTTCCTTTCTGTAAGTGAGAAACGAGCGCCAGTTTTATCACTGGATTCCCACCACGGCATCTCCAGGAGTTCCTGTAGAGTGGAAACGCTGACAAAAAGCAGGCTTGAGCTATCTCGGTATCCTTTAACCTAGGGTCAGCCTGAGAGCCAATATAGTCAGGGGTCACTTACAAAGTAACTTTCTTTTTTTTTTCCCTAGTGACTGTATGAAGTAAAAATGTTGTTCTTGTAGAGGAAGGGCAGAGAACTGGTAAAGGAGGAAAGCACAATCCCTTAGCAAGGCTTAACCATTAACAGTCCTGCAAGACCTTAGGAAATTGAACCTATTTGTTTCTAATTCATGTATGCAATGCGTGAACTCGACAAACCTCCCAGCGTGGAGCAACTTGAATATCTTTCTTGGAAGTAAAGAGCCAAAACTACAGCTCCGGTAAAAATTAAACAGAATTTCAGTCTCACATTGTAAAGGCTGCTGAAAAAACGAGAAGCTTTAATACTCAACTGTGACAAACTGTGCAGATGCAAATAGGATATTTATCCACAATACCACTCTCCCTCCCTGCTCTGATCCCCCCTTCCTCCATTATCTCTTTCAAAAGGAAAAAGTTAGAAGCCCAGATAAGATGCGGGTTCTCAGCGTGATCAAATAAACACTGCGTGGTGGTCACAAGGAACAAAAACACATGGTAGGAACGAATGGCAGAGATTACGTTTTACAAAGAACGACATACAAAATTAGCTGCCCAGGTGCCCATTTCCCCTTGATGCAAGTTGGAGAGGATTTCTGTGGCCTGGCTTCCCAGCAGGCAGAGCGCTGCGTCCATCCCAGCAGTCAATCAGGCTACATCAATCTGCTCCTTTCAGGCTTTGATCCGTCAATTTATTATTGGAGTTTAGTGAATACAGCATAGTTCACCAGGTTTATATCCCTTCGGGTCTGGTACATTCAGAGCTTTACAGGTATTTGACACCTCAAAAAGCTGGGGGGAGGAGGGGGAAGATTCGCAGCGGGGTTGACTAGAGGCACACAGGCACTATGGGACAGGCCAGTTTTCAGCTTCCTATCAGACAGTTCCCCAGCTGTATCCAATTCAGAAAATATTTTAGCAATCTGCAGAAGTCGCCTTAAGTGTCAGTCAGACAATCCCTTGCTAAAGCTACAGGCGAGCATCTCACTTATATTTATGTCGCTTGCTGTTTTCTTTTGCTTGCATATGATAATTTAATCTAGAAGACTAAAGAGAGCAAATCAAGTAACTTCGCATCCTACCTAAATGTCACAAAGTTTAGTCTTCCCCGCTCCAACTCAAGACAGCCCTGACTGTACGGGCTGCAACTCCACTGGTTGTCGCACAACCCTGCTTCTAACACTGCGGCCTCTGCTGACATTCACCACAGGTCACACGTGCACAAGGTGCTTTAATTCACCAGAGAAAAATCAGCCTAACACAGTAAGCCATTTACTCCCTGTTTTGCTTGCCTATGTTTGTGAGACATTACATACTGTAACTCATGGCCATAAGTATATTATGACAGCTTAAGCAGGGAAACAAGGCAACAAATAAAGTGGGGGGATAAAGACACGGAGCAGACAGTTCCATTTGGCTTTTTAGATGACAGATCATAGGAGTTTACAGACGACAAGGCAGGAGCTTAGCTTGGACAGCACTAACAACCTTAAGGAGTAGCATAAAGTAACCCACTTTTTCTGAAGTGTTTATCAGTCAACCCCCCTCTGGTTCAGCTTTCCAGGAGCTCAGAGGTTGCAGAGCTTTTTTAAGAAGTCAGACCTTCAACCAAAAGCACGAGGAAAAAATGTTTATTCACTTCTTGGCTTCTCAGACTGAGAAGCAACCTCAGCTATTTTGTCCAAAAGAAAAATTTGTCCAGGTTTTTCCAATTTTGTCCAGAATCCATTTCTTGAATCAGATCTGGCTACCAGTCTTGGAGAGAGTTCGGGGTGACTTTTGGACAAAGGTAGTTTGCTCGCTCATGTCCTTAAACAGTTGAGAATTCAGACCCATATGTTCTGTCCCAAAATATAAAGAGACGCAATGACCTGGGCTCACTGCTCTACGTCAAGCACAAGCCACTTCCAAGGGAAGGTCTATAATCCCTATTCTGCACGTTACTCCAGCCCAGCTTTACTTCAACATGGTGCTGTGCACAACTAAGCGTCACAGTAAGAATCCACCCCAGGTGTAGACAAACCTCTCTGGAAAGCCACAGGCATGTGGGACAGTCGGTCCCGAGCTGTACCCACCTTCCAGAGCTGCCCAGTGCCTCTCCCCGCACACGCATCGCCTCTCTCACGGGGGACATGCAGCAAGGGCAGTTCATGGCTTGGTTTGTCAACTGCTGGTCACTCCTGTCCCCAGAGGAGGGGCTCATTCCTCTGCAAGCGGGCTCTGTAATGCAAAAGATGACATCCTTAGCTTGGGTTGACTGTCTAAACTGAGCTAAATAACAGGTCAAAAGTCTTTATCGAAGTAAAGCTTCCCACGAGATGCATGGAGACTTCTGTCTTCAAGTTTTTGTGAAGACAAAGCCTAATCCTGGTGTACTGCTATTCTTTTGAGACTTAGAAGACAAGATCTTTAACTCAAAACACCAGGACATTCACCGCTGGTGCTCCCCTGCAACTCCCAGGTGAGCCAGGGCTCTCACATTTGTGTTTTAGGTTTTTTAGGTTAAAAACTCCAGCCTAAACCTTGCAGTCTGCCTAAAGGAGCTAACCTTGTTACAGCCTGGGAGAAGTCAGTTTTGCTAACAAACACAAGGCTCATTAATATTGCTAAGCAAGCTCAAGATGAAAATGCACTTTTTCTGAATTGGCAAGAGGCCCCTCAAATATACCCCACATCGTGGCCAGAAACATCTTCTGCATTTCCATTGAGCAACCCGCCCTTTTGTCAAGACGCAACATGTTCTAAGATGCAGGACATCTTCACACTCAACACATTCTCAACTGGAGTCTGTAAAGATACAGCTGGACACGTGCTAAAAATCCCACTCAGTTGTTCAGAAGAATCCTTGTTGAAATCCCCTCTTTATTAACCCATTTTAGTGTTAAAAAAAAAGACAGCTCTTCAATAAACAAGAACTTCACATGGAGGCACTTCTACGAGCATGGAAGGTGGAGCCTGTGAAGGAGCTCACCACTCCTCCTCCTACTACTGGTTTCCATGCTCTGTGCCTCTTCCACTGGTGTGTTTCCTTCTGAACTGTGCAACAGATGGGAGCAGTTGGGTCTTAAAAGGTTTTTATTTTCCGATTTCAATTTTTCATGTGCCGTTTGAATCTGGCACAATACCATTCTCTAGTGAAGAGGAGACATTGTGTTAAGCTTAATTATCAAAGGCTGAAACCCAGCAAGCAATCAATCATTTAGTGACACACTTGTGCTTTCACCGATTTGAAAAAATATTTTTTTGTGGCTATTGAAAAAAGCAAAACTGTCAGAGACAAAATCAGAATCGCTCACTTTGCAGCATATCAAAATATCAAGACTGTGGGGAGATGAGTGAAGAATGTTCATTTGTTTTTTCTGAAACTAAATCCAACTCTTTTTGGCATGCGAGCCGGGAAGTCACATAAGATGTCTTTTAGTGTAAACACGATCTTTCTGCTGAGGTTTACCTTATAATTAGGGCTGATTTGAACAGTCACAAAACTTGTTTCTAAACAGCTTTCCTAAAGAGTCAAGGTTGTTTTGTTCTTTAATTTTCTTTAGTTTTTCCTCCCCCTTTCTTTTTTTTTTTTTTTTTACTGCCAGATAAGTGCTCCAGCAGCTGCATTCCTGGGGAACACTGACATCCAGTGGAGAGCTGGGGTCATCCCCAGAGTCAACGCAAGGGCCCCCAAGCCAGCATCTCCGTTGAGAGGAACGCCCCAGAAGTCCAACAGCTACAGGAGATGCCTTGAATGACAAGGGTGAGGTGCCTCACTGCTCAGGCAGCACCACACTTCAGCAACAGTCCGAATGACCTTCAGCTGTGATACTTATTTTGTCTTCTAAATTCTCATTAAGATGATCACGTTTCTAGCCATGTTATTTCCAATGGTTTACTTGTGGAGCTTAGATGTGGGAGGGGGGTTTCAGTTAAGGAAATGTTGAAAGAAAAACCGCTTGTATCCACTGATCAGCAAATACACCATGCTTGCTTCTGTTTTTTCAGTGATACGGAATGACATGTCCCATGTGTTTAGACAGCACTGTATTTCAAATGATAGTGTACAGTCAACAGTTCACGTTGTTTTTCTTTGGAGAACCAGAGTCTCCGTAAGGTCACTCTGGCGTTATCACCAAGTATAAAGGCATCCCATATCGCCAGCCTGCCTTCAACCACCACATACACGCATTTGCAAGCTTACTCAATAAAAACCTACCCAAAATACAAACATTGGACCCAACATGGTCTGCAAAACAGATTCATAATCACCCTACATAAATTGGTGATGGTCTTCTGGCTCATTTGCAATAGCACTGTAGATCAACTCTTTGGAGTTCTCGTTTTAATGCACCGCGCTGTTCAGGAACGTAATAGATACTGCAACAGCAGATGACGACAAGAATTACAGTGCTGGTAACGTCGCCTCAAAACCAGGGGCAACTACAGTTTGAAGAAAGTTGTACTGCAAGCTACAAAAACAAGAACCTTTTTTCACAAGGAAATGTTTGAGGTTTCTAAGCTGGTTTTCTCTCTGCATTGCATTCCAGTCAAAGCTTCAAAACATTTCATCCTTCCATCCCCAAGTGTGACACATTCGCCCCATTATAACCGCAAGGCTAACCACAAGCCCGAGTCGTGAGAGACGAGATTTTTCTGAATCCCGCAGAGGGAACTTGAACCTGGGACTGCCACATCCCAGGGGAGATCCTTGCAGCTATTTTGAGAGAACAGCCCCATCTCGCTCCCTCCGATTATCTTAGACCCAAGACACTCTCAGACAGATCCATTTTCCCTAAAACTTAGTTTCACTGCATCAGCATTTCCAAAGAAATCTTTTATCAGAAGGTTCCCGACCAGCTCCAATCAACTGCATTTACCTTCTGGCCAAGAAACGAGCCACACTGTGCTCCGTTTCACAATGTGTAACTCTAAACCAGATCCAAAAGGTTGTTGTAAAGATTTACACTGGTAAAAACAAGATCGAGTCGTGACGTGTGTTTCTGAGCTTGCTGTAATACAAAATAACAGTGCAGTTATATCCTTTGCATCCCATTCTGAGCGAGCATATGCTCTGAACTCCACCCTTTAGTAGCCTCCTATCAAGAGCAATACTTCAGGACAGCCTAACCACCACCACCACCAGCACTTGCTTCAAAAGGACTCCGAGCACGTACTTAAAAATAGCAGCAGGGAGTGGCGGCGCTTTGGAAGGATGTATCAAGAACGATGCTAAGCCAAGCCTGTGCTCACGTGCGTTGCACAGCGAAGAACACAGAACATGCCAAATAATCAACCTTTTTCTTCCCAGAGGAAAAGTCCCTGCTCAAAGGTGCATAGCAGACACCTATTCACTCTTGAAGGTACGACAATAAGAGGATAAATCTCCCCAAAGCTTATACTATTTTAAGATTTTTTTCAAAAGAATACATAAAGATCTCAGTGCTATGACATAAAGTGTTGCTTTTCTGCCTGTGGCCCACCGGGCTAGTTCTGTCTTAAGGCAGGATATCTCCTTACAGCCTGATCTTTGATACACAGGTTAAGTAATGAAGAAATACTTCAGAAAAAAAAAAAAAGGTTCGTAGTGCATCCTTCCAAAGGAAATAATAGGGGATGGCTCTTGTTTCTACAGCCAGCAAACTATGTGGTTTCTTTTATGAGCTAAATGAAAGGAACACACAAAATAATCATTATGGATTTGTATGAAATTACTGGGTATGGAATGCAGTAAATCCTCAAACAAGCTTTAACTATAGTTTGTAAGATATAATAATCAGGTAAAAGTGCAGACTATCCTTTTGTAAGATGCAGCAGAAACCTAATATTTTATCGGAAACCTTGATTTATGTTTAATAGCTCTGCTACCTACTAAAAAAGATCTTGTATTAGCAAATGGGTACAGATCCAGTCCATTAGCTTAGGACAACTGAAAAACTCAAGGGTTTTGTGAACTAATGCAATAAAATATCATTAAACACTGTAGCATGACAAGACAGACAGAAGGTTTGAGTTGAAAGTCAGGAGAAGTGTTTGAAATGAAGTAAAATGTACAATAGATATGTTTAGGTACATCTGGCTTACATTTGCAGTAGGTCGTCAGAGGACCTTAGTGTCTGTGATGTAAATGAATAACAGAGCCCTCAACAATTTAACTGTCATCAGTATAAATGCTTTAACTGGCACAGTAAAGCAAAGCTCTGGGCCTCTTTCTAAATCTCCATAAGCTCCTGGTCTGAATTATAAACTGGGGCTGCATTACCTGAAGATGAAAGCAGCCAGGTCAATTCACTTAAAACCAGAGAATTACCACTGCGAAGCTGTGATGAGCAGCAAAGAAGCATATATGTGTGCGCGTGTATGCATGGTTGTGTTTTTAATGTACAGTTTCAGAGAGTCAAGAGGAACATCTGACTGCCCAGTCATTCAAAATCCAGATTCAAAGGTCTGATGGGAAGGAAGGTAACCATTTGATTTTCAACTAGTCCAAGTTCCTGAACACTAAGGCTAAAGATAAACCACCAGAATTAAACCTCTGCTAAGAGGCGGTACACAGCTGCAAGGAAAGGTTGCTTCTGCACAACCTGCTCCAAGCCACTGCTTGCAACCATTCCCCTCCCAGGCAGCACCAGCACGGGCCAGGATGAAGAAGTCTGGCTGCTTAGATGGCTCTGATCAAATCCTTTCCTCTCCCCTTATGCGCATTTCCTCCCTCATCTTCTGTCAGCCTTCAGATCACTAGTTTTGGGGAGCAGGAACTCGCCCCACACCTCCCCATCCACACCCATGGCACAACATCGCCGCAGATCCCAAGGCGCAGTACACCGTATAATCAACAGCAGCCAAATTTAACTGCCCTCCACTCACCTCACTTAGCTTTGTCACTCATTTCAAGGCCACTGATCCCACATATTGTCCAACATCCAAGAGGTTTAAAAAAAAAAAAAGACAACCCCTGATTCTAAGACTCCTAAGGCAGGAAAAACCCGAACAGATTTCACTTTTTCAAAATTTTGTGAGTTGGATATACCGAATAGACCTTGGTTGGGTAAGTAAAGGCAACTAAGCTTAGAAAGATGCGATCACGCTCACTGCGCTGTGGTCAAGTTACCGTATCGTCACCATAACCTTCTGGGCTCAAGTCTAAATTGTTTCCCCTCCCATCCCCCTCAACAAACACATGGGATATTCATTTTTATAATAAATTCCAAACAAATTAATGGATTCCAACATGCATCATCAAATTTATATTTCCTCCTCCACAGAGCTCTACCCCATAAGTAATCCTTAAAATTCGTCATGAAGCTTTCAAAACAATTTATGCAAACAAACATCAAGCAGAGCTATTTGTATTGGCAGCACATTTCACTTAACAACCTACAACAAGGAACAGATGGTCTGAGCTCTGGAAACAGCTACAAAGAAAACAGTAGGAGCAAGTCCATCAGAAGCACTTTTTTCCCCCCAATTTTGTGAAGATTACAGACTTGTTCTTGTTTATTTCTTTGATTAGGCTGTTATTTTATGTACTCATGAATCCTTCCCCTGCATTTCATGGAAAAAATCCACCAGAAGCACATTCCTCGACTGTGTCTAGTTTACAGAAGCGCTGCTTTATGAACTGAGCTATCTGTTCCTCACTGATCCGGCGCTCTCTAAAGTGGAGGGGAAGGAAGCGAAACAACATGCAGATGTTGTACAAGGGATTGACAAATTAAAGGCAAACCTCTTAACAATTCCTCGTTCTCTTTATCCCTTCGCCCATCCCTTGCTCTCCAATATTAGAACAAGCAAAAGCAGCTGATTCGCAGAGTCACATCCATTAGACATCACTTGGTACCAGCACGGGTCTGGTAAGATGTTCTGGCCTCTTCCAGAGGGAACCCTCATCTTGTGAAGACGGATTACAAGAGGCTCAGCCCCAGCAGGACGCTGTGGCACAAGTAAGGGAGAAGCAGGATGATTAATACCTAAACTGCACGCCAAGCAAGCTCTGCGCTGGCCGGTACGAACCCTGGCCAAATGAAAGCCTTGGGACCAGAGGACTCTTGGAGTAAAGGGAAGGCCACACTGCTCAGGAGAGCATGGGAAGCAATCTAACAGGCAAACAGGAATAACAGTGTTTTGAAATAAAAGAGAGGAATAAGGTGAAAATGAAGCAACAGTGACCCCAATGACATTCTTTAATGGAAGTGTAATGTGTTCCCCATGTCAAAACAAGTAATAGGAAAAGTTTTTTATAAAAAAGTAGAAACAATACTCAACTGTATAGATCTTCTAAAGAAATAAGTCTGTCCCTGATCACCAGTAATCACGTGTTTCTTGTTACTACCACCATCATGAACTTCACTGTCAGGTCCACTAGTATCTCTGCTTTCTTCACGAGGATTTGTATGAATTCATCTGTAAAGACTCTCACCCAGCCCTGGATTTAATTTGAATAACATTAGGGACGGGTAACATACTGCACAGCTATCAGCCCACCAGCCACAAACACATACCCCCTCTTTATTATCAGGAATTCGAGGCAAATTAGCCTCCTGGAGTGACACAGGGATGAATATGGAACAGAACGAGATGTTAAAAAAAAAAAAAAGACAATAAACAAGGAATGAAGGACTCCTGACTAGAGAGACAATCGTGACATCTTGAAGTAACAGAAATCTTTCTGAAGGGCATTAACCTGGGTGGGGACAGAGGTCAGTTTGGAAGGGTTTGGCTTTGAGAACTGAAACCATGGTAAATTTTGGTGGAGCAGAATCAAGGACAAAGCGGACCAAACTGACAGCTTAATAGGACCTTTGAGCATCGCAGTTGAATAAACTTCGCTCCGCACAACGCTATGTAATTTCTGCTTTCCTACTCTTGTAAGTGGAACAGTTTCATATCAGGCTGACTACAAAGCTGTTTTCACTGGCTGCCTCAGTGAGCCACGACTGCCGGTCCTGACATACCATACACGTCTGCCGCTGGACCGCTTAACGGAGCAAGACGGCTAAAATACTGCTGAGGAACAAACCCAAACACATCAGAACCACTTGCTGCCTCACATAGCATCATAAATCCCAATCCCTTTTGGGGCAAAACACAACTAGATGCAGCAGCAAGAGCCCAGGCAGCCAGCATATAAGCTTTCAACGCGGCTTTTCCCATTACTCAGCTGGCTGCAGGAAGAGGAAAGCAAAGTCAAGCGGATGATAAAGCTAAACTAACAGCGCCGTTGAGCAAAAGGCAGCTTGGGAAAAACAGCTGAAGAAGAGTATCTGGACAAGCTTTGTCATGTAGGCATTGCTCCTAGGTTTTACTTGTAAAGAAAAAGTAAAGAAAACGTGAAAGTCGGTTTTTCGGGACTTCAACTGTCTGACTTCAGTTTAAACCAATTTGAGAGTATCCGAGTTCACAATCTGACCCTGTAACGTGATACCCAAACTAAGCAAACAGTTTGAAGGTGACTTCAGATTTCTTCATTTGGAGGATTACGATGAAGCATTTCCTGAGATGTCATGCTTTAAACGGCTAATGGCATGTGACAACCAAGTGCTTTCACATTTTACATTCTAAAGTTGCGAACACTTGGCCTCTCCCCCAAGCAGAGAAATATGTAGCAGCCCAAAGACCTTGACATCTGGGGCCCCATCGGACTCTCCTTTTCTTTAGCGGGCACTGGATGCAACCAGAAGTCAGATCACTGCAAGTATTAAAAAATTCTCCAAAACGCCTCTCAGCGAGAGGCCACAGGGGCTGTAGTGGGACCACGGCGCCGGAGGAGACCCAGAGCCCCTGACTGCCCGCAGCACAGTTACCTGTCGAGCCTGGGTCACCCCAGTCTCCCAAAACAAGCTGATTTTTGCCTTTTCCCAGTAACTTTTTCCATAAGATGCCAGGTGGACTGATAAAAAAAGACACAAGACAAGGAAGAGTTTCAAATGCACAGGTGGAGGTAGATGCCCAATCCCTCTGGTGAGCTCCCCCAACTGCATCTTAAGGCTTCTGGAGTCAATCAACTGAAACGGCACCAGTTCCACACAGTACCTGCCCCAGTTTCCCTGGCACCTCCACAGGCCGGAGCTCAACGAGGCCACTGTGTTCTACAGATGACAAGCCTTTATGGATCAGAGTCCTTTCTAGGGAAGGCTGCAAGTTCTGGAGGCATTAAAAAGTGTACATGTATATTATGTATACGTACATATAAAAATAAAAATCAAACTTCCTTGACAACCAGTAAAGTTTTCAGTTTGGTTTAATCTCTGTTTTAGTCTGCAAACTTGCCTGTGTACTTCCTTTCAAATCAGCAACATAATTTCTTAACTAGTCTAACACAAAGAATCACCCTTAATACCACATGGTACTAAGCAAGCGGCATCACAACACGTAGGAAGTGCCAGAACCCAGCTGCTGAGCACCAGCACTAACCAATGCCCTGGTTTTGCTCCGAATACCAGAGCCAAAACTATTCTCAAACACAGTTAAAATATCAGGATGCTTGCTATTAAGCTTCAAGTTTCCTTCAACTGGAGAAACGCTGTTTCAGCTGAATTTGGTGGAATTACAGGAGCTGATTAGGTTAACCACTGACTGTGTTTCCTGGAGGGCATTGGAGACTATGACCTGACCCAAATTATTTAATCTTGATCCAGATTTGAACCGTTTAATTTTAAACTCCACATCTCTGGGAAACAAAAAAAGGTAATGCAAACTTCAGAGCAGCTTTTAAGTTTGAGAGGTAGCAGGGGGGAAGGCACAAACGCGATTGCTCCCAGCCGTTGAGGGCAGCAAGAAACAAAGCCCTGCTGCTCCTGCTGCGAGCAGAAAACTTTGCCAGAAAGGTTGTGGAGGGAGGGGACGCAGGGTTGATGCCAGCTGGGCACAAGCTGGCTGTTTCGCAGGACGTTATAGTGTCAGTCAGCTCTTTTAGCTTCTGGACCCCAGTGAAATTCCTGGCCAAAAAAAGAGAAGAGGGGCGAGTGAGCTCCGGCAGGCTCCAGAGTCACTGTTTATACCCAGTAGAGTTTAAACCATCCCACCTCCAGCTTCAGCCATAAGCTCCAGCCTGGCCCTGAGATATTTCCCAATGAAAGCATCATTATAAAAAAAAAAAAATAATCCCAATTGCTTTCGTTTGGGATGTTATTTGTCAGACTGAAGGAAGCCAGCCGCACTGTGTCAATAATAATGAACTTATTAGCCTGGAAAAGATAAAATATTGATCACCTTGCTCGTGCCTTACAAAAGCTAGCTTAGTAACAGCATCAGGAGATGAAAATACTTCAACCTTTGCATGAAAGGGATTTTTAAATGGCACATGAAGTGTGCAAGAGTGTTCCTAATCTGCACGATGCAGCAGCATGCAAGGCCATGTCCTGTACCTCCTAAGACATTTGGGGAGATGCTAGAAGCTGCCCAGCTGTGTTAGCAGGATGCCCCGTAGAGCTAATTCGTCCAGGGGAGAAGCAACATTTATTAACTTGGGCCAAAGAGCCCTATAGCTTGGCTGTAACCACAGGGATGTTTTCACAGTGATCTCAGGTATCTTTCAGCTGCGCCACATACCTTAAAAACCAAATCTGTTTATCTCAGGACCCAGTTGAGCATAGAACAATTTAGCCCAGATATTTTACTACCAACCACACATGAGAAAAGTCCAGTTAAAGTACAACACTGAGGACAGAATAAGCTCACCGGCAACGCAGAAAAAAAGACTTTCAAGGGGATGCTACAGCATACCCCCAGCAAGTTTTAGACGTCTTTTCCTCCTCTGCTCCCAGGTGAAGCGGTAACACTTATGACCTCTGGCTGCAGCCAGGGAAGAGGGAGAAAGTTCCCCTGGGCAGCACCATCCTGTCCCAGCCAAACCTCCCCGGCAGGATGGCAAAGCACCCCAAAACTGAGAACCTGTGCACAGCACCCCTCTGCGCCGGTGCGATTACAGCCTGCTTTTAATTATATCCAGGGCAACACAGCCTAAATCCCAAATACAGCGAATCTATTTCAGTAAGGGACAGTAATTTTCAGTCTTCCCTCCGCAGCCTATAACCTCAGCTGAGCAATTCTGAAAAAGCCACGGCCTGGTGAAACAGCCAAGCCCTCTCCCATACACTCCTGACCTACAGATATGCTTAATATGTTAATTTTTGTTTTGGTTTCAGAACAAAACCTGCCTTTTAAAGAAAATTTTAACAGATTCTAAACCAGAAACACTGCACTCCCCTGAGGCATTAAAAAATGCAAACTGAAGACTTCCCATGTGTCGGGGTTATTACTTATTTCCTTCTAAAAACAGAAGAAGTGTTGCAACAGTTGTAATGCTCCAGCTCGCTAGGCCAAGAAGATGTTTTCTTTCTGCACACTCATTAACCATAGTGTGGAACTCAATAACTGTTCTAATTTCCTACCTTAAATGTTTTTCTTCCCCCCAGTTTTCATTTTATGCTTTACATTTACATAGGACTACACTCCACCACTTACCTTGAGAGTCTAGTTGCTGTCAAACACAATAAAAGGGAAGGAAAAGTGTCTGGAATCACAGAAGCTTTAGTGTTGAAAATTGTAATTTAATTTCTAGAAATGAATTTAAGCACTCAAAGCTTTCTTTGTCAGCCACAGATGAGAAATTGATAGGCTTTGAAGGCAAGCAAATGTTTTTTCAGTTGAATCTCTCAAGTAAATATTTACATTAGATATAATAAGAGATGTTATTTCACATCACAAATTAAATACCAGCTACTTATTAAATCTGGTGCAACACTATGAAACTCTCAGGTACTGTTGCCCACAATAGGTGCACTGTAATTAGGCTGGCTGAGCTCCAGGAGGGTTCCTGAGCCTCACCAAACCCAGAGCATCGGTCGAGCCACTGCCACGGCCTCCGGAGCCCTCGGTACCCATCCTGGCTCAAGGAGAGATTTGCCGCCCGACGCAGGGAAAGTCACCAAACCCGGCCACGCTTCTGCTGCTTTTGTAAAGCACTTCCATCTTCAAGAGCGAAGTTTCTTCTCTAGTTTGCAAGGACTCGGAGTCTGTGAAGGGAGAAGAAGGTCCAGCCCAGGACTCGCTGTGCTCTGGGTGGCCCAGCAGCCTTCCCAGCTGGAAGATGCTGGGTTACGCGTACCCCCTCCATGGCCCGACATCACTGGGGTGTGAGCACACACAGCCCCAGCTCGTTCTTTAAAGTCTTAAAGGTGCAAGAGACCTACCACGTTGAATTTGATTTCTAAGAATAAATATACCAGTATTTAAATGGCCAAGGCAGCACAGAGACACAAACTGCATCGTGTGAAATCATCCTCAATCCAGCCCAGACACGTCATCCCGCGTAGCGCGGATGCAGCAGCGCAAGCTTCCACGAGCAAGCGGCTTCAAAGCATGCCACAGAGTGGGATAACAACACTTCATGGGTGAAAAGACCTTTCATTTCTCCTTTTCCTCTAATAATCACCAATGATGGACCATTATCCTACCACGTTGCCCTGCCTTGTTGTGTCTTAATGCATATATTTAACAAGAATACTTAGGAGTATAGCACAGTGGACATCTAATAAGGCAAGATCATTAATTTTGAAAGTCCTGCTTTATCTCTTATTACCACAATATTTTTGCCCGCTGCCTTGGCAGAGCACAAGGGCTGTAAGCCGGGCGGGTTCCTTTACTCCACCTGGAGCTGCTTCCCTGAGTATTGTTACGATACACTGGTCACGACATGTCATAAAGGCTGTTGTGGATAGGGCACTCATAAGTCACTCCAAAATGTCAGAAAGAAAAGGGAAAGAAGGTTTGCCTGCAACAGCTGAAGGGGGAGAGGGAAGGGATGAAGGAAACACACTGGGGTACCACCCATAACCCCAGCACAATGCAAACACCCAAGCTAGTGGATGGAACTGGGGTACATTTCTTAACTGGTGTGGTGCGACCCAGCTGGCCAGTGAGCCTGGAGACACACAGAAGTCAGTGGGAATCTGTAGTTTGGTGCCCGTGAGCAACCCCACTGGACTCAAAGGTGCTCACAATCAGGACAGCAGCTTTCAAACACGCAGTTTAATCAGCCAGGGTGACTACCTCCACCTCTCCCTTCCGAATCCAAGGGCAAGTAGCAGCCTTGCTGCTGTACCTGCTGGAGAGGAGCACAACATCCCACTGAACACCACCCAGACAAGTTCTTTAAATGAGAGATGCCCACACAACCTCCTCCCGCTCCTGAAGCCTCACCGAGTTGGGAGAACTTTTCAGCAAGATGATGCAAATTCCAAACATACATTAGATTGCAGAAGCACCAAGGTGCAAAATAAGGCATGTCCTTACTTCTGGCAGACCATCACAGTATTTTCGTCTGTTCACCAGGATAATAAAACAGAGGGTAAAGCTCTGCAAACACAAAATTAAGCTAGAATTCTAGCAAAAAGGGGCTAGTAGTGCTGCAGTTCATTATCTACCAATGAAGGACACAAGCGTACGCTTTTGAAAGAAAGAACACATCCATAGTATGCTAAATACAATAAGTATTAATTAAATCATTATTAGCAATCAAAATCTAATTTCTTTGTCACTTTCTGATATCTTAACTAAAGGCATATTTGCAATACTATTATAACAAGTTACAATTCGAGCAATAGAGCTGCTTGCAATAATTCAGAAACATGTACACTTTCATATGAATATATCATGCCTAACTAATGAGATTGCTCATTTCATAACTTCAGTTCCATTTTTATTATTTCATAAAACTGGAAGTCCTTATCCATTTTATGAAAAACACCAAACCTTTGTGAAATTCATTAAATAAGCATAAAAAATTCATTAAACAAGTGAATTGCATTCATGGCTGCTTTGATGCAAATGCCCTTTAAGCAATGTAAAACTCCATATTGATTTAACCTTTCATGTTCTGATATTTCCATGTGGAGATATAGATATATATAAAAATCTTTATTCAAGGAATGAAATTAAGTGCTGATCCCTTGATCTCCAGCCAGGGTGAGGTAGATTGGTCAATTTAAATAGTCACTGCTGATCAGCAAACAGCTGAGTTTGTATTAAAACAGAGCACTAGTATTTCTGTACATCTTTGCTGGCAAATAAACACACATATAATATCTGGGGCCAAATCAATATGATGCCTGAAGTTTCCTCTGTAGCAGAAAGTCAACCAAATATTGGCGAAGTCCTGTGGGAGTAGTTATAACAGGGCCACGCTGGTCAAGCCAAAGGTAGAAGAGCTTCTCCTGAGCACTTGGTGAGGTTTAGCTGCTCGTTCCCACTGAACGCCGCTGCAAACAGCCCAGCCAACAATCCAGGCTCTGCCAGAACCTACCATCACGTACCACCTGCACCAGGGAGCGGCCAGTCTGAAGCATCAATTCAGTTTTCTTGGGGTTACTCTACATGCCTTCATCATCCAGTGGCTGCAATAGCCGGTTGTCTTGCTTCCTGCCTTTAAACTCTACCAAAATCCTTTCCTAGTCCTTACAGCAGCATGAAGACTTAAAGAAATGACTAATCCCTAGTCCAGCAGAGTTGTTCTCTTCTCTCTGTTTCCAATACATTGCACGACAGAGAAGATAATGTGGAAAAAAAATGCATCTGCAACAAAATGTACGTGCTTGCTACCCAAGACGTGCATCTCATTAGACCTGGAACTGTCGTAGAATAGAGTACCTGTATCCTCCAATCATCCAAAACCACCTGTTGATGAGAAGTAATCACTTCCTCAAAGGCTTATAACAGAATAAGACACCCACTGTATTCCAAACTACCCACACCTACAGCATGGTTCATGCTGGGTGTCAGCAATAAGGCACCAACTACTCATCCCACCACGCATACCATTCTTGGAAGTACCGGTTCAGAGCGTGCTGTGCCAACCTGCCCCACTGAGCTCCAGTGCAGTCCCAGTAGGTCAATGGCCGTAATGGGACTCCAGGAGCCTTGTCGTTGAATGGGGCCCGAGGAGTAACGGTGCAAGATGGGCAGACCTTGGTGCCGCCTCTTGGTTTATACCTACACACTGTTCATTCCCGCTTCATCTAGTTTTAATGAAGAAAGTGTAATTAAACTGGGCGTAGACGGAGAGAGTGACATACCAGCCTTATAGCTTCCCAAGGCCCACATTTCAACCATGCCATTCCTGAACAACCTCCTCTACAGCCCTTCCATACCTCATTTTCCTTCCCAGGTGCCTCTCCCGCACACTTCCTCCTGCCTCAGCTCATTTGGCTCCAGCAAACTGAGCCAGAAACAACTCGATTTCCATTTTAACCATTTAAATTATAAACAATAATTTTTACACACCAAAACAGGTCTTTAATCCTCATATTTCCCTCCAAAATACACCCAGACATCCTTATTCTCAGTAAGCCCAGCCAAACAAAACAAATCAAGTTTCTAGGCCAAGCTTTCCAGGAGTTAAAAATAAGCCCAAAAGTATGAAAATACATTTCAAAAAGAAAAATCACAGCCAACATATTTAAAGTATCATTATTTTTAAAACTCTCCCCAATTTTTACCCAACATCCCAGAAAACACTTCTTCAAAAGGAAAGATATTACAACTTTTTTTTTCCAGAGAGGGAAGGAATCATGTTGAAAATAAGCTTTATAATAAAGGAGTTTCAGCCTTAATCACAGAACTGCGTAAACCAGCACAGCAGAAGGCTGCTCCCAGTTCTGTCACCACAACAGTAAACAAAAAGATGGATGAAAACATCATCGCTTCCCACTTTTGTGCCTCCTGACATCCCCCACGCACTCACTGCTCCTCAGCTGGCTGAAAACTGCCCCCGCAGGAAGGGCATCTGGGATTGAACAAGCCCAAAAATAGTACTGGAAGCCATTTAACCTAATCATTATTAGGTTTTAGTTTAGACCTCCCTTGACACTGTTGGCCAACAACAATGCCCCCAGGTACCCTACAGATCCTTAAGCATCGACAGTTCTAAAAGGGTGCATTTCCACCTTCGGCAAGATTTAAAACTGGCTTTGTAATCATTAAAAAAAACAGGGGGGAGGAGAGAAAAACCTTGGGATTTTTTGGGGGTTTTTTTGCCACGATTACCAATTTAGCTGACAAACTATGTTTTATTGATAGTTCCAATAGTAAATTTGTCTTCCGTACACACTGCTGCTGATGCCTAAAAGAAGATGTGCAAGAAGAGATAATCTTGTGCCTAAGGCTTTTTGAGGGTATAATACACCACGCGAGCTTGCGCCAATTCAGCCAAGAGACACCCGATAGAGCACCGCTCCGCAAGGGTGCCCGCGCGGGCAGGCGCAAACTCCCGCAAGCGTCAGACCTGCAGGTTTATTCAGAAATTAGTTTTTCATTTAAGGAAAACCCTTGTTGTGACAGCACTGTTGTGGCTTTTTAAATTTGACTGTCTACATGCTATTGGAAATGGAGATACAGACTCCAGAGTGCTCGCACCACACACGCAACCCATCATCTGGAACGGTATTACTTGGCAGGGACAGAAAACGACTTCTGTATATTTTGGGGGGAAAAAAACCCCAAAACTACTATCCTTGAATTTTGCAGCTGAACGAGCAGATGAGTGTCTCGAGGTCAGTGGGACAATTCCAGCTGAAAGTCCGAGCTGGGATCTTCCAGGACCCCTGATTTGTGCCATCGCTGTGCTGGAATGTCACACCCCGGTCAAACAAGGACCTTGCCTGGGATGCCAACTACTCCCCCTCCTTGCGCACGCAACTGCGCCCGCTTTCACCTTCCTTCTCTCCCAAGCGCACGCTCCCAGCTCAGCTGTCGGGGGGAAGTTACTGCAGTTGCAATAACCAGGGTGCTGGTAATCTGCAAACACAGCTTTCTGCAGCCGTTTCCGTGCATTTAAATCAGTTTCACTCCAGGAAAAAAAAAAAACACAACCCTATGTTTGTTTTAGCTAGGCTAACTAGTCAGTGATGTGTTTGGCTGGAAAGCTGTTATGTTTTGCTACTTTATCATATTGCTATTTCCATGTTCAAAGGCTAGTTAAATTATTTACGCTACACTTCATATATTGTGTACAACACTTGCCTTGACATGAACAGCAGCAACTCCAAAGCCGGTTTCCTTGAGCCGGTGCTCCGGAATAACGCAGAGCACTATGTTTTGCAGGGAATGACCCATTCAAACCTTCAGCTCTCATCCCCCCACCCCCAAAATAAAAAAAAAAAAACCAACAAGAGCCATGTGGACATGAATTGCCTTCAAAGTTTCAAATAGCCATGTTGATTTAATTCTGGGGGATATTACAAAACACAGAGTATAAAAGGAATAAGCTAAGCATTAGCTCAGTGCAAGAGCCTAGCTACATCTAAAATTCACTGTGAATGATAAATTGCTTTCAGCCAATAACACCCAACGCTATTTTAAAATGTATATTATAGAACATGTACTTCAAGAGGCCCTGTGAATATTTTATCATACCATCCCAATCATTTACACTGTGTGATATAAGTCTCATTGTAGTTGCACTCCCTTTTAAGGTACAGTTTGATTTCCTCCCTGTCTTTTTATTTATTTAATCACAACTCAGTTGAATTACCATTTCTTTGCTCATCAGCAGCCAAATTGGGCATAAGAGTTAAGAAGCCGCAAAAACTCTGGAAATACTTCCGTAGCCAGAAAAACAAACCTCCTCAGGTGTCTCCGAAGCCTGAAGTCACACTCCAGTGACCATCACTGACTACGGGAGAGCACACGCCTCCCATCGCGCTGGCCTGCAGGATCACCCAGCAGCATTTAAAGAAAATACACGATTTATTTGACTGTGAGAGGGGAGCGTTGTGGCAGCATAGCTTTCCCACAGCCCTGCTGCTGCAGAAGCTAACGCCCCATTTTTCCGGGATCCACCATGGACGATCTAGTACAGAACAAGCCCTTCCTGCTGCTTCTCCCTTGCCAAAGAGCATCAACCACCCCCCCCAAAACTGGAGGTTGTTTTTTCAGTGCCCCCTCATTCTCCGCTGCATTCCGGCTGGCTCCAGCATTCTCCCACTAAAGCAAGGGCCGCGTACAACAGCGCAGGCAATAAACTCTGGACAAACTCCGCAACAATTCCAAGCGATGGTTATCTAGGGCAGATGCGATGGCGCCTCCTTGGGAGGGGGAGCGAGGCCATCCTCCACCGGACGACAGACACGCGCTACAACACAGTTGTTGCCTAAGGAGTTCCCGGCTTCACTTCTCTTCCCTGGATTTTAGTAGATTGAAAACAATAACTTGTACATAAAGCAGAACAAGGTCAAAGGCTGGGGAAGGAGATTTTAAGCAAAATCTTTTGGTATCAAGTATTACCCCACTTTCCGTATCGGTCAGTAAGCCCAGGTGCTGCTCTGCACGTTACTGTATTCTATTATTAAAACTCAGTTAGGAGGCATTTTACTGAATCAGGTCAGGGCCCGAGCGTTCCCTCCAGTTCAAGCCTCGATATTGCACAGGTCTTGTGAATTGAGTCATAGATATCAAGAAACATTACAAGTCAAATCAATATTTTATAGCCTTCGCGCGGATCGTAGTCTGAAACTCCATCAGCACGATGCTGCGATCGGAAGGATTCGCAGGAGCTAAAATAATTTACACTAATAAGGCACTGACCCGTGCAGTCCTTAATGATCATTTAGCTTTGGCAATACTATCGAGCTGCTTGGAGCTGTGGTTTTTTCCCCAGCAGAAAATTCCTACATCAGATTACGGACATAAGCACTAACCTAACCACAGTTTTCCATGTAAATTCATTCCAATTATATAAACTGCTAAATTAAGAAATGAGGTATTTAAAACAAAGGGGTTAGAACAGAGCCACAAATACACAAACAAACATCACAGAAATTCTTAATTTCATTTCTTGCCTTGTTTGCGCATTGAAGTGCCATATGTTGCTGCAAGTGCTATGAAAATATCGTAAGATCATAATTATAAGGTTTGTTGAATTATAAAGAAGCCACTTATTTACATTTAAATATGAACAGTAGTAATTGAAATGTCACATGCTTCTCTGTTCTTGACTCCAAGAAAATATTTATCTACCAACAGCTTGACGTGCTTTCAACAATGGCCGGGATTCATGAAAGGGACTGTTACTCACATCGCTCCTCGCTTTTATTTATTTCTCCCTTCTGATTTACGAACTCAAACGGGGGCTCCTGAAGTGCTCAGGCACTGACGTATGGATGAAGACACTGCAATGCGAACAGGACTGTTACTAAGTTGGTGTTCAATAATGCTTTGACCTGTCGATACGGGGAGCCCTGCAGTAGCTTTAGGAAATCAATTTTAAATTGACCTCATTGAATTGATGCAAAACCCAACTGCAGATGCATTTAAACTGATTAGCTCTTGTTACAGTCCGATAGCAAGCAAACCCAAGTCAGGCTGGTGTTGAGTACACAAAGAGAGAATTTACAAGAGTTAAAAGTGAAAATTGCATTAGTTGAACCAGGATGTCTTCAAGGGCAAAACCACCTAGAGACAGCCCCAGTGAAGGCACTGCAGTCCTGGACAGACTCCACTGTGCCAAATGCGCGTATGAAGGAGACCCTCCTTACAACACCACCAACGGCAGCAAAAAGCCTCGGAGAGCTTCAGTCCCACTAAGTAAGCTGGAAAGAAGAGCAAAAGCCCAAACCAGAGGAAAGCAGCTGGCTGTGGGCATCACTCAGACCCTCGCAGGGAGCAACGAGCAGTTTGGCCCTAGAAAGGCAGAAGCCAGCCTCTCCCCGCACTTGCTTCTTCTAGATGTATCACCACCTACCCTGGGAAACACTTTCTAGAAAAATCCCGAAACCAGCAAAACTTGAGTCTGAGCCTTCTCCGAGGAAGTTTAATGCCTCATTGCAGGGAGCTGGAAACCTTCCCCTGCTCCGTGGCATGCCCCAAATTCAGTGTCTGTGGCTATCACAGAGGGCAGGGAGAAGCTTGCAGAACTAAAAAGAGCATCAAGTAAAAAGAGCTCCCAGATTTCATTTTCTTGGTCTAAAAACAAACAAACAAAAAAATAATCATAATCTGTTTTGGGTAACCTCAATATACACAAAGACTTTGCAAGTGATTTTTGCTGTCAAGTATTTCTTTTTTGTTAGATATTAATAATTCTCATCATGCAAGGACCAAAGTTTGGGCCTTCCTTTTGTTGGTTTTTCTCCAAGAGGGCTACTCCGCTGCACTGCATGAAAACTCAGGGGATTTTACCAGCTCTGCTTAATAGCCACATACCCCACCACTGAGTTAATGGTAAAACTTTCAATTAACCAAAGCATTTTTAGGCTAATGCGAAACCAATGAATCTCAGTCACCTGCTCTGCTTCCCTTTACCTTTCCCAAAACACTCCCTGCTTTCAGGTTTAATAATTAAATGTACCAAGCCCTTTTTTTGAAGGCTGAAAAGAAACTAGGCTGACGCGAGTTTAGTGAGAACAGGTAACGCTTGCAGGGAAACACTCAGGAAAAGAGAAAGAAAAATGTTTGGGGGCAGTCACAACTCGTATCGAACACCAACAGAACCCTTCAAAGCCGTCACATCGAACAGCAGCAGAGACGGGTCTCCGCCGGGCTGTGTCACACCGGCGGTGGCAGAGCACACACACACGGCGGTGGCAGGAATGGCCGATACCCGAGAGCGAGAACAGCATCTCCGAAGCGACGGGTCAGTAAACAGCGTAATGAAATGTGACAGTAACTTCATTTGTAAAATATACGCCAAAGCTATCAGGGCAAAAGTGCTAATAGCAAGGGCAACATTTGCATAATTACACTGACTTTAAGGCTCTGGTTTTAAATTGACCCAACAATGTCTCTCATTGATGCAAACCGCAGCCGGCTCTGCGGTTACGCGGCGGCACGCTGCCCTGCACCTCGGCTACGCACCACGCTGGATCGCACGGCCTCCAACTGCGCCACGGCAAAGGGATTTCCACTGCTGGGGCTTTAGGAACGCGCTAGTGTAACACTGTGCGCCAATGAGCAAATCCGGCAGATGAGGGATACCAGGGTTTATATTTTCTACGTTTCTTTTAAAGTCAGAGATCTGCCAGATAACCCTCACTGTCTCCAATAACGCAGCTCTGCTTCGTCGCTACACCACACAGATTAGGCTGGAGGAACAAATAAGGGGCAAATTAAGAGCACAAAAGCAGTACAAGAGCAGATTAAACTGCCGCCATCTTAAAAAACCAAAAGCAACACCATCCTTCGGCACGGTGAGGACATTCCTCCCACAGCAGTTTGAACCACCCCCGTGGGGTTCCCTCACTACGTCTACAAACAATATGTTATTTACCAGTTTTGCATGCCGCTCCTGCAGGTATTGTATCTATTAATATTAGAGAGACTGATCGTGTATGGTCTGTCTGTGGCATTTAGTCATTCGTAAGGGAATTAATTTAGTATTTATTTAATCAAACACTTTTCATATTATGGTACTTGTTCAACTTAGCTTGCTACCGCCCAGGGCTTGCTTGGCACACACGACCAAACCACAGGCACAGAGGTGACAAAAGGTGGCCGCGGTGCTACCCAGCCCCAAACCGGAGAGCCCCCAAACTAACAGCCCTCTTCCAGGGAAGGCTGCCCGCACATGCAGCCCTGCACGGGAGCTGGTGGGGAGCAGAGGCCGCCTGGACAGACCGAAGGAGGCCACTTCCCCGTGCCCCAGGGGCGATGCTCAGGGCCCTGCCTGCTCGGTCCCTCCCCAGCACAGCACACGAGGGAGGCAACCTGTTCTTGCCGCGATGAAACCCCATAACAGCGAGGCTACCAGCAACGGAAGGAGGTCGAATAAATATTTAGGCTCTGCAGAAGGGGTAAAACAATCTATGGGGCAACACTGAGTAGTTTTCCACAGTAAACCCACACGGAAAGCGATGAGGAGCACAAGCAATGTGGGCAAGGACCTCACAGCAAGGCTGCCACCCGCCCCCCGCACGTTTACTCGGGCTTTTTCTAGTCCGCATAATCAAAGAAGCACTGGGAGTTGATGCATGAGGAACAAACCCAGCAGAGGAACCAGCCTTTGTCCATCATTTAGGGTTCAGCCTTAGGGGAGCCCGTGCTGCTACGTGCAACTGAAACTTTGGAGAAGCAGCATCTCCCAGGGCCACCCCGCTGCCCCCAGCCCGGCACCCCGGCAGACCCACCGCTCCCCGCGTCAGCAGTTGGTACAACGAACTCGTCTTTCCCTCTCAACAACAGCCACAGACACATATACAAGCATCTCCTCCACCACTACCACCAGTACAGATCTCTGGTGCTAAACCCGTTCACTCAAAAAAACAGTACATATTTTATAAAGATGAGAATACAAAAAAAACCCCAAACGCAAAATAGCCATAGTAGCTATAGCTTTTCCCTAGTAGATATTAAAACATCAGACAACAACATCTTCATATTAAACTCTTCCTTGGAAATAATAAACGTTACAGATCCCCAATTCCATCTTTGTTACACTTTAGTATTCTTTGCTTCATCGCCCATTTACAAATCATGAAGAATTCATAGATGAATAATGGACTGAGAATAATACGTGCGTGTGTGTATATATATATAAAAACGTAAAACCCAGCACAAGCTAAGAAGAGAATAAACTCTTCCTAGGCACAGTGAATTAACGACTAAAGTAATAAAATTAAATTAAAAAAATTCAAACCGATATTGTTAAGTGTCTAAAAACCTTTCCAGTGGCTCTGAAGAGCAGTCATTATTCTGTTCCACAATAAAGCATGTCATTTCATTGCCTATAGAGCCTCCCCACGATATAGAAATGAATTATTTTCTGGAGGTTTCCCTACTGCCTCTAGAGAATTTACAACACATTAAATTTAGCTCCAAGATGATACGCTATTCCAGGTACACACCGCGGTGTGCCTTGACCAAGGAAGGAGGCAACTCCCACCTCTGCTACTGAGCTATTCCTGAGCCTCCGGAAACCAGCTCCCCTCTTCGCAGCCCCTTTGCCCACCATCTCCCCCACCGCCCAGGAAGACCCTTGGAAAGCTCTTGCCTGTGCCAGGGCGCTCCCCAACCCAGCACGAGCGCAGCTGGAAGACACCACCACAGTGGGGAGACCACCCCATTTCTCACCCACCTTTGAGATGCCCCCAGTCCTGCAGCCGACATGGCTCATGCTCCTGCTTCCAGCCACCTTTCAGTCTAAACCACAGCCCAGCTCCTGCCTCCAACCAGCCCCACAGCCTGCTCCTGCCCCAGGTGAAACAAATCCACTTAATTGAGGTCTTACAGGAGCAGCTCTTCCTCTGTCCTTCAAGGGAGCTGCCATTGCTCTCACCAGTGAGCAATCTCCAATTAAAGTGGCAGGGAGCAGGGCTGGCTCCGAGACCCACCTGTGGCTGCAATCACCAGCATCTCAGCTGCATTTTAACATTATTTATAAAATCCACGGTATTTATAAAATGTGACGAATCCTCCAAAGCATATGTCTGAGGTTTTTACTCAAGCCCACTTGGGAGACCAGTTACTGACCCTCCTCCTTAGGTCCTCTCCTTTTGTTTCCTTTAACAGCACATTTGAAGAGAGGGTCTCCACCTGACAGCTGTGTACCAGGAACCCAAATCCCATTTTCAAAAGTGAAGTCAGCCCCTGGCATGCTCATGCCCTTAAATCACCCGTGGAATGAAGCCACCTCCGTGACAGTTTTGCTGAAAAATGTTATCCACGTGTTGTTTGTTGTTTTTTTTTTAAAGTTCACTGCTGATTATTACTTCCAAATAGAAGCAATGGTGCCTTCTCATTTTGAAAGTCCATCGGTGAAAATGTATACCCTTTTATGAGTTAAACTGCTTGGAATAACTTTTGAACAATTACTCAACTCCTCTGAAATTTCTTTTATGGGACTGAAGGTTTTTCCTGTATCAAATTATCTGGATTTCTCATGGATTATGCATTTCTCAAAAACTCACTGTTTGTAGATTAAAGCGAGAAAGGAAAGTTAGAAAGGACACAATAGAAAAAAGATCAGTAAAGAAAAATATTTTAAATATTAATGACCAAGGGGGAAATGGAAACACATTAAAGGCAAATGTGAGAGCTTTTAAATATGTTATTAAAATTGATTTATAAATGAGACTCTTCTTTAACCAAGTGCTTTAGCCTTCACTACTTATTTCCTTCTGCTGTCTCTCCAAGCATTGGTGTCACCACCCAAAGCCTATGGCATTAAGGAAAGATCCAGAAAATAATTAGGCTGGCAATGACTATGAGCTGTTCAAACAGGAAAACATCATTGTATTTAGAATCTCAGCGAATGCGAGGAGAAGTTGGCTCTTTTCAACTGCTGCAAAACCCCAGGCACTTGCCGGACAGCAGTCCCGGGTCGGGCTGGAGGCCCTCGCTGGCTGGGACGCTCACCCCGCTGCCCGGAGCCACCCCACCGGCCCTGGGGGGAACCCAGCGAGGCAGCGGGCAGGCAGAGTCGGGAGGAGGGAGGGACCAGTCGAGTCCACAAACGCAGACACTAATTATTTACAAAGGCAGAAAAAGACATTTCCCACTTCCATCCTCCTCACCCTCCTTCCATAGGGACACCACGCTGATCGCCAGCACGGCTGCGCGCCGGCCCCCGCCGGGCTCCGAGAGCTGCTCCGCACACAGGGGAAACCACAGCAGCAGTTCCAGTGAAAAGTGTCTGCAGGCTGATGGTGAAGGTCTGGAAAAGCCCATCCTGCGGAGCCTGGACGTGAACCGGGACGCAGTGTACAACGTGCCGCAAGCCCCTTCCTTCCTTCCTTCTGCACCCGATCGCAAGTACCAAGAAATTACCCCGGGCGCCTGCATTTTCAGCACGTATCTTCTGGAGTTTTTCAGCTTTGACAACATTTCCAACCACGCACCACGCGGCCAGGCCAGCCGACCGCATGCTGCTGCTGCCGGCGTGTCCAAGCACAAGGCGCTGCCGCTTCCCGCGGCAGAGGGTCTATCTCCAAACCAGCAGTGAGCAATTTGTGAAGCCGTAGGACTCCTGGGTCGTGTTTTATTAAAGGACACGGTGACAAATGGATATTGCACAAACCGCCCAATTAACATACCCAAAATTATCCTTGAAAGGAACAAATTTTGTGCGTGAATTTGTGTAAATGGGCAAAAAGTGCTAGTGAATGTTTAACAAATGAGTATCTATTTATTTAATTCCCCTTTAGATATGCAAAATGTTTTACTTTAAAGCCGCTATCCATCATAAACCACAATAACATTGTAGGTGAAAACTCTCAACAGAACTATAAAACATCTCTGAGAACTATAGATCTCATACGTTGGATTTTGTGGCAAGAATGGTCCACAAAACTCATTCTGAATGTCCTCATAAGATCCTTTTTATAGCAGGTTATGAATCATCACATGATATCTTTAAATGGATGATCAATACTATATTTTCCCATAAAACGTTTGGTTTGAAATCCGATTTTAAGTGCATTAGAGTTTTTGTGCACCGAATGAGTGAGTGTCATAATAAATTGTCATCAAATATGAAAGAAATATAGCTTAGATTAATTGCCGTATTTATTTATGAGTCTATAAAATACATTGTGAAAGTCCTGGCACATTTTTGGGATACCAGCTTGAACTTTGAAGAAAGTTAAAAGCATTAAACGAGGCTGAAAGTAGATTTATTATTGGAATGTTTTTAATTGCAGTTTCAACCAGACACAGGTATTAGAATGGCTGTGCCCTTAATGGCCATGTCTCATGTGTTTTTTCTTTAAAATGATATACTTTCCATATTTTTATTGATTTTTATAAGATTTATTGTAGATTAGTGCTGCTTGTGTGTGAAATCGCAAGTGGTCCCAGCTTCCCCAGAGTAGTGGGCTGCAGATGGCCCAGCGCCGCCACCGCTCCTCCCCGAAGCGCCCCCCCACCCAGCACTCGGTACCGCCTGGAATACCAGTGGAAGGAAAGAACAGAAAAAAAACTGAATTACCTGAAGGAGAGCAGCAGAATGGTCCTCAGCAAACTACGCAGTGGGTCCCGTTCCGCACTCATTCCTACAAATGCAAATTGGAGGTAATTCAGCCAGGATTTGGAGGGGGAGTCAAGCTGAGCCCCTTCTTTACTCCGACATTAACTAATGAAGAGGCTCAAGGCCAACCGATTTGAGGGGGCTGGGACTAACTGTCTTGGGTCAAGTATTTTCTGGTTTTGGAACAAGCTATGAGCTCTGTGCATTTCTAATGTACAACAAATACAACTGGGCTTTTGTAAACTACAAATGAACGTACGTAAGGAAATGGTTCTGATACCCATGTTTAATAGTGCACAGAAGTTGGTGACAACTTTTGGAAAATAAGGCGCTGTTGCAGGTAACCTGCTCAGTAATTAAAAAATAGGTGCTGGAAAATACAGCAAGTGGAGTAGGTAATGGAATAACACTGCCATTCACGGCCACAGAACAAAAATGACAAACTATACCTGAGGTGATCCTAAATTAAAAACCTTCAGCTTGGCTGCTAAATGACTCCATCACACCAACTGCACATCAGCTGACTCAAAGGCCACGAAAACACAGACACAGCTTGGTGGTTAACGGTACCCAGCGAGCCCAGTATGCGGCTCAAGCTGTGTCAGAACAGCAATCGCTTTAAAAAAAAAAAAGAAAATTCACAATTATTTCTATTGATTTCACTGGAGTCTGAATCTACAGAGAGTTCAGTCTGAACGAGAGCTGTGACACTGCCCTGACCCTCTCGCCCTAACTTAGCCCGTATCTCAGCAGAGCACAAACAAGTCCCCAGAGGTGAAGGTCTCGTGAGTTTTGCGTAGACGTGTCTTTGCTGGATGAATTCACACTTTGTAGAATAATCTAGATAACGCTAAGAAAGCTGGTACAGAAGCGTTGGGCTACCCTGTCGCTGAGTGCTCTTATAAAAGACATTTTTCCTTACTGGCCAAATACAGGTTCAGAAGCTGGGTATAGCGATGGCACCAGGTCCAAGGGAAAATCCCACCCAAGAGCGTGGGGAGGATCCATATCCAGCTTCCACCTGCTTGGCCGCCTCCGGGCACAGAATGGTCCAGATTCCCCCCAGCCCCAGGCCCAACCATTCTCCAACCCCAGGGACACTCAAGCCCAACTCTTGATTTTTACAGCCATATCCTAAAACTGGATCAGAACAAACAAGGAGATGATCTGAGTATTCGGCAAATCCATAGGTCATTATAGAAGTGGTGATGGGAGCCAAGTGGAGCTGCCGGTCCTTGGAGAAGAGGCAGGAGGGTGAGGTGGCAGGATCAGGCCACCACAGAGGACTGTTAGGAGGAGGCAGCTCACTGTCACGCGAAGTGGTGCTTAGGAATCCCTGTGAATAGTATTATTACCCTTGTCTGTCTCTTAATTTCGAGATAAAAATTTACATGGCTCTTATTTAGTCATCCATCTAAACGAAGAGGGTCTGGAGAAGCCAGGTAAAGGCCCACCCATGTGTTCCTTTCACTTTGCACACACCAAAACCAGAGCTAAATTGTGCAGCTTCTCAGATGAACTAGCCTACGTACATAACTCTCTGGAAATCCACTGACATCTCTTTGGATGTTCCCTTTCCAATGAAAAGTGTCCAAAGGCAATCAAAGTTATTCCTGATGTATTTCAAAAGCATTCTAAAACCAAAATAAATCTACTTTTGAGTTCAGCCTTCAGCTGAGGAGGTACCGCATGTTACCTCAGCACTTAGACCTCGCCCCCTAAATCAGGATATGCACCACGCTTCCCTGTGCCAATCCTCCCCTCTGTCCTGAAGACAGTTCTATTTCCTGCCCGTATGTTAAGCAATTAAAATGCTTTATCTTCAACAAGATATTAATCTTAATATTGTCCTAATTTGTTTCGTCTTTTTCTGCCTCTCATGCAGAAATCAGTCTTGACAATAGCCACTGAGATAAGGATAGTAACCAGCAAGCCTCACAATAAACCATCATATACACTATTTTAGTTTGTCAAAACAATTAGTGTTCATTTTGGCTTTATTCAGTTAAATCTGCAGTGACTGATCAGTATAAATTATGTATTAGGCTGCCCAGCTGTACTTGTTTATTCATGCATGGACTTGAAGAATTTTCATTTTCTCACTACAAAAAAGCAACAGCCAAAAAATCCCCCCATGTTCTAAAATAAAGAGATTTTCTTCTCTGCCATATTTCTGTTACATGTTTTTGAAGCTGCTTTATTCTTCCCCCTCTCAGAACATTATTCTTCCTTTCCAGAAATGATACTCCAATGCTTATTTCAATTAACCTATTATTTCAGTCGCAGTTATCGGCAGCTGCATTTGCATCAGTGGGAAGCACGTAACGCTACTTTCACCCCTCGCAATTACCTCCCGAGCAAAGCAGTATCAGAGCTAAACCAAATGATGTTGATTTTAAAAGCATCAAAAATCGCATTGTAGGCTCCATTTGAACTCCTGCCTCGCTTCAAGAGGAACTGCTCGCAGAAATGCTTACAGTTAAGCCGCACGCTCTCCTCTTTCAAGAACAAAAGTTTGCGAATCAAGAGAGATTGTTTTCGGGTTTTACTTGTGTTTACAGTCACACAGTCCTCACCAGGACGACCGGGTGAAGGCAGCGCACGCCGTGGGGGTGGGACGACACGCTCGGATGTGGGGAGAGAGATGACACAGTTTTAGATAAAGGAAAGAGAAAAATCCGCAGTGACCACGTACAGCATCAGTTACGCTTCTCCCAGACGCAGTGTATGAGCAGAATGGAAATGGGGCTGTTTCCCTGTGAGGGAAAAAAAAAAAGGCAAATTGCACACTCCTTCCCAAAAGCTGCCCTCCACCAAGCCCACTTCCAGAACCCGTTAGCAGAAGGTTTATACCAATATTTACAAAGGGCAGAAAGATGTTTCGGCAGCTTTGACACGGTGAGTCCAGTCACTCGGTGGCGGACTGACAGGGCGAGTGGTGGCAGCGCTCAGAAGAGCACGAAGAGCCAGAGTTTGCGACCTGGCGAAGTGCTGGGGAGCGAGGTAGAACCCGTATTCGTTAAAGGGAGTGCCATTTAATATCCCAGTGTTGCGAGGGAAATTAAAAGGGTCACCCGGCTGGCTCTTGGGCATGTATAGAGCAAAGTACGGCACAGGAACGTCTCCGTGGGGCAGCGTGCTGGACGTGGGGAGGGCTGGGTTGCGTGAGGCCATCTCTCCACGCCGCACCTGACAGGTAACAGCCGCGCTTCCACGTCGATTGTGCCCGGCGAAGCCTGGCACACGCAACGTGCGCGTTGATCTGCCTCTCGTCTCTTACAGCAGTGAATTCTGCCCCGGTGTCGGTGGCCGCTGTGCTCGTCACGTCGGCGAGGAGGGCGAGAGCCCCACACGCAACCTGCCCGCAGGGGCACCGTGCCAGCGCCAGCCCCCGTGGGTGCCCAGCGCCGGCGGGATGCGGGCACAGCTCCCCTCGTTTCTTTCAGCAAATCACCTAAAAAACATTCTGGTGAAAAAAACTAAATTTTGCTGAATTAAGTGCTTTAGAACAAGTGGTTTTATTACTTTATAATTAGCATAATTTCCCCCATAGGGATTCTTGCAATTAAATAATTAGCAGTAATGTTACCCAAAGGTGTTCTTTAATGAATTTTCTGAAGTCATTGCCCCCGCTCACGACAACCGAGGTTCAAAACGCCTCGGTGTGGCACCGCCTGCGCCTCCCCTCGCCGGGCTCCGGCCGGCGGCAGCGGGATGTCACACCGGGCCCGCA